>JAUCMU010000104.1:18339086-18363339 GCA_032275025.1 Enteromius treurensis
TATGTACATGTACTGAACTGTTATTATTCAACCATGCCAAAGTAAACTCAGTTTTTCATTCTATGGCACCTTTAAGATCCAAACTGTTACTCTCATTTCAGATGTAATAAATCTGTCAGAACCTGCCAGCAGCATTAAAACGGCATGTGCACTCATTCATGGTGTGCATTTATTCCAGAGCAATTGCACAGTAGTCACACCTTATCTGCTGTATTATGTCTCTGTTGTGAGCCGACAAGCTCTGTGAAACTGAGAAAAATGAAAGAGCGTGGCTCAGTCACGGGGGCAGTTGTTCACAATTCACTCTGTGGTCAGTAAAACAAATGGCTGTGAAGATTGATGCTAAAGTCTGAGGGCTGTTTTCTGCTCTGCACAGCTAAACAGAGTCATTACTCCAGCGGGACAACAGCTAAACTCTCTCTGTGTTTGTGTTTGTGTGTGCCTGCAGCTCTCTTAATTAAAGGCCGTTCAATCACAGCTGCTCAGCTGGATCTGACAAGTGCAGGTTGTGAATCAAACTCCTTCGTTTGGGGTATTGCAGGGCAGTTCATCTCTCTTTCACTCTCTCTTTCTCCATCCGTTCCTGTCTCTTTCGTCTCTTAGCTGCTTTAACATGAACCAAAGAACTTTAGATTTACGTACTGAAGACTGGGCTTGGATTTCAGTGTGGGTATTTCAAGCTTATTGGACACGTGAGTGTGAACATGCAGTGACCTTTATTCATAACAAATGCACAGCAGTATATAAACGTGCAGCACTTCACATATTCACTTCACATGTGCTTTGACACTAAAAGCATTTGAGCTAAATTTAGATTAATTAATTACGCAAAAAAACGCGTAACATTTTTTTACACGTTTTTATCGCACTTATTTTTGCACCGCGGCACGTTTCTCACGGGACGAGTTTCGGCGGACCGATTATACTGGAGCACCAGCTAGCGTTTCTAATGTTCTGAATGTACTTGAAAGTAGGGATGCACCGATTCGGATTGGCCGATATGTTTGCGCGTTTTGTCAGTAAACACGGTCCTGTAATCAGTGGTATATGCCATCATGTGCATGATTTCACATTGAGCCGTTTATACTACACACAGCCGTTGTTCACTGATGAGCTGATAATAAACATGGTTTTGCGCAGCTCGTCAGTGAACAACGGCTGTTTGTAGTATATACGGCTCAATGTGAAATCATGCACGGCACAATATTGGTCTTTTGGACTTGGTTGAACAAAAATAAAAAATATTTTGCTGTATTCAGTCATTATTCAGTGGTATACTAAAAATCCATATGAAAAAACGTACTTCTCACTGTTCTCAGGTCAAATATTTATATGCGATTAATTTTGATTAATTAATTACAAAGCCTTTAATTAACTAGATTAATTTTTTTAATCGAGTCCCGGCTATATATATATAGCTAGATTTTTTTTTTTTTTTTTCCCACAAAAATAAATAAAACGCAAGAATGTATTCTGTTATCTATTCAGTTTGAAACTCCTTGAATTACAAAATTACTATGACCTAGTATATAAAAATGAGAAATCTGAATGAATGCATGTTGCAGAGTGTATAGGAAGTACGATGAAACTGAAGAATAAATAGACATTGTATTGATCTAAGTCATCTTCCAGATGTAAGCACTTACAAGGTTAGTGACTATGTAGAAAGGGTCAGTGCCTATATGTATAATGTATTAATCATTAGGAGATGGGAACAGGTGCATTAATATGATTCATTACAGTACCTAAGGATCAAGACTGCAACGGGAAATGAATCATGAATAATCTACCTATTACACACTTATATTTCCCCCAAAATTCCATTAGCTCCTCTCAAGGATTACAAGCAAACACTAGAGAGAAAGGTACACGTGACGGTGGTATTTCATACACGATATGGTATTCCTGAGTCTGCTATGCATGCTGTTCAAACTTGCAAGTTTCAATAAGGAAATCAATGTAAGCTTCATTATGTACTCACTGCACATGACATACTCTTACTTCAACACAGAGACACAAGCCATTGCCCTGGAAACCGAGGGAATTTGCCATGGCAACAGAGGCTCTGCTGCCAATTGTGTAGGTGAATGGGAATGCTGTGATTAGGGATGGATTAACACTTACTGTATGTAGACCTTACGAGAGTTAAACAATGCATCGTTTTTAAATACCTGTTATGTTACTTTTGCTTATGGATCAAAGCGCCCACAGTCACTGTACAGGGGAAGTAACTAGAAAGCTTTGATTGGGCTATCTAAATTCATGCCTAATAAGGCTTATGAACACATTATGATTGTAAAGAAGCAGAATTCACAGTTCTGCAATGCACAGGTCAAACCGCCAGGCTTAATGCCAGTGCCTTTAGTTAAAAACATGTATGGCTTTTTCTTCTGTGGAGGAATTCTGAAGACTTCTTTTCCATGCAATACAATGAATGCGAATTAAATCATCATTATTCATAGATAATCTTCCTTTTCACAGGTCCATGAGTCCGATTCACAATTCTGATTCATTTTGATAACCAGATCAACTAATTCTCCTGAACCTTTTTTTTTTGCCTGCAAGGCAGACCTCACTTTTTTGCTGATGAACTTTCATAGCAAGTAAATTTCTGTGTTATTTATTATTATTTTTTATTTAATGGCTCCCAAAGGCTTGTGCATGAGTCATATGGACAATTTCTGTATATTTTGATGTGTTTTTAAGTCCTTTTCTGTTAATATTAAGTTGCATGGACACTTACTCTTTTTTTATTTCACAGATAAAAAAAACCTCAAACGGTTTTTGAACGACATGAGAGTAAGTATATCATGACAAAAAAAATCCTATTTGTATGAACTTTCTTTAACTGTAGCACAAACCTGTTCTTTAATGTCAAAGCCAGACACGCTGCTCCAGAAAAGTCGCTTCTGTTCAAGCCGAGACACTGACAAGAGACTCTGGTATTTCTGACTTGCTGCATGTTTTTGGTAGCTGTGCGCAGGAGCCAAAAGGCCGAGACATAGCCAAGCTTGAAAGCGGCCTTCTGATTCATAACTATTTTGCACAGATAAGCTATTGGTGGATGATGGTAAATTTCTCTAGAGCTCTGCAGTCACATCTCATTTCAACAACTTTCATTGATGGGTCTGAAAAAATAATTACACTTCTCTATTCATTAGAATCCAAGACTGCCTAGCCTCCTAAATGCTACAAATCACCTCCTAATGAGCTTTAATTAAAGAATGATTAATTATATATGCAGAAATATGGGCTGTTATTAATAAGATGGGGCCCAAGCTTCAAAGAATGTCATCTACTTATATAAGAAAACACCACATTTTTACTCTGGAAGCTCAGCAATGCATAAATCGAATTGGCACCAGTTTAATGAGTTATTCTTTAGGAGATTATATCTTCCCCCAGAAGTGTCCAGTTCAACAACGAAGGACACTTTACTAACCCACTTTTATAATAAAGGGGAATGAGACGCGACAGAAAGGCGATTAGGCCTGATTGCACAATAACAAGCCACATGGCTTCCAGCGTTTAGATGCAAAGCTCACCAAGCATTAGATGATTCATATCACACTGTTGTGATTCATGAGTGTGTGATTCACAAGAAAAAGTTCACATCATAACTTCCATGTCACAGGTAATTAAGCGTTCGTAACCGCAGCAAACCACAGGGTAAGACCCGTGTACCACGACGGGCTTCGTGAAGCCGCTGCCGAGGGCTGAGCAAAAACTGCAGGACATCTCCTAATAATACAAGAGCGTTCAAGTTACATGTCAAAATAATTAATTGTGGTAATAATAACAATGCATAATTACAGGCTGTTTTGCAAAACGATTTCATATTATGCACATGTTGTTCATAACTCTTACTCAGAGCTTACAAAAGTACAACGTGTCACAGACTCTAATGTAAAATGAGATGCTGTACTGAGCTAATTTACAGATTTCACAAATATTGGCCACATTTTCTGCCATTGTAATGATAGGACAAGGAATTTATTGAATTTAATTTTTTAAAGGATTTCAGCAAATTCAGGGAAAGGATGTAAAAAAAAAGTTTTAAACAGTATAAAATATAGAAGCCTATCAACATTACAACTGAGAAGAACAAACTGAAAGTAAAAACATTTCTTATTTTTTATTTTGGTAAACTACTGTTTAAAAAAAGACAATTAGATCAATATTGCCAACATGGGTTGACTTGCTAAAATTCCCTCATCCAGGAAAGATTTACAAAAGGCCTCAAAAAGAGACAAGTCTTTGATATTGTCAGTGTTTCTGATACTGTAAAACCTCACCATTTGTGTACAATCTTGTCATTATATTAAAAAGTATGCACACTTAATTCAGTAAAAGTCCACCCAAAAATGAATTATTTACTCACTCTAATATTGTTCCAAATGTACATGGGTTTAAAATATCTTCTTTTATGTTGCACAGAAGCAAATAATGTATACAGGTTTGCAAAGATAAAGAAGGTGAGTAGGTTACTCTTTCTGGAACTTACATCGCAATGATGTAAGGTGGCGACAAACTTGTGTTTGATTGGGTGCGCTACTGACTCACTGATTCAAACAGTGATGCATTTAGTAACGAGACAGTACTAATGTATGTCAGTCTGTTTGCAATGGTTGTATTCAGCTTTGTTTGGAACTATTTTTAAGAGAAAATATACAATATACAAATACATAAATTTAAATTAGACACTTACATTCTCGTTTAAATAAATGTTTTATAGAAGCAAGCTTATCGCTTGCTGTTTAAAAAGTGTTCTCTAAATAAAATAAATAAATAAAATAAATCGTGTTTCATTGTACCTGCTATAGTTAACAGGATCTATTATTAAACAAACCACTTACACATTAACACTGAAGTGTAATAAATTATACAAATTACTCATTTGCCACGATTTGACTACAGGATTAATGGACAGGATGGAGCACTAAAAAAATATTAGCAGCAATTTTAAATTTATTTCACCTCATCCAGTTCTATCAATTCATCCAGTGATATCAATTTCACTTTTATCATCTGAACTGGCTACACAGCACAGGAATTGATCCTAGCCTTGGTCACAAAAGCGGAGTCTTTCCGTAGTTTTCTATTTTTGGGTTAGCCATCCTGACATTAGACACCTTTACAGGCACTAGTCAGATATCCTCATAAATGTTGCATTGATAGAATGGATGGCTTATTATCTGTACTTCTCATAAGAATTAATGTCCCTTTAACATTATAGTAATAAAACTGCGGTAGCATTAACTAGAACAGGACAAAGGTTGTCTTTCTCACAATAAACAGGGTCACCTTCAGCTGTTTTTGACGTGCCATATGGTATTTTCATTTTTTAATAAATCAAAGTCAGGGTAATAATCTCATGACATGATTATATTTCATCTAGATCTGTGAACGTGTCTTGTATCAACTATCAAGTATCACAGAAGGCTTTGCAAAACAGAAGGTAACCGCCATTATCTCAGTGCTGCAAGGGCTTCTGGAAGGACATTGGCTGTAAATAACCACATCGAGTAAGTGATTACTTCCCTATATACCAAGTGGAGATTGTAAATAAGATTGGTGTTTTGTGACATCTCAGAGAATCAGGAAATATCCACATCCTCAGGCACAGCCCTGGGTCTGAACTGTGGGTCTTCAATATATACGTGATTGGCTAAATCATAAATGAGATTCTTTGAAAAGAACATTTGGTAATTACTCCATCTTGACCTGTTCATGCTTATAGCCTGAACTCACAGCACCGCCTTTAATTGGGATTAATCTTAGATGATTTGTCATTCCTTTCATCTGGGAAGTCTTCTAATACCAGCAGTCTGTCTCCTCCAGGTGCAATATTTAATGCAGTATATTGCATGCTGTAAGATTCTATATGCTGTTATAATTTCAGTTTCATCGGGCGCACCCGCCTGGACCTTAGTTAACATCCGGTCTGTGTTTGTTTATTGGCCTGGTTAGTGTTGCCGGCTACAACCACGTAATGCACGTTTAAAAATCAAACCGAGGCACGTTATGTCTTTAGAAAATGTAATTTTCATTTCATCCTGCATGTAAAGCAGCGTTTGTAAGCTCAGAGCTGCTTTGTCTACAGCTGCATGCGCAGTAACGTTTGTTTATGTTGTTGTCATTGAAACTGTCTATATGTCAGATTTTACCACATGGCCTTACTTTAGAATAAGATTATGCCATCATATCATACCATTATATAAATTACATCTTTTTAAGAACATTTTATGTTATCTACTCCTATAATCAAATTTGAAGGCCTGTGCTTAAAATGCATAGATTGTAGATGCTTAACCTAGATTACTACAGTGTAGTTTGTCAATAATACTGGTTATAAATGGCACTGAATCAAGGCAGAGCCTAGTACGTGATAAACTGCATGTACAGTTTAATTAAAAACAACATTTACTACCTCAGCATTCATGCCTCGGCTGAAGCATCACGTCTTTGGCTTCAATACCAAGGTGCTTAACTTAAAGCAAATGCCACCTTCTATACTGTAAGCATTATTAATTACTACACTAAATAGCATGGTAATGCAGAACTAGTGAATGCCAAAAAGGTGAATTCCAGCTATGAAATATGACCAGGCTGTAATCTGCAATGATATGACGGCTGTCTGACATAATCTTATTGTGTGGTAGGGCCATGCAACAAAATCTGATTTGAGACAGATGTAGACAGAGCCCGTTCTAGTGAGAATAGGGAGAGAAAGGAGGGGCTGAAAACAGAATGGGACACAAAGTCTCATGGAGGATAATTAATGTGACATTTCCCTGACATTTAGCCAGAGGTGCAGTGAAGGAGCCTCAAGAAAGAGGGTGGGAGAGATGGAAAAGGAAAAAGCCAAAAAGAAGCCTGACTCTTTGTTTGGTTCTTATTTGAATTCAAGTAGGATATGCACATGCCCCAAAACAATGGTCCACCTAACTTTGTCCTTTAGTGGCTTATAGTCCTTCCTTTTATAGTGGTAGAGTCATCTCTCTGTTGCCTGGTAACAGGAAGGACAGTCTTACACCGAACTGTCCCTCCCAATCCCATGTGACTATACATCAGCACAGGTACACAATTCTGGAATTAGAGCAAGTAAAACAGACAGCCTCGGGAGAGGGAAAACAAAAGTTTACAGATCTCTAACAATACCGTTCTATCAACATTCTGTTCCTATTGATCTGAGACTAAAGACTTCAAGCAAAAACCATTTCAGACACACATAAGTGTCAGAGCTGCATCTGTGATCGATGAGCGTTTACATGGAAATACTACGTTCTAAATTATGTGACAAGCACGAGAGTGCCACTCTGCTGTGATTGATTACACGACTGCCGCAATTTGGTTAGAGTCCAGAGGCTTGAACTGCACTTTTTACATTGCCCTTTTAAGCTAATTGAGTGTTGATATATGCTTATCTGGAGGTTGCATTTTTTTTCCTTGAGCGGATAAAGATGTTTGACACACAGTGTTGAATGCTGCTGGATGTTAATGTGTGATTACACTACCCTGTCTCTTATTCATTGTATGAAATAATTTATTACTAATTTTGAGGTGCTGATACAAAAAATATTTGTTTACGCAAGTCACACTTTCTTACAAAATATGTGCATTTCATAGCATTTTTGCTTTTGTCAATTGTTTTCAAGATAAAGAAGAAGACTTGTATTATCCTTTGATATGAGCCAGGTTATTTCTGTTTCTTCAATTCTCAGCCAGTTTTTCTGATAAGAACGATTCTGAAGACATTTATGCATACTGTAATTCTAATTTTAATGTTAGAATGATGGCTAGTTACTGTGAGCCAGATGTTTTTGGCTAAAGCTGGGAGTATTTTTCTGCATCCAAATAGTGGCAGAAAATGTAACATTTTGAGAAAAAAAAGTGAGTGATATTTTTGACTCACCAAATTTAGTTTCTTCAAATTAAGTTATCAGCTGACTTTTTTCAAGATGCAGGGCTGTATAATTTATAACAAATTAAGAAGGAATCTCCTTCTCCCTCTGAACTAATGCATAATATTATGGATTCTGTCTTTCTGTAAACGTGTGTTTATGTCTGAATCTCGGCCTATTTATCAGTCTAATAAGCTGCTGGCAGTGAATATGTAGTGATGTATACCTTGGCTGCTACAGACGAGCCTGGTTTCTCTAGTAGGTCCCATAGTTTCTTCCTTTTCTCCGAACAACACGTATTATCGAATTCTTCACCCTCCCGGTCCTTCAGAGTATCAGCTTCCCGTTTGAGTTCCTCGTTCATCTGCTCTTTCTTTTGATGGTACCGCGCCTGACAACACGACTCCAAGTAGATCTCATCCACCCCCCAGTAGTCCAGCTCCTGGCTGAAGGACAGGGCGCACATTTCCTCCATCATGTGCAATTTCCCAGTGCGGTAGAAGTTCAGTATAGAAGTGAACGCCCCGGGGTGCCGGTCAAAAAAGTACTCGTTGTCCTCTAGGTTGTAGTCGTCGCATATGTCCATGAGTGATTCGTGGGTTTTGCAGTCTCGTAACTTGCCCAGTCGTGTGCGCGGCAGTCGGTCCAGGGTTCTCCACAGGACCTCGTGTGGCAGACCCCCTACGTTCAGCTTGACACGCCGGTAGCACGACATACTCCGGATTATATCCACAGGCTCCGGGGGAAGAGAGGCTGTCGAGTGGGAGCCAACTTTACTCATTCCTGCGGAGGGTTTATCCATTTTGTTTTTTTGTGCAGACTACCCTATGAATTTGGCGGTGTTACCAGTGGTTCTCCGAGCTGTTTCATTTTATTTGAGCTGCTGAAAAGTAAAGGAGAAAGAATAAATGAGCTGCACGTTTTATGGTGTTTGTTAAGTGCTCTGTTAGGTTTTCATCCCTGCAAAACAAATACATTCTTAAACCAGTCACTTTTTTTGCTGAAGCAAATGTGATGCCTGCCTTCACTCAAAAGCATATTTTTAACGGTTCATTGAAAAAAAAAAAAGGTGATTTGCATTACTCTTAGCTCTGATTGTGCATCTGTAGGCCCTACAGAGGGGTAACGCCGTAGTAAACATCGCATCTACAGCGCGGCCAGTGGTGGTCGGTTCCAATACGAATGACTCTTACGAGCCGGTTCTTTTCAGTGAATCAAAACCATATAACGTTAGAAGCACACGTGTAATCGGATTCCCGTACTAATGACTTTCATCAGCCGGTTCTTTTTCAGTGAATCTTTAAAAAAAGCACAAAGTAGTTGATCCTAGGCGAATGACTCTCTAGCTGATTCTTTTTAGTGATTCAGCAACGTAGCGCGACCAATATAGTCTGAGTCGGTTCTTTTTAGTAAATCCAAAACATTCACGTTACACACTTTTTATAAGAACTGACATTTGAAATGTTGTATTTGTCCTGTTGGCATATGAAATTATATCTTTAGACAGACAACAGACTTTAGAAGAATCACAAATAAGTAAATTCCTTACAAATCCCCAAACCGGAGAAGTCGCTGTCCACTGGCGTGGTGCTGAATCGCCTGCTGGTGTCCTGACGAGCATTTTTTAAACGCCCGTCAGTCTCTATAAGCTCCCAAAAGATAACAAAACATTTGAATCCAAATATATTGGAACGCACGCGATACATCTGCAATCCACTAAAAGGAACATGCTGTCTAATCATCAACATTCAGTAGGTACCTCTACCGTTTAAGAACTTCCATTTGTTATACAGTAGATTAAAGGCTCCCAACACCCCAGTAAAAGACTAAAGGTTACATTGGATTTCCGTATCTTGCAACTAAAGAGTTAAGTGTAACGTCGGCTGGAGCCCGACCGAATACAGCTGCAGCAACAACAACATGCAAAACAGGAGGAAAACATGACATGATAGACATTTTGGTTTAGCCACTGCGAAGCTAATTAAAATTGATTCCTATGAGCATCGCACCTCTTCTTTTGGTTAAAATGTTATTAATTGCATCAGGCGGTCATCTCTGACATCAATCAAAGCAGCTGCGCGTATGATGTGATTTCATTGATCATCTTGTACACTTCAAGGAAAAAGTGACGCTAAATACGCAAAGCGAAGAATATAATACAGGACATATGCAAAACATGAAAGTGTTACTATTAATACAATATGATAAATATAAACGTTGAAGGAGTGGCATCCTCCAGTATTGATCCTGCCATCATGCATGGACAAAAATGCATCTTAAGACGTGTTAACGCCACAAAACAACATTGCAACCCTAAATTCAACTGTAGTTATTTGTATAGCATGCGTAAATTGCATTAATTATTATTTAGAAATAGCTTAAAGCTTATCTGCACACCATGTCACACTTTTCCCATTAGGTTTTCGGCATAAATGTCCAATGCGATCAATAATACCTAAGCACCAGGCAAAAATGTACACATTAAAAACATGATAAATGATTAAAAAAAACAAAAAAACACCCACCTTAATTTGTAAAGACTCATTGCTGACAGCGGTGTGAAATTAAGCATTTAATAAAAGAAAACGCAAGAACGTCACTGTTTAAATAAAGCCAGTAGACAGCAGCTCGTTCTTCTTCTTCTCCAGACATCCACATATCGCTCCGCTTTTTGTTTATGGAAAAAGATCAACAAGTCTTGGGGTGAATCCACACTGTTTTCGTTCACTGATGTCTAACGTCTCTTGCGTGAAGGCGACAGCTGCTTTCCTTGCAGATGGCTGGCTCTCCGTAGTCTCACCGCCCAATGGCAGAGAGACGGCGCGTTTAACCCTTGCCACCCAGCACCAAAAGGCTCTTGGAGCAGCTCCTTCTGTGTCGTTACGAGTAACCTGTGTGAAAATGGCGCCTGAAGAGCGGGCAGTATACAGAAAAATAGCCCCTTGTTTCATATGCTTTAGGAAACGTATCCGCTTGTTGGAGCAGTGCTCAAAGCAACCTCTGAGTCAGTTCATTTAATATTTTACCATGGTGAACCACAGCAGCTGTACTGAGATGCTCACATTCTTTGGTCTCCACTCTCCAGTCATCACATTATATTGAATTTCAGCTTTCAGATTATGTATCCTAATTATTTTAAGTGTAAATGTAAACTTTTTCGATCTGCTGAGTGTAGAAACAGCTTTAACAGTGACCAGGCATAATTTGTAACAACATGCATTTACACGCCACACATATTCCTTTTTGTGTGTGTGTTTGTGTCTCAGAATAAATGTAACCCCTTCTAGGGATTCTCATTAGAAACCTTAAATCTCCAAAAACAATTCATTAAAATGTAAATAAAAATTACATGTAAACATATATATATATATATATATATATATATATATATTTAATTATATCAAATGTTATAATGGATTCACTTTGCAAGTTCTCAGGAGGTGTTTATGAAAGTGATGTGGTGGTGCTTGTGGCATTTTAGAAAAAACTAAATTGCCTTTACCCTGGGGTAACCTATGTGCCTTTTGACCTAGTCAAAACACTACAGACAGATCGAAGCTTTAACTTTGTTGTATAACAAAGCAGACATGCATGTTTCCGAAATGTGTTATCTACTATCACTACTAGCACTTTTACTTAGGTTTTGCATCAGTTTGACCCTGACAAGCAAAAATACTAAAGAGAAAATGTGTTTGCATTTTTCATGGGATTTAAAACATGTTGAATTGCATAAGAATTAGGTATTTTTTGGCCTTAGATGCAAAAAAGCAAGCATAATAAAACCAACTGATATCAAGTCGAATGATAAATAAATAAAACCAGAGTCTAAAAAAATACAATATTTATTATTTCAATGAGTATTGAAGGCATTGGTTAAAATTAATTAAATTTCTTTAGTTATTTAATTAGTATTAATTAGATTTGGTGTATTAAGATCTTATTCTGTAGCGTATCTCCAGATCGCCAGCTGGTTGGAGAACGCCAAAACCATATCGGCTGGGGTCTACCAATGGCAGCTTTGCATTCTTGTCACACAGTTCCAGGTCAAATCGAGTCAAGATCGTGAATACAAGCCTGAAGAGATTGGAAAAGAAGAAGAATTCCAAATGTCATTATAGTTTCTAACAGACACAAGCATAAAATTAGATTGAATAAAATCCACTAAAGGTGAAGTCACATAAGTGACATTTTGGAAATAATTTCACAGACAGGGAGATTCTTTTATTCTTTTGACAGGAATGAAAATAAGGCTGTAAAGGACAGAAGAACAGTGTGTTCAATAGACTGTAACTTTGTTTAAAAACACTAATTTTTCAGCTAATTAAACTTTTTTTTATTTTTTTTTACTTTAAGAAAGCAAAATCTCCATACGACACTATTAAAAACAGTTTAAAGAATTTACTGCAAATTTATCCCCTTGTTTTTGTTAAATTCAATACAGCATCTAACCTGATTAACTGTGGAAAACATATGCAAAACGTTTTTCACATTAACAAACTTCCTATATCATAGCTCCCTAATGAAACGATTGGACTTTGCAATGGTAAATGTGACTGCACCTTATATGAATAATGTAATTCTACTCACTCTTTAATCGCACTAACTGCAAATTGGCGTCCTGGACACAGGTTGTCTTCAGTCCCCCAGGGCACAGAGGGATACTTTACCCTTACTCCTTCCTTGAAGAAGTCTTTCTTCTCTGTCCCATCTTCATTAAGAAAGCGTTTAAACTGGAACATCTGTAACATGAGGAGAAAACAAGCAGAGTTAGCATTTTCATTCTTCGGGTGAAAATGAATATATTATTTTGATATAATATGCTCTTGTGATATGTTTGTAAGATGCGTCCAATGTTTGCTTGCAAGAACAACATCTTGCTGTGCTGTTAATCAATTCACTATTAATTAGTGTGCTTGACATGGATGCTTGGATCAGATCTTTAGTTCACAGTGCCAATACACAGCACTATGGTATGCAACGTCAGCATTTTGGCCTACAAAGCATTGTGCATGGTGCGAGCATCTGTTTCTCACAGATAGCATGAGCAGCAGTAGTGCCTATAAACTGTGACCCCCTTCCCCCTATTTGTCTTTGTGCCATTGACAGCACTTGAATAGCTAATCCCAGATATCTCAGTAGATTAGCCGTTGGACCTCTGCAGAATGTAATCCAAGCTTGATCATAATGGTGGACGTCAATAAAGTTCAGGCTAAGGTGGTTTAGGCTGTATCAATAAGTGATGCGTGTCAATAAAGCAATGTACTAAGCAATGCATTCTCTACCTCAACCCTAACACTTATCCTTTTTTGGCTTGCTTGTGGTTAATTATTTTTTGTCCTTCTATCCATCAGCTGTCCTTCAATTTAATAAATATATATAATAAAAATAAAAATGTCCAAAATATACTGTGAAAAGTATGTGGTTGCTAAAATGTAAAAAGAAACATTTATTTTTTAATAATTTTAAGTTGTTTTTTTTAATTCTCTGATTGCTAAGGTGTTACATTTAATTTAATTTAAATATGTTTTTTTTTTAAATAATTGAATAATAAAAAAATAATAATAATTCTTTCTCATGATAAAGTCACGAATGCAGAGTGTTGCTATGTGGTTGCTAAGGTGTTCCTGCCAAGAACTAACTACCACGTCTTTATTATATTCTAGATGTTGCTTGCTGTATACCTTCAATGTAAGTCTACAGAATATTTTGGGGCCGTTACATAACGCAGTGTAAGTGCTCGAGTCTATTTCAATTGCAACTATTTTTGACAAAGTGAAAATCAATACACATTTTGAATTTATCTAAAATCTGCCCAGATTCCTCAAGTAATGAAATGATTTCTGCCCCAAGTGAATCTAATCTCCCCGCTTGGTTGAGTTTAGAATGGAAGTGGAATGTGAAAGTGCACCTCTGGCTGTTGGTGGATCTGTGGGTCCATTTGAGGGCTGATGAAGGGGAAAACGCACAGCCGATCACCCCGTCGGAGCTGGTATTCTTGCCCATTGCTTAAACAAATCTTCTTATCTTGCTTCACTTCTCTAGTGATGAGAGCAGCTGCGGTTAGACGCAGTATCTCACTAAGAACGCTATCTGTAAAAACATATTTTTCAGAAATGAGTTGTAATTTCAGTGAAATTTGTCGGAATTGTTTTTGTATGTGCCATCTTAAAATATGTATGGTTATACTATATATGTGACCTACCGAAAACTGGAGTGTTTGTCTGTTTCCCCTCTGGACGGAGGTGCTTTCCACCTTGTATTTCCCCTCTCACAGCCCTTAGAGCTTCAGGGTTGGTGAGTAAGTAGCCCAGTACCCAGAATGCAGTGGGGCCTGCGTTTCCCTGAGGACATAAACATTCCTTAAATTACCGTCAAACAAGCCACTAAAAAGGCTGACACTTGTACTCTTTAAATCTAGAATTAACCTTTTTAATTGCCTGCAAAACAATTGAGAGTGACCTGACACACATTCATATATCAGACGATTTATGACGTTTCATATAAGTATACAGCAGGGTCTAACCTACAGCATATTGCTCCCCCTTAAGCGGTTTTATATCAATATTTCTGTCAGTGCGTGCGAAGCATTGCAGTTAAACCTGTCATAAAATAATTGCTGTGGGTTCAGGGGGACTCCTCGCTGACAGACAAGGCCAACGAAGGGTGAAGTCTCTCAGACAGACTGTTAGGTGAATCTGTCTGTCAATAAACCTGCTGATATCATGACAAAGCTAAAGAATCACTTTCTATTAGAGGGAATCCCGATGTGCCAACATAGTCTCACGACCAATTCGTACATATTCATACGAGGTGCCAAATTTGTGCCAATTCGTACAACCTCACTCGTATGATTTGTCTAAAACCACGTGATGGGTAGGTTTAGGGGCGGGGTTACATTTAGGTAATTCGTACAAATTTATACGAATTGGCATCTCGTAAAATACATACGATTTAGAATAAACCGTCTGAATTCGTACGAGTGAGGTCGTACAAAGTCGTACGAATTAGCCACCTCGTAAAATATGTACGAATTGCCGTGAGATCAGGTTGGATGAGCTCATACCTTTGAAATTGCATCACATGTTGGTTTTAAAAGAGTATCAGATGCTGTGGCAAGCTATGACAGCACATTATGCAAGATAAAACCTATGGGTTTGTTTGTTTTAGCAGAAGGTTAAACATTTTGCAAAAAGTTCTTGAAAAAACTCTTATATTATGAAATATTAAAATTTATAATAATTGTAAAATCTTTGAATATCTTTTAAAATGTAATTTGTTTTTAATAAATTACCCCCAAACATTTACATGCTAATTTTTGTAAAAATATGAGTGGTTTAAGCACATTATTGGAGTATTCTGGGTGACTTCTTACTGGCTGAAGTCTTTATAATAATCTTTAAAAAATCTAAAACCTGATTCCTTGCAAATGTATTCTATGCCAAACCTTAATACGTATGGTTAGTGGCTTGTTCATATCCCTAACCCTAAAAATTTGCAATAGTCATATAAGCAAGAACCACTAATTATGCAGTGAAGCTGTTTCCCTATAGTTATACTGCTCTCATGTGGTCAAAGCAGAGAATTGCTGCCTGATGCCTTAAAAATGTTATATTAAAATAAATAAATAAATAAATAAATAAAATAAAACAAGACTAAGGAATGTTTGCAGTTCAACAAATTCCATATTGTATTACAAAATGTATTTCTTTATTTACCTTGTCATTTCGAACCCCTTTGACTTTTCTGTGTAGTCTAGTCATATAAACTACTTTTATTGGGTTTCCATACTGCAGACTGTATGTTTTCAATTTATAAAGAACCCTGTGAACATTCTGCCCCATGTGCATAAACAATCATTTTGTGTTCAATAGAAAGCTATACAGACTTGGAACAATATGAGGGTGAGAAAAGAATGGGGAACTAATCCTTTTATTGTGCCTCATGGCAATTATTTAGATAATTTTTAAGTGATTGTGTTAGCAAATTTGAATATGTGTGTAATAATTCTGTCAAATACTAGGGACACATCAACACTGTGTTGCCTAATTCCCTTCGGTTACAAAGGAATCATTCAGTAGGTGCTGTTTGGCCTCAGGCTATGGCGTCTCAGGTGTGCTTTGAGCAGCCTGTCAGGTTGTGTGTTCATGTTCTGTGAAAGTCAGACTTGAGTAAAATCACACACTTGCAGATTCCAGAGGTGGCAGGCTCTTTTGTTTACAGTAAGAACAGGAGTGCAAAACAGCTCATCCCTATGGCAACCTCAAGGTATTACTGTGACATCAGACAAAAGGAATTTTTAAAAGAATAGTTTACCCGTATGTTCATGATGAGGAACTACTACTTTACTCAATACTTCATATTGCTCAAGCCCTATATTATTTTTCAGTTTTTGCAGTGAAATATAAAATATCTTCCATGCAATGAAAATAAATGCTCGTTTATACTGCTCCAAAATATAAAAAGGACTATAAAGTATCTATATAAGTCATTTACAACCATAAGGATTTGTCTATTTTGGAACCTGGTAGTATAAACGACCATCCACTCTCCTGTTATGAAAAAGAATGAGACACAACTGTGACCAAGTAAGCTCTTTTTTTTAATTAATTAAAACTTTAAAAATAGAAACAATACTACTGTTCGGCGCATAAAAGACATCTTTTAAAAACACCTTACCAGCTTGAACTTCGGAATGATGCATGTTTTTGTTTTTACAACAGAACGTCTAAAACATTTGTTTTTTTCAACGTGCATTACATATTTTCGCAAGTATGTGTTGTGAAAGGAAGTTAAAGAAGGAGGAAGTGATAGAGATAGAGGGAAACTCACCTGTGTAACCCATAGCTGTAGCAACATGGCTCTCCTCTGAGACTCAGCATCAACTCTTTCATCCTCCAGTTGCTGTACATAGTTCCCCAACCATGATTCTGGCTTTTTATCTACATGCGATGGAGTCAGCCATTTCCACAGCTTTTCTCGTGCTGAACTTGCTATTTTTTTCTCCTCTGATGAAAAAACACAGGTTAGTTATATAAATCATGTCTAATTCAATTTCATTTCTGAAAGAAAACAATAATAAAGGAAGAAAAAAACATCTGTTTTTCTAAGCAATTTACTTCTAATGAAACATAATTACCTTTGTTTTCAGTAGTCCGAGCCAGTTTAGGCAAGAGCTTGTCAAACCGGCGAAACTCCTCATAAATTTCTGTTAGTGCTGCACTGTCATTTTTCTCTGCACCAAACACAGTAAGATAGCCGGTCCTGCAGAGAAGAAGAAAGACAAATAGTGATAGGTATGAGGATATACAGACTAAGCCAGCTGTAATCGTTTTCCACGAAATCAGGTTTTTCCAGACTGTTAAAAAATGTAGTACAACAATTAAGCCTTTAATTTTAACAACTGTCACAAAATACCACATTTTACTGCATGACCTTAAGGCATGCATGAGATTTACCAAGCTGCACCTTGTGGAGGCATGACAACAGGTCTTTTCTATACAATAGTGAGTAATAATTATTGTGCCAGCTTTTGGGTGGGACAGTCTCTGCTTGTTGATGGGTACAGAATGAGTGCCAAATAAAGTATTAAGCCTACATACTTCAGCAAAGCATTAATGAATCTGTTGCATCACAGTTATGGCTCTACGTTAAGTACTTGTTCCAATAAAGGCCATACATTTTAAAATGGTTATCAGGAAGTGACCATTGAGATTTATTATGAAATGAATCATTACATTTTGGTTTTAGAGTTTCACACACTGTTTTCATCTGTGGTGAATTGTGAAACTTTATATCAATGCTTACGCTTGTGAGAAACAGGTATTATAGATTTCACAGGGTTACTATGTTGATTTTAGAGATTGGCATACTTGAAGAGCAAGCTGTAGCAAAAATTGAAGAGTCTATCTTTTTTCCACTCAGAAACTTTCAGGCCCATTACTGAAGGGGTCAAGAGGTGCTGGAGGTTGTTCTGCATTGAGCTGCGGAGATGGGTCAAAGCGGATCCCTGAAAATGCCTAGTCAAACACATACAAACACATATATATGGCCCAGGTTAAATTATATTTCAGCTTTCATGTTATCTTAAGATCTGTTCAGCATCTGAAAAACATCTTTAAACAAGATGAAGCAAATTCTCAAGATGACAGTAATTCATACATTTTTAGAAACCTACATTTCTGCTCTTTTCTTCTCAGATTCAGGGTTGTGATTGGGCAAATTCAGGCTGAAGATTCTCTTCATTAGGACCTGAGCATAGCCCGTCTGGTCAAGCGCGTCCACATCGGACAGGACAGCATCATAGCAATTTGAGTCCAGTAGAACCGTGATATATTGTCCAGCTGCACGCACCTGGTTCACATTAGATGAGTATGGTTAGCGCTGAAAACAAGATAAAGGAAGCTGGCACAGGAAATATTGTATGAGAGAACAAGATTGTTATCTAAATTCTCACAGACTGTACAGTTGCAATTTCAAGATAAAGAAAAAAAACAGCCAGCCAAGGTTAGGTACAACTGCCTCCAATAATCTCTAAAATCAACTTAGCTCACTACGTTTTAGTGAAATGCAGCGCATGTCATTTCCTCATTTCCCTTTGGAACAACTGCAGCTTCAGCTGCAGTACATGATTGTATACATTGTCATCATTATTACAGTAACAATGTGTAAGATACATTGCATGTTCATTCTAATAAATTGTTATGATGACTCATTTATTATATTTGCAAAAAAAAAAAAAAAAAAAAAAATGTTTAAACATTACAGCTTGTAGTGAATATTCTGCAGACCTATATTCATTTCATAATCAGCCTCACTGCATCAGAAAATTTACCACAAGTCACAAATGCAGTTTCCAGCAAAAATAAAGTCAGAAGTCATCCTTGCAGTCAAATGTCATAACAACAATTATACAATCTAATTAATTTATAAATAAACAAGTTTTAAGGGATTTTAAAAATATATTTTAATAGTTATAAATACAAATATTTAATATAGTCTCCCGACTTAGGTCAAATAAGAAGTATCACATATACATATATATATATATATATATATATATATATATACACACACACAAACACACACACAGTATATATTCTGTATATAATCTGACCTATGTTGCGAGATTATAATATTTGTACTTTTAACAACTAAAGGTAGGTACAATTGTCTCCAATGATCTCTACAATCGACTTAGCTCACTACGTTTTGGAGAAATGCAGCGCAGGTCTTTTTCTCATTTCCCCGGGAATAATTGCAGCTTCAGCTACAGTACATCATTGTATACACTGTCGTAATTATTAACATTTTGCAAACGCCAACATCCCTTATAAAAAAACATGTCGACCTGTCACCAAAAGAAAAATATGCAATTTTCCAAAAAAAGTGAAATGTCACATAACCTAACTATATTTCTCAAATACACATTATGACAGATTGCTGATTAAATGCTAGGGTTATTTTACTCAACCAAAACGTGAGCTAACACGAACTCACAGTAAAAATTTCGCCGTGCTTCTGTTTCATTCGAGTCAGAAATTTAGCAGCATCTTTGCCAAATTCAAGCGCGTGACCGAGCCAGGGAATCATTCCTTTATCAAGAGGGGGCTCATTTCTTCGTCTGCAAAAAAACCCCAAAACAAAACAAGTTTAATTCGTAGTTTTAGCATATTTGTAAAGTCTGTCAGTCTCCGTAGCCGGTCGGACTGGTCCGGACTCACCTCGTGCGTCTCGCGTACAGCACCAGAACAACGAGTCCCAGCAGAAGAAGCGCGGTCCACATCATGCCGACTCTGTGTGCGATCTCCTGCCCTGCTCTCCAGAAGTTAAATGCTAACACTAACATACGTCACATCTCATTACGAAATTCACAACTCAAAGTGGTGGGCGTGTAAATGTGTGAATATGACTTAACCCAGCAGTGAGATCTTTTAGCAGTTTCAGTTAGTTATGGAAACAACATGACTGTTCGTCATTACGATTAGTGATAAGTCATAAAAAAAACTACCTTTGGTGAAACTAATACGCTGTGAGGTAATTATGCAATGACCTTGCAGTTCCTCAGTGAATTCTAACAGTTGTGTTACTGTATTTCATTTACCACAAAATTTGCCTTTTGGCGCCTTTACCTTTTACAATATTAAACAAATTTAAAGCCGTTGCTGATATGTAAATCTATAACAGAACGGTTCAAAAGGTAAATATATTGTTGGATACCGATTCTTAAAAAGATAATTTAACCAAAAATAAAACTTGTCATTATTTAGGCCTATTCGTCCTCAGGTTGTTCCAAACAATATAATATATTTTGAAGAAAGCTGGTAACCATAAGTTGACTGTAGCTATTAACTTCCGTAGTTTTTTTTTTTTTTAGGTCTTCTGTGGAAGTGTCTTCTATTAACTTTTTTGGTCACCAACTTCTTAAAAAATATCTTCTTCTGACTTCTGTTTGTGAGCATCTAATTATTTGAATATACTGGTTTGAAATGTAAAAAAAAAAAAATATATATATATATATATATATATATAAATCCCTGAATCAATAAATTATAAACTAAGACTGGAAATAAAAAAGCAAGTCTCAAATGTCTAAAATGCAGAAGTATCAAAATACCCCCAGCAAATGAATCATCAGGAAATCTAATGTTAAACAAAAGACAGCAACCCCACATACAAAGTACTTCCCTTATTTTACTCATTCCCTTACTCTGATAGACATTGTTTACATATGTTTGATATATGCTACTTCTGGATTTAGTAGTCTGTATAAGAATGAACTCAGTAAACATGCGAGATCTTTTAACATGAATCACGTTAGGTGTATCTTTTATTGCTCAGCCGTTTTCAGAGACTAAGGGTGTGTGTGATGTCACCATGTTTCTATCTACATTTCTGATGACGAAGTGTACATCATTGTAGATGTGTTTGCTAAATGACAGGTGTGGCATTTGACCTATTCAACTAGATCTATGGCTTTTGAATGTAGTGAGCTAATACAGGCAATTTTGCTTTATGGTATCTAGATTTATTAATAATAATGAAGACAGTTTGAAACATGCAAGCATAACTTAACTAGGCTTAAAGCAATAAATATGTATTGCAAATGTGTTCTAAATATTAATAGAAAAATATAATTATAAGTACAAATTTAGATTAAAATTACAGTTTAAAATCCAAAACAAATATAGGCTTGTCAATTCCTGACTGTGTATGTCACACCTACATCTTGGCAAAAGAGGCTGGATTCTATGCCATGAGTATTTGTAGCAAAGCTCATCGTCAGGGAAATCAAAAGCTTTTATGTAAGAAATATGCCTATTCATTTCAGTCAAGAGCTGTACCAAGACTATTGCATAAAACAGTCCATAAGGTGGCGACTGAGTCTCACTGATCCTGAGCTTCTTCCATATCCAACTATGCAAACTATCCAAATGTTCTACTATGTCACTTCTCAGAATTTGACGAATTATAAATTGCTGATTTAATTGCAGTGTACATAATGCTGTTGAGTAGGCTTTATTTCTGTACCATTTAAAAAAGTGTTTTGTGGTTTGTAACTTGAGATTTTGCATTGGAAGGAATTCCATCATGTTACATAACAAGAAGAAAGAATGAACTCTGGTCATACTTCAATAGCTTTTATCTAAGTTTAATAGGCATTGAAGAATATAACACGAAAGGGTCATTTCAATCGTCATATTAAATATCTGACATCCAAAGCTCTAAAAAACAAAAGCAGACAGTATAACGAAATTAATAAATCCTTAGTACATCACATGCTCACATTATGGAACTCTTTATGGAATATTGCTCAGTATTTCATACTTAATTCTCATCTTGCCTGCCAGATAAATCTGATAAGATTTGTAACCCTAAAAATGATCGGGCCACCCATACAGCAATGGACTGTAATGCTATCTGGTCCCAGCAGTTCAAAGGCCACTCAAACTAATGAGGCATTATGCACAGAACTGCACTAATCGATATGACAGAGGCACCGTTTGACTGCTGTGATCTTTGTGAAGGAAAAAAACCTAATGATAATAATTTCCCAGCGAATAAGCTGAAGAAAGCTAAAATCTTGTCACCACTTACAATATTCACAGACTTCAGAAATGAATTTGGCCACACTTTGACCACACTTAAAATATATGAATGCGTTTGAATTTATGGCAGAATATCCTAACCCAAGTTTTGACCGAATACTTTTAAGAAACGAGGCAGTGCCGTGCGTTTGAATATACTGTTGGCTGAATGATGTTCAGCAGTTGTTATTCAGGGAAAAAAGTGTTTGAGCAGACATTTTATATAACCTTTTACGCAGTTAATGATACATTTTAAGGGATAGCTCACAAAAAATGAAAATATGGCCATAACGCATTTGTATAACTTATTTACATTTGTCACAATGGCAACATTCAAATATAAGGCATTTAGATCCAAGAGACAGATAGGTAAATATATTACTTTTTCCCCAGATCTAAAAACAGTACATCACTGATTAACACACCAAGTCAGCTGTTATTGTCTACAGCTAAATTGTTCAGTTAAAAAAACAGATTGTTTTATGCAATTTACATTTTGGGGTGGGGAGCACATAATCACAGCCTGACAGAAAACCTTTTGGTGTCTCTGTTCTCTAATTGACTCCTTCTCATGGTTTTGTTCTTCATCTCTTTAAGCCTTGTCTAGTTCTTTTCTACATTGTATCACATTGGCATCTATTTTAGAAGACATACCTGTTTTTATATAAAATACATCATTTTAATATTTACTTATGATTTCAGTTTTAATCCCAAACCAGTCCTTAAAATTATAATAATCTAATAATCAAATAATGTTAATAATTAAATGAAAATTAATATTTGCTGAAAAATCAAACTCAGGTCCCGGAGGGCCACAGCCTTGCACAGTTAGATTCAACCCTAATTAAACACACCTAATTCAGTAAATCATTTAGGCTTATTTGAAAACTATATGGTATATATGCTGGAGCAGGGTTGGAACTACAGTAAACTCACAAGTAATCCACACCCCTCCAGTCCATCTGTTAACATATTGTGAAGTGAAAGCTGCATGTTTGTAAACAAATTTATCATTAAGACAAATCAAGCACCACCAAGCTCTAAACCAATGTTTAATGGAGTTTAATGTGAAAGCACATGGACTCTTTCATTGGAGAAAGCATAATTATGGATTAATATTTTGGCAAGTATCATCAGATTTGTTTCTCACAATCACACAGCTTCTCACTTCCTGTCAGAGCGAAGTCTGAGGTCATAGTTGATTTTCCTGTTCCAGGATGTAGGTATAGCAGACTACTACTGTAACTTTTGAGGCAATTTTTTTGTATACCTTAAACGTAACACAGCATGAATACTCAATTTGATTGCCTTAGTATGAGGCAGCTAGAGACTTCCCGCCAGGATAATTACATTAGATTAAAAACATCATTAGTTTCACCACATTATGCACTGAAATCAGCATGCAGACAATAAAGCAATCAAACAATATGATTCCAAAACCGATGATAGCAAATTATGTTAATACAGCGCAGTGCATAAGAAAACCCAGTGCACATTCACACTCGAACATCTAAGCCTCATCGGGTCCTCATTAGGTCTAGGCATAGAGACTCCCAGAGAAGCCCTTTAATTCCTGTTAATTAAATCACTTGTCTGTTTCCATGATAAAAAGCTTGTACCATGTGCATCACAAACATGCCGAAACATCTTCTCTCAGCTCCTGTATTATTGGCAAAAGTTCACATTCTCCTGTCATTCTGGATATCCGGTAAGCTGTGGACGAGAGATATGAGATTTTTGAGTTTCTCTGGCAATGTGCTGCCATCACTTCTTATTGCCAACGAGGGATGATTGGTGAAAAAATTGGTGTCAAATGTAATACCAGCCTTTGCTGTATTCTTTTTCCAGATTGCCATGCTGATATTTTGCAATAATTTCTCAATTTCAGACATCTGTTTCAGTTTGTGAACATTTTGAGCAGTTAGTACTCACCCAGCAGTTCAAGTTACCACTGCTTGCAATGTAGCAGCTTCTTTTGTTCGATATTTCTCATTTGTTAACACCTCAGATGAAAATAAATGATTTCACAGTAAAGCACTGCCATTTGTAATCAACAAATTGCAGTTGCTTTTTGACTGTGCTTTATTAAAAAAAAAAAAAAAAAAAATCAAAGCAGGTCTCCTTTGGTAAAAGACAAGGTTTTTAGATTATCAAGGAAGACCATTAAATCATTAAAGGAACATTTACTTAAAAACGTCTAGGTTACTATCGTAACCCACGTTCCCTGAAGGAGGGAACGGAGACGTTACATATGGGAACTCGCCA
>JAUCMU010000104.1:18369592-18387919 GCA_032275025.1 Enteromius treurensis
GTTCATTCATAGTTTTGATGCCTTCAGTGAGAATCTACCAATGTAAATGGTCATGAAAATAAAGAAAACACATTGAAGGAGAAGGTCTGTCCAAACTTTTGGCCTGTACTGTACCATTAAGAAAACTAAGGTAAGAAACAAGACTGCAATATAATTGTTTTAAATAAAAGATACCCTTTTTAACATAAAAGGGTTGCTATATATTGTGGGAAATTTTCTCACGTACTTCGGCCTTCCGTTAGTCCCGCCTACACCGGAAACTCATGGACATCGATTACTCTGACTGTCAAAGTTAAGAATTGCATTTTTTGACAAATACCCCAAGTTCAACAGGAAATACCCACCATACAGTTTCCGTTGGATGAATGTAATGATGAAGGTACGTGCTTTATTTTTAAGTCGCAGTCCGTGGCGAGAACGTGCGCAAACAGAGAGAAGTCTTTTGATTGGCTGTGTTCCGTGAATGTGTTGCGCGACGTCCCTTTTTGGCGTTTGACAAGAGAATCTACTGTAGAATCTACACTGATAAGGACACACACACAGTGTAACGCTCAAAGTATCTACACAAAGTTAAACGGGGCCTGTACTTTCAGTTGTCCAAGATGGATTTATTTTTCTTGATAGCTTGCAGGTGTTTCCAAGCCAGCCACGTTGAACGTGTAATCGCTGTTGCCCAAGGTGATGATGATGCTGACAGGTGCACAGCAAGATGACGCACATCCCTCTCTATTCCTCTCCTCACTTCTGTCTCTGTTCTCCTCTAAACCAATCAGCCATTTTCAAATTGTTGTAGAATGACCTTCACTATCAGACCGATGTTAAAAGATTCGAATCCAACCCCAGGTATTATTGGATTAGCCCGTGAGAAAAGGGTTTACTTAAATTTAATACAGGTTGATTCTTTCATGTTGTTAATAAATGATTATGCAACAGAGACAAACTGTATACATGATATTAAATGAGTGTTAACATATGCACTTACACCTTTATTAATTGACATAGGTATAGTTTATCTGCTTACATGATGTTTTTTTTTTACAGAATAAATTATATATGATACAATCGATAGTTAGCCAGTTAGCAGAAGCAAATTTTAGGTTTTATTGAGGAATTACCATTTAAAGAAAATTCCAGCTCTTTCCTTATTGACAGTTAGACTGATTTTTTTGCAAACTATTAAATTAGATTAGCTGGCAGACATGGTTTTACCACCATTCAGATGTAAAATATGGCTTGTATGCAAGGCTAACATATTTTAGGTGAAACGCAGGAAGGTCCCTTCTATATTTTATGTATAGAAGGTAAATTTACAGAAAGAAATTCTGTTCACCTTTTGAGAAAACCACTAGGCACGTCTCCGTATGTTAGCATGTGGTATTATGCATTGTTGATAGATGGATCATAATGAGAGGTGAATGGGTCACATTGTTTAACACTGTCTTGGCCTTTTTTCATTTCCTGTGAGTAAAAGACCGTGGTGTGAAGTGCCAGCAGAGATTGTTTTTCACAGATGTGGGCATAGATGAGTAGGTGATAAAATCAGTTTTTTTGGCTGCCCGAGGCTCATCTAAGATGTCTTGCATTCTAAACAGGGCTTAGGGCTTTGAGTATTTCTGTGAAAGACAGGCTCTTGTGAGTAGTTCAGCTCTCATGGAGATGTTTATCCGGTGACCTCTCGCATGTTTTAAGTTCATTAATGAGCTGTCAAAGTCATTAAAATGAGAACTCTTATGGGCCTTTTGGGATAAGAGTTGGGATGAGATATTAGGACAGTAGTTTAAGGGTTTTATTTAGCTTCCTGGTGTCGCACAGTAACAAATAGCACTTGTGCATTAGTAAAGTGTTTTGTATTGGTGTTTTGTGCCAGATCATTGAGTATTCTAGACCCAAGATTGTATTTGAGTGCTGGAGATATGCAAGTCGTTCTCTAAAGAGGAAGATTGATCACCCAGGTAGGTTGGTATTGATTTATGTGATACAAACAAAATAGCCTAATATATAAACAAACAACAACTTAGGAGGTCGAACATGTTGTGCATTGTGGTTCATTGATGGATGTACTGGCAGAAGAGTTACCTTTTGTAAAAAAAAAAATATGTCATTTCTTATCTTTCAATTTAAAGTAGTATAAGCTGTAGATATTTTTTTTTTTTCTATCTCGTGTTCAGTAAAAACAATTCATTGTTATTTTCAACCCCACTGACTCATTGACAAACAAAAGTTTCATGTGAGAGTGAGTAAATGATAACAGAAGAATGCATTTTTTGTTCTTTTTTTTTTGGATAAGCTATTGCTTTTAGGAAATGCAAAGCCTGTCAAGCTGTTTCTTTGGAGATTTAGAGAGTCTTACAGACTTTTCAGAGCAATCAAGCTACAAATGCCATGCTCTGCATGTAAAGATATTTTAAAACTGGAAAAAAGTACATCACCTTTAAGCCTTTCATAATCGTCCTCTCTGTGGGACCTCTCCAATTTAATTCAAACTTCCTTTGACGCCACTATGGCAAACACATTGGCTCTGTCAAAAAAATATGTATAAGATTTCGAAAACATTAGCAAAATTGAGATTTAATAAGAGGGGATTTTGAGTTCGTCCTTGAAAGCTATTAAGTGTGCATGTTTTATTTCATTCCAAGTTCTGTTTGGTTGTTTCATTGCCGTTTAATTAAATTCAAACCACTTTTTGTGATCAAAAGAATGTCTAATCAATGGATTTCATAAAACGTTAATTCTTGGAATTTTGTAGTGAAGATTTTGATCTTCTGTGTAAATCTAGCTTTATCCAAAGAAATAGTAAAATGCTCATAAGAGATGCAGTTTATGTGGAATGAGATGATAGACATTGAAAACACCAAATCCCACACACCGTGACATTCCTCATTATACAGCAAATTCCATTTTTATGACTTAATTTTGTAATTCTGTCCAGATTTTCTGCATTGCAGAAATCATAGGACTCCCTACACATGCCTTTAAAACACTTTGAAATCTGAATACAGCGCAGGAGTATTTTGGATTGCTTTTATGATACTTTTATCTTTGTCCTTGCCAGTTTCAGCACCCACAGACGGGAAACACAAACTTCTTCCCTAAGATAGTGTTTCACCTTTTGTGTTTTACAGAAGAAAGAAAATAATATGAGACGGGAATGACATGGAGGTGATTAAGCAATGGTGACATATTCATTTTGAGTGAGCTATTGCTTTAAATCAGATATTAAAAGTCACTTTCATAATCCCTCTCATTTGTCACTGTCTACTGTTTTGAATAGATTGTATAGATGTATAATTCATCATCTGTATGCAGTAGGATTTCAGTCTTTAGTAAATGTTAAGCATTCATCTGATCATCCGTCTTATGCATCTGATGATGATAGATAATTATATATGTATAGCTCTTTTAGTCAGCAAAGATATGTAAATGCTTATCTATCAAATGTATAATTTTGTATTGCAAGAGAGTGTGTCGGTACTCTAGAGAGAGTGTGTGTATGTGTGTGTGGGGCTTCACTTCTGTCACATCTACCATCTGCCATGCAATGAGAGGCCCAATGGCAATGGTTTTGGTTTGGAGATAAAATCCTCTCCCATCCTTGTGACACTATTCTGCCGTATATTGACGTTCTATCAGGGCAAACAGCATGGTGGGGAAGACTGATGAGCTCTTAGACACTACATCTCATTTATCCCAATTACACAGAAGACATGCTTGACCCTGGCCTGGGGGAAGCAACCCTGCTATTGCTTTGAACATCCATTCACTATAAGCAACAAGTATATCTGATACATATGCATATGCCTGTTGTGATATATTGAGGATATATTCTACATTATGTATTACCTCAATGCATTAGTTCTAGTACAGTAATGCTAGTGCAGAATTTGAAAATGCTTACTTAACACACCCACTTTAGAAAAAGCATGCATTTTCTGTTTATTTTAATAATTACATGCCACCTCAAACTTGTCTGTTTAGTCTGCATATCTTGGAGATACAGTTTTATACAGTCTTATTTCACAAGTTAATCTCCATTGTAATTGGATCAGTACATTATTCTTAAAAAATCAGTGAGACTTCATATAAGGGGCATATTTTTTCCACGCAACAAGGGGGCTTTTAAATTTAAATATTTTCTTTTTACATTCTACAGTTATTGAAAAACAGAAAAAGGACAATGTTTTGTCTCCAAAAGCTTTTAATTTTAAGGAAATTATTATTGTACAGTTGATTCTCACTTGTACCATAAATATGCAATTTTTTAGAAATGATGAAAATAATGCATACAATTATGATAGTATTGTTTCAATTATTACTATTATTTTTGCACGGTGTGTGTCTAGGAAAAGTGGTGGTGTTTTTAGTTGCTTTTTAGTGATTTGGAAGAAAGTAAAGTAAAAATAAAATAAAAATCCTTTATCATATGGCATAGTACCATTTCAAAGAAGACGAAGAATCTAAAACCTTTGCACTTTTTGATCCATTGTTACTGTTTTTGAATCAAAAATGGTTCCAGTTTTTCTTTTTTCTTTTTTTTGAAACCTACAATGTTTAGAATGCAGACTTCATGTGTCTTGTAACAAGGAAGCAAACTCTGCCAAATGTTTTGCTCATTCTCCAATCCATAGATGAAAACAGCAGCCCGTCACCGTCTTCCCATGAGAAAACTGCTGCCTGCCTAGCTTCCCATTACACATGAAAATCAGTTTCCCAGGAGGTTTAAACTTCATCAGATTTTTCTTGCGGATTCTGTTGTTTTTTAAAACATTTAGTCACGGACAATTCATGCAATATGTTTGAAGTGCTCTTGTCGTGACTTCACATCTCAGTTGTTCCTATTCTCCTAAAGAAACAGATATGCTTCTCAAATACTTCTCAAATCCCATCTTGATTGAAATAAATGGGACCCCATGTGAGTGTTGTGTATTTTATGGCTCAAGTTTTCCAGAGTTTTCCAATTTTGCATGCTAAGCTTTCAAAAGATGCAGAAAACTCATGAAAATGAATTATAAAAAGCGTGGAAACTACAGTCAGATCTGTGGGGCATCACCTCACAGGAGCGGTGCAAAAAGGATCAAAATCTGGTCTGAGGAGAGCTTAGCTGGGAGGGAAGGCCCTGGAGTTTATTTAAACAAATCTTTGTGCACATAAATTGTATAAATACAGACCATATACCATGTATTAGCAATTTGACAGGGTGCTCCCATGTGGGAATGATGACCGTGAAGGTTGCTGGCTTTTGCACGTATGAGAGAGAGCATCATAAATGGTTTGGCCACACGTAGACTTTTATATATGCACCTTTGTAAAATAAGGCTTATATTAAATATTCTTTGCAGTAATTCAAAAATGCTCTAGGTTTTCAACAGATTCAACAGACTATTGCTAAAAGCTTCTCATAAACACCAACCATGTATCAGAATACAACTGATTTCTTTCTTAGTGAAACAAGGCAGGGGGTATTTTAGACAGATCTGAGGCAATCGGTTTATTTCAAAGTACTGTCTTCATATTGTTAACAGACACAGATGGATGGAGGATATTTAGCTGAATCGTTCCCTCCGGTGCATTTCATAAAGTGTTTGTCAGAGAACGTCAGAGTTCTTTTTGTTGACTATACTTATGTTTTCCACCAAAATGAAATAGGACTTCATAATTTAGCCACATTTGCATGAACAGCCCAGAATCCATTCAAAAGAAGTAAAGCTGTGTTTAGCACTCTTTTGAAGAAGAACACATCCCTTGGTTTGACATCAGATGTTTAAAAGATATTCAGAGTTTTGTGTCGAGACACATAGTAGAACGTAAATGAATCATTTTATTTCATTTTCTGCAATAATCATTTGTCAAATTCGATTTAAGACATTTAATGCAAGTGTCTGTGCATTTATTCTTCATGCTAGTTTTTTATTGTGTATCCCATTACTTATGTCAAGCACGTCATTTACGGCATTGATTCGTATTCACTCATGTTACTTCAGTTTTATTTTAATTCCAGTCACCATGGCATGAGCATAAAGCTATCACTTTTGAAAGAAGCCATGGCACCAAGACAAATGACCCCCATGTGAACAAAAACTGGCAGAGAGAAAGTGAATTACATATCTCAGCTTCTATAGAACAACGTGGGGCACCACTTACAAATCTATAAAAAGCTCTGACCTTTTCTTTAACTTGCTTGCATGCCATTTAGCAGATACTTTGCATTCCAAACTACTTACAGCGAACTAATTGCTGTGCGTGAAGGAAACATAGGTTAAGTGGCTTGCTTAAATGCTAAATGATGATAAAGTAACTAAATTAATGTATTTGTTCTATCAAAGCAACATAAACATCTTTAACAGGAAGAGTCTACAAACTTGTCAATGCTAGCAATGCTGTTTGTTTTTCCTTAGATGATGTGTTTATTTATTTATTTATTTTGTATTTGTTTTGCTTATATAGAGTAGATTTTAGATTAGGCAGAAAAAGAGGTGAAGGTTTGACTGTTTAGCATGGTTCAGTCAGCCCCTGCTGGTAAATACTGGAACTTTTTGTACCATTACAGTATGCAAAACAAAATCATCTTTCTCCATTGATGAACCATGAATAGTTTTCATGTTTGCAGACCAAATAATTTATCTGCAAGCAATTTATAATTTGCACATAATTACATACATATATATATATATATATTTCTTTATTTATTTATTGTTTTTACTATGCACTCTCAGAAATAATGGGTAAATAAAGCTGTCACTGCGGGGGGTACATGTTTGTACAATTTTGGTATCTTAAAGTACTTTCTGTTTAATAAATAAGGAATAATCAGAATCAGATGCAGTTCTGGTTTTTACACACTTCACAAAAACAGATAAATAGTTTCAATCAAGGCAAGTCAGTTTTAGTCAGCCACTTATCTGAGCCTAAATATGTTAAACTGGCTCATGGCTAAACAAATCATTTTAAAGTGATTACTTATGTTTGCTGCATAGATAACAATCAGTTCTTTTGTTTAATTTCTCCTTGCTGTTCCAGTATGCCCAGTAAACACTCTAAAATGTCAGTGAAAAATATTTGATTTCTGCATAGAGAAAAGATGTTGTTTCTGCTCAACTGTTGCCCAGCTCAAAAGTCAATTACAGTAGTGATGAACTGGACCCAGGCCTTGACCACCATGTCCAGCTGTCTGAGCTCCATAATTTCCTGGCTCATTGAATATCTCCAATGCTTCAGAATAATTTGAGTTGATTGCCTTTATGCACCAATGAAGCAGCATGCTATAAGGTCAAGTACTGGAATTAATTTGGATGTGCTGCATCAGCGCTGACCTCTGAGATCAAGCAAAGTCTCTTCTTGCTCAGTTTACCATGGTTTACACCTCACAAACTTCTCGTTTGATCTCGACATCACATTTCAACGTGTCTGAGCACAGCTGATGCCAAAACAGGATTTAGCATGATGATGGTAAAACAGGATTTGAAATCTAGAAAGCACTGTGAATGGCTTGATGTGGTTTAATTGAATAGCAGATGGGTAATCATGACATTTAGATCAGTATTTGATGTGATATGCTTGTAGTTTAAACATCTGAACAATGTTCTTCATAACTCTGATTACTTCAAAGCGTTTGAAGCGTTTGGTTTGCAGGGCTGTCAATCACATATATTTTGTAAAGAAATAAATACATATATTTCTATTTATTTGCGTAAATCAATTTCTTGTTACAAAAATAAAGTTTCAAATGTTAAACGGACATGAATTTGTTTCTTGCTGCATAAATATGTTCAGTGTTGCCCTCTGGCCCTTGCAATCCAGTTTTAAGACTTAATATTTTTAAAATTAGGTTACCAATTGCATTGCACTTTTATCAGTCGAGTTCCATTATTCCACATTTGAATCCGTCTTGCGTCACATATCTCCGAAAACAAACGATTGCAATAAAATGAGACATTTCTTTCTTTATCAGCATGATGGATCTCTTGGTTTATGTGTATGCTTGTGATCATTTTAATTAGATTTGATAAATGAACAGTTGTTTTAATATTTGATGAATGAATACTGAAAATCGGAGACATTTGCTCACTTAGTAATTTGTTTCTTGTGATTAAAATGTGGAATACTTTAAGGGAGGAGGGAGCAGGTTGAGGATGACGTCAAACATGCACAAACGTTAACGGCAGATAAAACAAGTCAGATTATGTAAAAGTAAAAAGCAGATGATGAAGTATTAGCTACTTTATCTATTATCTACATAATATTTAGTATATTAAATATACAACATAACATTTTTATATTTGATCTAAGCCTAGACAATTTGCATGCCATAATTTGACATGAGGGTTGTTGTCCTTAAAAATCAAGATAAAGGCAAGTTGAGCGTCGAACAGTAGGTTGGAAATGTGCAGATTATTGAGAAGTGCTTTAGAAAGACATATGAGTCACACTTTGACAATGTGACTGAAGGTTATGCATAATGTAGGGTATTTGCAGAAGAGGAAAGATAGGCTCTTGACATTTGAAGATGATTGTTGAACACTCACATCTCAGGTTAAAATCTGTGGTATTGCCGGAGAAGAAAAGTAAAGTAAGTATTAACTTCATGAGTCATATGAAGGATTCTCTTGTGAGTCACAGCACTAGTTTTGGCTTAAACAAGGATTACTTGTTAATTGAATTATCACTTAATTATGTTTTTTTTTAAACCACTAGAGAGTGCTAGTAAAAAAAAAAAGAAAAATTAGGAAACAGAGCAAAATGGGATGCATTCAAAAAGATTATGCAAATGGTTTGGTAGCCTTCTTCACACCTTGTCTCATGGCATAAACTTACCTTGGTGCACTTTTTAGCGAGACATGAAATACGTACCGATAAGTACATATTACTGCAGTTTCCAAAAGAATGAACATTAGAGGCAGCAAAACTCTTTTTATTTGTATAACTCTTTTGACACATTTTATTTCACACAAATTTAGAGTTTCCATTAAAAAAAAAAAGTAATTTTCACACAATTACTTGAAGAATATCATGTTATGACTCCAAAACAATATGAATATGTTGGAATATTTAAAAAACTGATGCTTTTGAACACATATCAAGCTTTACATCTATGGGTTTTCATAGATGGTAGGTTTGTTCGGTAGCTCACAGAGTACAGAGATGTACTTGAGCGACAAAGAACTCCCGTGTAATTATGGGTCGACAAAACCGTTAAAATCTGTGTACAAAGAAGTTGAAATGTAACGGATGCATCATTAAATGCATTTTTATAAAAGTTTTGCATTTGTTAACACTATTGGGCAAGTTTAAGGTTGGATTTGGTGTAAGGCATATTTCCAAAATTACAGAGCATTAACTTTTAGCAACAGTCCATGGATATTTCAATTGTAAACCGCCACTATGCACACATCTACAAAATAAAAATGTACCAGGGGTTCACATATTGAACCTGTTTTTTAGCACCACTCATTAGTGGACATTTCTCTTTAAAACTGTGGCAAAACGTGCAGTAAGGCATGTAAAAACTGTTGCACAAAAAGTGCACAGATTTATGTATTTTTAGGATAAGAAGTTCCCTTTTTCTCCTTTCAAGAGTTCGCGCTTCCTTCTGATTACAACTAGAGCGTATTTGGCGTGCTGTCCGGGGAGCGAGTCCGGAACGCACGCAGAGCCCTAGAAGATGGAACCCTAGGGGGTGGAACCCTAACCGGGGCTGAGCTCGACATCCGGCTCGAATCCCACTCGCCCCCCGGGGAAGACACAAAATAAAGGTGGAGAAGAGGAGGAGGAGGGATGCGTAACGAGATAGAGAGGAGAGGGAAAGGAGCTTATTTAAGGGGATTGTTTCTGGATTTGATTGGCTGGTATTGAAAACAGCTGTAGCTAATCATTGCGTCATTGCTTCTCCCGAAACTTGTTTTTGACAAAACGGCACGTGTCACTAAAAGTATATCTTTACATTTTACTTTTATATGTCTTGAAATTTCTTGAATATGGTTGTGGTGATTTTCTCAGTGGAAAGCAGCCATTAAATAGGTTTTTAAGCTAGAAAATGCAAGCTGTACCTCACCTTTTGAATTAAGAGCTTCATATGGCACCAGCCAGCGGTGAATGCACCAATATAGGAAATAAATTATGAAAGACGACAAATGCATAATGACATATAATATAGTATTTTAACAATGCATGATTTGCATACTGTGCGCTAGGTGTCTGAGTTTTAAAATCCTCTAAAGATATTTTTGTATTTATGTTGTGTTTTTGAAGAATGGCCTTAGTAAGATTGCTTTGACAGAAGAGACAAACACATTGGAAATGGAATCTGTTTGATTGATATTCAGATGATTGCTTAAACACATTTGAATAATGACCTTGAAGATCCATCGTTTAGCTATTCTTGGTGACCATGAGTTATTTAAGTAATACCCTGTTTGGTACAAAGCTGTTAAACAGGCTGAGGCAGAATACTGTAGCATCTTGCATGTGTTTATTTTATTGACATTCTAAAGTAGACAGTTTGATCTAGTTATCCAATTTACCATAAAATATCTTCATTAGCAAGACCTTCATAGCATTGCAAGTTTAATTTGTTATGCTTAAGTAATTGTGCTTGATAGTTTTGATGTGCTTTTAATGTGTCTGGCTTCATAAGGGTTTAGATCAGTTTACAAAAGTAACTTGCATACAAATGTGTCGATACAGATTTCTCTCCGTGTATGTAGTTTTTCTGCTTTAAAAGTCATTTAATCACTTTATTTGGGACATTCCTTGGTAATTATCTTACCAGTCCCGGTATTGAGAGAGAGAAGAAAAAAACTTTATTTCAATACAAAATATTTTAGCAGCCATAGCAACCACTGACGTTTTATATGAATGTGTCCCATGCACTTTTTAAATTCCTTTTTAAAAGACTAAGACACATAATTTCAGGTTGTCTCCAGATTTTAAACTGGATAAGAAAATCATTTAAATCTGTTAATTCGTCTTCATACAATGAGTCTTTGATGCCTGACTTCCATTTGACCATTCAGACCTTTAGTTTCCCTTAGGCAATGTTAGTAATAGTGTCATGTACCATCACAGCTTGATCTGAAACAAAACATAATGTACTGTATCCTATCGCTTCAAACCAGAGCAGTGTATTACATATCTGAGGATTTGAGTGAGAAGTGTAAGATGACACAATTTGCATTTTAATGGGAACAGTTTTTGAATGCATACTACATATAATTTCTAACACATATATGAACAGAGAAAGATGTATTTCTAGGATAAGACAAATTATTGTACTACCATCAGTAATTGCAAATAATAGCAGTAATATATCCCCAGAGTAAATTGTTTGCCATGCTTTTACTGTCAAAAAATGCCTAAATAAATTAAAGACTGTAAATCAAGTCAAATGTGGAAATTCCTTAAATAAGAAATATTTGATGACTGAATGTCAAGATTAGCCAATCAGAATCAAGTATTCCAAATGGCAAATTCTCTAAATGGCAAATTATCTTAAGATGTTTGCACGTTTCTAAACTTGACAGCATTCTTCCTCAGTCTAGAAATTCATTTTACCTTGCCAGAGAAGTTGAAAATTTACTAATTAACAGTCTGCATGTCTTATATATATATATCAAAGTAATCATCTCAACCCATTTTACTGCAATAATAAGCAAATACTTCCTCAAGCCAAGAACAAGCCATTACTGTAGGACTCACATACTGTGGAAAAAATGCTAATTTATTAATAAACTATACTATGCTGCATATGATAACTTTTCAAATTAGCCCTGGACTTTATTTTGTTTCATTAATATTCAGCCCCAGTTGCTGACAACAGAACATCTTGGATGATAGCATCTGCAGCTGAGACCAATTAGCAAGAAGAGAAACGTGAACGCTGCGTCTATTTGCACAGCGTGAGGGTTGCATCCAAGGTTATCTTTACTGCACTACAAAGGACAAACAGCCTCCAAGGAACAGGATTACTTGCTCTGCGCCTCACTGAATATGTGCTAGTACACTAACGAGTGGACATGTCCTTGTGTTTTTAATTATAGCGTTTAGGAATTGTCCTCGGTCACCTGGCAAAATTTGCTAATACTGGCAGCATGGTTATTTGATGGTTTATGTTGAGTTACAGTGCGTTACATTTTGTTATGTTATCCCACATGTTTCAGCAGCCAATTGTGTTTCCATCACATTATTGGTGCAAGCCTGTACCTGTTCTTGCCTGCTAATGTCATTGCACCCTTGAGCCAAAAGGTTGAGTTTTTTTTGAGTCTGACACAACAAAGTAATATAAATGGACTGTTTGCAGGACGGAATTGATGGTGTATAGTCTTTGGCTGCTCAAATTCACCTTGGGCTCTGTACTGAAAAACAGCTGAAAACACTATAGCGCCACTTTTGAAGCAATCATTCAGAGCAAAACAAGCTTTTAGATATCAAATGTATCTAAAATCGACTGTTACAAAACATGCCTTATAATGGTTTTAGCCTTCCAGTATTCTAGAACCATTCTGTTTGAAATTGATTGCCTTTCTCTCAGATGTAAACGACAAGGAGCTATTTGCTAGCTCTTTTTCTTTGAAAACATGCAGGAAGGAATAATGGTTAGAATGGAGTCTGTACATCAAATCTTAATGCAGTACATCATATTACTTAATACTTAAGACTTAGTCATTGAGACAAGGTCTTTCAGCCAAAAATGTAAGAAAATGGGTGTGTTGTTAAGCCCAAAAGATTAAAATGATCATGGGAGGAGTACAGTAGAGTATGAGAAGAAAAATTCATTGATTCGTTTTTTGTTTTTTTTCCTTTTCCTTTCTTTTGGGAAGAGTGTGCAATTTTGGAAAATCTTCTTTCCCCTAACATGGATTAAGAGGCTAATTAGGCTGATTATTGCTGCTTTGTGCCAGGAACCTTTTATTTATTTGGTTTTTTAATTTTTTTTTTACAATACCCTGTAGTCTCATGCACAGCCGTTAAATGTAAACAAAATATTAAAGAGTACATTTTACGAGAAAATACTATGCTATTTCAATATTTATTTAAAAAAAAAAGGATGGTCTAATGGATACTAACTTGTTTTGACTGTGAGCAGATTTACTATTACAAGCCATCCCAGTGTTGTCATGTTTCCAGTTAACATTTTTCACTTGTAATTGAACCGGAGCTGTCAGAAGTGTCTTCTGTTGAAGTAAGTTTGGCCTCACTCTTTAGTTGACTCTGTGAAGCATGTCTCATCGGGCAGAGTGAGCCATCAAACTGGCCTTTGGCAATCTAATTGATAAACTGCATGAATCAAATGTGATGATGACAAAAATGTTTTAACAACTTTTAAACAGTTTAAAGTTGGCCCTGAATCCAAACACGCATATCAATCAGATCTTTTGACACATCTCTTCAACATTGTAAATCGTCAGACCACCATGACCAAAATCCCGCTGGCACAAGGCAGGGACGTGACTGATTTGTTATACTTATCAGGAGTGATTTTAGTGTGGGTAGAATTTACGTTGAAAAAAAGGCTCGGTTACACAAATGAACCATGTTTGGTAGTAAAAATATCACAGTGGCAAATGGTTCTCTTTCGCTTTATGTGTGCACAATAAACTTAGATAGGCAAATGTGAGTTTTCTTTTACTTTAAAGTAGAATTATTAGATACAAAATGACCATTATTCAAAAAAGTCTCATCTTGGCTGTGTATACTATGAATTTTCAGTACACTCTGGGGTTCTTTTAAATCCATTTATAATAAGTAAAAATCCCCTTGGTGGTAAAGTCTCATCTGCCAAGATGTATTTCCCAGGCTCCAGAAGGTCTCAACAGCCATCTCTGCCTTTATTCATTGTAGAGCTTCAAAATTTTTATGTTACATGTTCGAATTTATGAGCAATTTATCCTCTGCCCTTCAACGCTTATATAAATAATCTAGAATGAGAAGCATTCTGGAATGAGTACATTTTTGTAGCAAATTTTCAGTTCTGGTAAAATAATAACTTTTAAAAGAATATGTTATAATAATAGGTAATTTGCAACTTGGGCTTGTCCTTGAATTTCTTCTCTTATCAAATCCCACACATTGTCTTGTACCGGTATATGAGGTTTTTGCAAATAAGCAGATTCTCAGAAAGCCTGAAAGTCTTTCTGATGGTAATTGTTTGTGCATTAGAAAGGCTTGGGAGCTCTCCAAGGAACAGTCTGTTCACAGCAGGGAGTTGTCAGATCAGCACAGGTAATTTCAGTCTTGAACTGCACAGGTGCTAAATATATGACCTTTTACTTTGTTTTAAGGTTTAAAATCGATGGACTGCTTTATGATTAAAGCACCATCAATGAATTTCTATGTGGGTGGCAGCTCTGTGGAGACAATAAGGGATGTCAAACTTAAGAATTAGTGGTTTTAAAGGAACACTTGATTATTTTTGAAAATAGACTCATTTTCCAACTCCCCTAGAATTAAACAGTTGAGTTTTACCATTTCTGAATCCATTCAGTCGATCTCCAGGATTGGCGGTAGGACTTTTAGCTGCAGCTTAGCATAGATCATTGAATCTAATCAAACTCAAAAATGAACAAAGAGTGTTGATATTTTTCCTATTTAAAACTTGAGTCTTCTATAGTTAATTGTGTACTAAGACTGATGGAAAATGAAAAGTTGCGATTTTCTAGGCTGCTTTTCAGCTTTTTTCCTTCGGAGCAGATCGCTTGCTACATGATTGGAGAAAAAAAGAAAGTTTACCTGCTTTTTGAGATCTTTGATCTGAGTGTTCCTGCAAATCCAGCAGAGAGACGCGTGCGGTCCTCCCTTTGGCAGTCCCAATCTAAAAGAGCAAATTTCTAACAGCTACACGGTCGTTAAGTATGTCCTCCTGGGTGTCTTTTCGAGCGTGTGCTTCTGGATGCGGGAGTTCCCTCACCCCTGATGACGGCCACGATCGCTGTGTCACTTGTCTGGGCCTCAGTCACACTGAGACGGTGTTCGCGGATGGTTTATGCTCTCATTGTGAGTGCATGTCCATGGCTTTGCTTTGGTCACGGCTTTCTTTCATTAGAAGGCTGGCCCTGTCTCCCGAGCATTTAAGAAGGTAGCAGAGGGGGCGCTGTCCCCTCTTGGAAGCAAGGTATTTGGATCTCAACAACTGGCTAATTCTAGCTCATTCGAGGGATCATTTGTGTGAGCACAGGGACTGGGTGCTCAAGCACCTCAGACTTCTGGGTCTTTAGGGTCAATTAGCAAAAGAGCATACTCTCCCCTGTGCAGAGGATCTCTTTTCTCAGTATGGAACTGGACTTGGTTAATATGCTCTGATCTTCTCACACACGAATGGTCACAATCATTGCTAAACTGCCTGGTGACACCACGTCATCAGACAACGGTCCCGCTGAAAATGTTTCAGATTGCACGGCGGAGTCCCAAGATGGGCATAGCAGTTCAGCATGTTCTGGATCGGCGTTTCTCTGGTGTGTCGTCGCCTCCTTAATCCTTGGCCAGACCCGCTATACCTACAGTATAGGCCAGAGTGCCTTCAGGGCAGGTCTTGAGGCATGTTATAGCCATCACGGATGCCTCCATAACCAGCTTGGGGTGCTACATGTGATGGGCGGGCAGCCGCGGGTTTCCTGGACAGGACCCCGTCTGCAATGGCATATCTATTGCCCCTCGCAATTCGTCTACGATCTCCTCCTCTGGAGTCACTCAAAGTTAAAATCACTGAAAGCCATTCCATTCCAGGAAGATCTGTATCATGCAGAAGATGTATTGTGCTCAAGGGCACAATTTTTCACCCACGCCCGATCTTGCAATCTACATGTTTGGCTTCTGGACGGGATGTGGCAGACCTCGCTCTCCTTTCCCAGGCCATGGTGAATACCATCACTCAGACTAAAGCCCCCTCTATGTGGCAGGTCAATGCACTGAAGTGGGGTCTGCTCGTTGGCTAGTCATGAGGATCCGCAGAGATGCACAATTGCTGTGGTGCTCACCTTACTACAGGAAAGTGGAACGGAGGATGTCCCCTTCCACTTTAAAGGTCTACTGTATGTTGCTGCTATTGGTGCTTACCACGATGCAGTGGGTGGCCTTTCCTTAGAAAGACAACACTAGATCGTCAGGTTTCTTTAAGGTACGAGGAGGTTGAAATACCAGGCCGAAGGTGAGCCGTGCCCCCTAGGGGTGAGAGCCCACTCAACTAGGAGTGTCGCCTCCTCCTGGGCATTGGTGCACAGCGCCTCTCTAACAGACATTTGCAGGCCTGCAGGTTGGGCTACTCTCAACACCTTTGAGCGGTCCTACAAAATGTCCGCATAGATTCTGTGTCCTCCTGTGGTAATAGGTAATAACAGGTAATTCCGGGAGGACAGGGGGATGTCGGCTTGCTGCGCCATTTCTCTGGGATCCGAGCACCTTATTCCAGTGCTTCCGGAAGGTTCACTGGCTCCTCCTTGCCCCACCATTGAGGTCAGCCGGAGTAGCCTTAGCTATGCCAACAGAGCGATGTCCTTCACCCTCTTCGGCCTTGGCATTCTGTTCCATGGCTTTTTCCGCTGTGTTCCCTTTATGCTCCATCCCCAACTTGCTTATCCAGGCCCCCTGCTGGGCCTACATTCTGGACCCCAGGGCGATGGGATGGTCATGATTGAACAGCCTCCGATCAGGTCCCGCTCATGCAGCCTGGCCCTTCAGTTGAGTGGCTCAATCATGGTGCAGTCCGGGTTGTGACGCTTTCCATTGGGACCCCATGACGTCAGTCAATGATGTAATTGGTTATGTATGTAACCCTTGTTCCCTAAAGGAGGGAACGGAGACGTTATGTCCCCCTACCACAACCTGAGGCCTGCGCTGATATGTCTGTTGATTAGATGCTTTAAATCCGTATTTTCAACAACTACAGATGCTTTTCTTATTCCATTCTCTTGTGGTATGATTCTCAGTTTGTCTTTTGCTGTTTGGCATCATTCATTCACATCTTCCACTTTCTATTATGAGGAAATATTACTTCTGTCATTACTTAGACTATGACAAAAAAAATACACACATCTTCATTTTACTCTTCAATACATTTAACTCCTAAAATGTCCTGTCACTGTTTGAAGTCTGTTTGTCTAAATGTCTGATGCAAATCTCAAATGATGAATGTCTAAGAAGATTGATTTAATGTCTCTGTAGACAAGTACAAGAGGATCAGTATTGATTTTCATTTGAGAGACTTGGCAGGAAATAAAGAGGCTGATTTCATGTCTTATTGTGTCGGTAAAACCAACTAAAAAGTGGCCTGAAATCTAATTGGAGGCCTGCAGTATGAGGTACTTGTAAAAATGTAAATGCTTGCAAGGTCTAAATGGTTATCAAAGCTTTTAATAATCAAAGTGAAGTCTGATTTTATTCAGGTGACACTGCTCCGCTCCACATCTGGTCTTGAGCCAGTTTTGTGGATTAGCCAGACATTCATTAAGGTTTGCATATTTGCACAGACTCAGTGTTTATACTGTGGTGATCTTCACACAAGCTTTTGTGGCATTTAGGGAGTGTTGACCACAGCAGAGCCATATTTCATATGCTCTTTCCCAATATTATATTTAAGATTACCTACCCATATAATTTTTGCTGACCTATTGGGTTCTCAACCATCATACTAAGGGTTTGAAAGTCAGATGGCTTTCCTGGACAAATGATCTTTCCATAAACAAAAGGCCAAAAGAAAACAGTGAAGCAAACTCTGCTTTAATTTTGTAAATTTTGATTTTGACATCCGAGACAAACTTTTTTTTCTTCAGTAAATTAATCTGCACAGATTAATTGTTTACATTATGACTAGCAATATGCACTTATAAAGGTGTGTGTTGTTTTCTGCTCCTCTAGTGGAAACAGTCAGAACTGCAAAAGTATGCTAAATGATTTTTCAGACAGGTTTCCTAAATCAAAAAAATATTTGTACATCTTAATGTTATTTAATAAACAGGTATGTTGTAATTATTAGTGCTGTCATACGGTGAAAGTATATGTGAAATCAAAATGAAATATATTTGTAGTGAATAATTCATCCGAATCAATGCACAAAAAATCCAAAAATGCTCCTCCTCTTGTTGATGGGCCTTCTCATCAGTTTGACGGTTTGGCTGTAAGCATGACATCCTTAACTACGCCCCTCCAACTGCCAGTGTTCATTTCTGAATGGAACGCCTACTTTACTACATCCAATTAATTGGCAGTAGAAAAAACAAGCCACGCCCTCTATTTTCTTTTATTTAAAATCGGTCGCAAACTTCTGGTTGACGCGAATGTAATCACCATGAATTGCATCCAAAATACGTTTTGTTTACATAATATATGTGTGTATAATACAGTGTG
>JAUCMU010000104.1:18395050-18423703 GCA_032275025.1 Enteromius treurensis
TTTTCTGCTAAGAAGAAACCCCAGAAGTTATGTGAAGTATAGCTCCATTGTTGTTGTTGGGGGGGGGGGGAAGGTCGTATTATGTTAAGTTTTAATAAATAAAAATGAAAAAAAAAAAAATCTAAGAAATTCTCTTGTTTTTTTTTTTTTTTGCCGTATCGAAAACATACCGAACCATGACACTACTGTATCGGATCGAACCGAACCGTGATATTTGTGAACCGTTACACCCCTAGTTCTGGAGATGTTATTCATGTGGCCTACTGTATTTATGTCCTCATTCAGAGAGACACAAGATGTTAATATCACTGGAAGCGTCACGCGCAGGTCAGTATGCTAGTAAACAAAAGCGTGCTTCGGTATATAAAAAGTATCAACCTCGATACCCAGCCCTACTTATAAGTAACTTTTTTTTGTTTCTTTGACATGTTCTTTTTTGGTCTGTTGTCTCTGAAGGTTTGGTCTCACCTAGGCTTAAAGTTTATATTGTACGATAACGGCTAGCTATATCATTTACATCAAATGTAGCTTACCTGTTACTCTGACCTCTATGTCAAAGCTGGCTTGCCCGCTTGAGTTTTTAGCCACAATGGTGTAGACTCCAGAGTCGGAGTACTTTGAGGAGGGTATGACAAGCGTGCAAGTGCCATCAGCATGTATGATCTTGTTCCAGGGAGATACAGGTTCCCCATTCTTAAGCCAGGTAATGTCTGGCGGTGGAGAGGCCTGTGTGCCACATATACATTTTTATTTTTGAAGAAGGTAAATAAAATGTGCAGTTATGCAGATGTGGATATTTACCTCATAATTCATTTTGATTCTGATGGAGTTTCCTGATCTCACAACCATGAAGTCTTCAGGATCTTTGAAATGGGGCTTCACTGCAAAAAATGATTGTTCGAAATCGGTAAAGATGTTTAATCTTGACTTGATTTCTGAGTCATGTGACTGTAACTTACTGTTAGGGTTTTTAGCACAGACCATCACGGAAGGAGTGCTGGGTTCTCCAGGCCCAGACATATTAATGGCTGATACTCTGAACTCATATTCTGACCCCTCAGAGACCTCCTTCACTGCATACTTCAGAGCTGTAATAGTTAGAGACCACTTTTTTTTTGTTTTGAGGTCTTTGAACTTTAAGTTAGGTGCTTGCTAATGGTTATTTATCGATTTGTCATAGCAGTTGTTTTCCAGACTCAACATTTAGCTGAGCTGGAAGTCCGTGCCTTTCATTCAGTATGTAGCTTTGAAAAAAAAAAAAAAAAAATACCTTGGATGGGGTCCTTCACTGAGTTCAGAGTCACCCACTGGTTTGTATCTTTTTTGCGTTTCTCTAGCTGGTAGCCCAAGATTTTATTCCCTCCATCTTTCTCTGGTGGGGTCCACGTTAGGTTTATGCAGTTTTTGAATGCACTGACCACCATCGGTGTGCCTGGTGGACCAGGGAACACTGCAAACACATAGGTGATATAAATATTAAATGACTTCAGTACTTATCATACAAAAATGTAGCAGTACAGACTTAAGGTGCTTACTTAAAGAACCAGCCATGATTTTTTCAGTCTCTATTGCTTCACCGATGCCCTCAAGATTCTCAGCGTAGATGCGATAGATGTACCTCTTGCCGAGAGACACACTTCTGTCTCTGAAGGTTAGATGGTTACCTGAATTATCCCCAACCCTTTTCCAAGTTCTCTGCCCGACCTGTTGACGTTCAATAATGTAGTTGGTGACTTGTGAACCACCGTTATTCTTCGGAGGATTCCATTTCAGTTCAAGGACCGAGGATGTGCTTTCATTCACTTCTAGTGGGCCTTGTGGTGGACCTGGCTTGTCTGTAAGGGGAAATATTTTGTTCCATAAAATATAGTAGTTTGTTTGTTTTGGTAACAGTTTGTTTGCAGATATTGTACTTACCGAGTACTGTAAGGCTTGACAAAGCTTCAATAGAACCAAACTGATTTTTTAGCTGGATTTTGATTCGACCTGTATCCGATCGCAGGCAGTCTTTTATTTGAATGCGACTGTGGTTTGGTTCTTTCACCACTTTCACTGAACCACCATCAAGAAGCTCAGAGCCGTTTTTAAACCATTGAATCTTCTGTGAAGCTTGTGTAGGAAATGACATCTTAAAAGATGCACTCTGGCCTGCTTTCACTATCACAGGGTTGGAGAACTTTTGCAAAGCATCAGGATCGAATTCTGGAAGATCTGGGAAATACAGAAGCAATATACAGCAGAAAATATTGTAATTGCCAGTCTGACAGTAGTTTCATCATGCTAGCAAATTGTAAAAATGAACATTTAATATAAATACCTCTGACTCTCACCATGGCCTCTGTCCTGCAACCGTTTGCTTCAAAATGATATAGACCTGCATCAGAATCCTTGCAATTCTGGATAATGAGCTTATGTGTACAACCATCCTTAATGATTACCACTCCATCATTGGAAGTCAGCTGATGAAAAAGATTTATTAGAATATCAAACTCTGTATTTGTCAGTAAAAAATGACCACTTCAATGACTTTGCTACTATACAAACATACCTTATTTCCATCTTTAAACCACACACCATCAATTTTGTCAGTATTTAGTTGACACACTAGCTCTGCAGGTTTGCCACGGAGAGCATTTATGTCCGCTAAGCCACTTGCAAAGTGCACTTTATCATCTGAAAAGAATGCATTTGAATGAATTAAAGTAACTCGTTTAAGACTAAGTGGTAAGTTAAAAAAAAAGTGATGTAAAATGTTGTTTTTGTATAATTTTGTCATTGACATACCTGTGCCATCTCCACCAGATCCAACCACTGCTCCCAGTCCATCTGCTCCCAAACCCATTCCAGAATCCTTTCCACTCTTCCCACTTCCATCTTTACCATCTCCTCCTAGTCCGTATTTCCCTGTTGCATCTCCTCCAAGCCTGTTCCCTCCAGTTCCGTCAAGTCCTCCAAGGCCACCTTGTCCATACTTCCCTGTCACATCTCCTCCACTTCCATCTCTTCTGTCTCCTCCAAGTCCTCCATGGCCATCCGCTCCATCACCGCAACCATCCGTTGCACCACTACCGCCAACAGCTCCATCGCCTTTCCCATCTGTATCTTTGCCTCTTCTGGCTGCTTCGTCTTTTTCTCGTTGCAGTCTGGCCTGTTCATCTGCCAGACATCTTGCAAGATCATCTGCTCCGTCACTTGCACCACCTTGACCTTTTCCCTTGGCGTTAGGGTCGTCTGATGTGACATAGAGCATAACAAACAATAATAGATTATTAGCCAGAAGATATACTGTACATGGCAGGCTGAGAGATGATGTTTCTTTGTTCATCTCGAAGACTTACCATCAACAGCGAGGATGGCCCTGGATGATTTAATCCCAGCAATAGCCGTGTATACGCCCTTGTCCTCTTTTTTGCAGTTCTTTACTATCAATCTGTGGGTGAGTTTGTCTTCGGAGGCTGTGATATTGTACTTGTCTCCATGCTCAACAGAGATGTCATTGGCACACCAAGTGATTTGAGGTACAGGGCCAGAAAAAATGCCCTCAAACATGGCATCCTGCCCCTCAACGACTTTAGCATTTTTTAGCATGCCATGAAATTCCACATCAGGAACTGTAGGAAAATGATTAATACAATGGATGTAGAAATGCTTTTATTTGAAAATGCTAAAAAAATAAAAAACGTCTTACTATCTAACGTCGTTGAGAGAATGTTGACATCTTCAACATCCACTTGGTATAGTCCACCATCATTTAAGCCAAGATTGTTTATGCTAAATTTGTATTTATCACCGGTTTTCTCCATATTGTGCTTGGACGAATCATCTGTGCCATCACCATAATCAAGCATTTCACCATCCTTGAAAGAATAAAGGGTTCAATTTTTTTTTCTTATCCTAAATGACATTGTTTTTTTGTTTTGTTTTTTAACATAGTGAACTTACTTTGTATAGATAAATTTTACTGTTGGTGTCCTTAAGCTTCATATCAAACTCAAACTCAGCTCTGCCACTTGTCTTCACTTCAATCTGCTTCATATTGTCAACATTTTCAACCACCTATAAGACAGTTTAAGACTTTACTGAAGATCTTTTTAAAAAAAAAACAAGAAATGATTGAGAAATTAACTGTTGTAAATTGCAAAAGGGTGTCTCATAGGAGTGTCTCATGATTGGAAATTGACTGACAAATCTAGCGAGACACCAGCATCAGATGATTAAATTGCTGACAAATACCTTTGCTTGTTCGTCCTCCTTCTCCTTTTTCTTCAGGTTGAGCTGTTTAAGCATCCACCGATAGTCAGTGACTCCAAATTCGTGACAGATACGCTCATAATCAGATTTTTTGGCGCTTAGCATCACGTCCCAGAATTTTGGATCAATCTCTCCCTCTTTCTTGGGTTTTTCTTTTCTCTTCTTGACAATTCTAGACAGAAGGGTTTTCATTTTGATGATAGAAAAAAAGTAACTTTGATTTATTAGATGCATTTCTTAAACACTTAAGAAATCCCCCATATAGTTGAAGATAAACAATTACGTGGTTTTCTTAAGCATTTTCCTGAAGTCCTCAGGATCGTTGGTTTGGTCATCTTATCAGACAAAAAAGAGAAAACATCATGCATTATCAACATGGCATGCAAATAAAATGTATTTATATTGCAGGATTAACATATTCACCTTTTTTTGATGAATCCTTTGACTTTTTCTTGAATCCAACTAAAAGACCCAAAAAGTACATTGGAATATAAATGTGAGCATGCATACTGAATCTAATTGCCTAGTTCTGCACATTGAATGCACAGATTTGATTATGGCAGTATTACTGAATATTGTGCTTTTTCAAAATAAAAATACATTGCCTACCTGCAAATACACTCAATGTAGCTGTGCACACGGCTTTTCCAAATTGGTTTGTAGCGAAACATTTGTATGTATCTGCTTGATCTACTTGCACATTTGCTATCTGTTTAAATGCAACAAATGAAACAGTAATTTGACTCATAGGATCTATCATCATAACACGCTGTACTGTATTATAATGTTGTTGTTTTCAGATCCAAATGTTTAGCATTGACATGTTACCTCTAGAACATGTTCTCTAGCCCTTTCATCATATCTTGAATTATACTTTTCTGGATCAGAAGTGTCACCCTTGTTGCGAGCCCATGTTACAGTTGGTGCTGGATCTCCGCTCACCACCGCTTTGAAAACGGCCACTTTGCCTGCAGTTACAGAAATGCAATCCATTCATCATCTCTGAAGTTTATGCTTATGAAGGATCTACTACCCCGAAGGTACTACTTTTTCATTATAGCTAAATGACTGCTCGGCTAACACAATTTTAATCAAACCAACAGAACAGTCTGTTAGACAATAAATCAATTATTTGAAATGACTAACAAATGAACAGAACAAGTCTTTTAAATACGGTCAAAAATATATTTGGACTTTTCTAAACACCTATTATTGATTATTTTACCTTCTTGAACTGTCAAAGCAATTGGCTTTCTGGTGAAATCAGGTGTAGTTTTTCCACGTGGCAGTTCCTTGACGTACTGGGTGATCATAACACCAGGCACTCTAGACCTCCTCTTGATCTCCACTTTAAAAAAAAAATGTTTTAGACATTAAATTACATTATGTGCTGTATTAAACACTGAATGTTTTGTTTTTTGTAAATAAGCTGCGTGCCATATTTCATCATGTCATTCAAAATAGAACTGACATTCAATCTTCATATGCTTTCACTTGATATTTATTCAACCACTTGAGGGCAATGTTTCCTTGGAAGTTTGGACCAAAACAAACAAGGGGGAACCAAAATAAAGGAAAAGCTACCACTTTGAACCTACCATCAGTGTTTTAGGCTTGGTGGTGCATTTATTAGGCTATGTGTGCTTCAAAACTAAAATTCAGAGTGTTTTCTTGACGATTGGCTTTTCAAATTGCAGGTTGATAACTCTTGAGATTTGCTGCTGTACTAGAAGCCTTCAAATTCAATGTCCCTAGCCTTTTTTATTTATTTGGGACATATGTTTGTATTTTAAGTTATTACATCATGCAAATATAATGATTTGATTCAAGTATAACTTACCCTGACCAACAGGAGTCTCTTCCACAGCCTGTGGCATCTTCAGAATGCTTTTAAATTTAGTTCCAAGGAATTAGGCTGCATATGGAAAACATTATATACATTATGTTATACATTATATATATATATATATATATATATATATATGCTCATGACACCCAGCTCCTGTAAGTTTGTGTTTTATTTTGTAAAACAACAAAGTTTAAAAATCGCTCCGTTTGATGCAGTCTCTTTAGAACTTGCATATGAGCCCATCCAGTTGAGGGAAAATGCACACTTTAAGTGTTTTGAGAGTAAAGCCAATTATGAGAGTCCTATCATTATGAGATTAAAACTGTAATATTATGAGAATAAAGTTGTTAGGAAAGTAACATCAAAGTGATGTGGTTCGAGAACAGCAAAGGGGAGCATGAATGTTTGTTTCTTCTGAATAAATTAAATTCTTTGCAACTACTGAAGTGTTCAGATAGTAATAATTGCTGTACTGATGCACCACAAGACGTCTTTGTTTAGTAAATCCTGTAATTCAATTGCATCCTTTTTGCACTTTTTATTCTCACAACTTTATGACTTAAAATCATGCTTAATTTTCCTTTTTTTTAATGGCGTACTATATAAATATATATGTATACAGCTCTTGTAATTTTTGTTATCGATTAAACCGATAATGTGAAATTCCATAATTTCCATCATTTCTGAAATAAACATGATTTTTATTAAGGATAGATTAAATAATGAAACTGGCAAGTCCTTAACCCCAGACAGAGTGTTTGCTCCTTGTTGCACTTTTATTTAAAGGTGTTCCTCTTTCTTTCCCCTAATGGCCCTAAAAAAAGATATATCAGGCCATGACCTTCAAAATGTTAACCAATAAAGATATATTAAGAATTTGATTTGATACATATCACATGGTGCGTAATACTAGACTGGCGGTAAAAAAACTTATTGGCATTCCAAGATTCAAAGGATCCTCAGCAATGCTTTTACAAGGCCAAAGGGGAAAGAAACAGTTATCCTACATTTGACAGATCACACATGAATAAAACTAAATTATGTGAGCCATAAACTATTCTTCTGCCTAGCTTAGAACCAAAAAGATCTGACAAAATCATCTGGTGCTTAGTTGCTGAGGGAAAAGAAAAATTGAAATGACACTTGTTTTTTTGTTTTTTTTTTTTTTTTTTGGAGTGGCTGAGGCAATGCCTCTCCACCGTAAGGCTGGAATGATGATGATGTTCTGAGGTCCTAACCTTAACCTTTCTTTCAGATTGCTCATCTTTTCTGAACATTTGTCAATCGATCTGGTGTCAAGCTGTACAGTCTATCCTTTTCTAATCTAGCCTTTTCTCTTTATTTGTCTGCCTCATTTTTTTGATCTCCTGTGTATAAAACAAAGTAGAAAAAAACTAAGCCAAATGAAATGCATAAAAACTAGATAAATGCACTCAAGAAGCAAATTTAAGATTATTAGTCTAGATATTTTCCTTTAATTATGTTGGTTTGACCTAGACCATTGGCAAATTGCAAAATGCCAGCTTTAGTTGCAAGTGTCTTTATTTTTATGTAAAATAGTGAATGGTGATCGAGGCTGTGGGTCACTAGTGCTCTGCCTAACATTATCTCATATAGGTGTGGAATGAAAGGAGGGTGAGTAAATTAATTATTTTTGGTTTACCATACCACTTTTCCCCCCCTCAAAACCAGTCGTATTTTCTTAGCTTCGTAAGTAAATGTGTTTGCTTTGCCAGATTTCAAGGTTTGGATGTTTTATTTGGAAAAATAACATGGAAGTAAACATAATGAGCAAGGTTAAGTCAAAAGATGGCATGGATGGGATTGATTCTCATAGCAGAGATTAATAATGCATGCCAGTATATGACCGGCTTACATATTCATCTGTCCTAACTCTTAAGAGGAAAAAACACTTCTAGTGTGGTCTAGTATATCAATCTCAGTGGTTTTCCTTCTGTTTTAAATGTGCAGCTCTCTTCCCATTGTCGAAATGAAATCATGTGCTCAAAAGCATTATTTATGGCCAAATTTGTTGCCATTATTTATTCATAGTTCAAGGACTGATTAAATTCATAACTACGGGTGAGCTGTGAATAGGAATGATGAATTGTTCCTGATGGTTCCCTGTGCTGCATGTCAAAGAAAATGAAAACTCACCTTTAAAATCTCGCCGGTCCTTCAGCTTCTGCGTCAATGCTGCTTGTTCAGTTAAGAACATTGGTGGCCCGAATGGAAACCTTCCATGCAGTTGAATCAATCAGCTGTCACATTAAAGCTTTTATTTGAGAAGCTGGGGTGGGGTGGATGTCCAGCCCATGTAGCAGATATTCATATTCTTATATCATTTTCTAATTGTGACCGAATGCAAAGCTAAGTTTTATTGTTTCGTCTGATGTCAGGCATTGCAAAAAATATATATATATATGTATATAAATAAACAGTTGAACGTTATTTTGATGTTCATCTTTTAAATTAAAGCTGATCTCAAAGTCTACAAACAAGACATTGTTGATTACTGTCATTATTTAACCAAACTGATTAGGAACTCCATCCCAGTCGTTCACTAATTTGTATAACGGATTGATTTGAACGCAAAAAAAGTTTAGTGTTGTAGAGTTTAGTGTTAAAGTCATACATGTGTCCTAAATGTAGACGCTTGCCCTATACAGGCCTTGCCATTTTCAGTGGGATGACGATCTCTTGTAACATGACCGAACATATTGCATGTTTATAGGACAATTAAAGTGTATCTAAAATGGCTCTTAAAATTTAAGCATTAGTTGCTGGTAAGACTTATTTATGAGCAATCATTACAGGTGATTTTCGACCATTGCATTTCGATGATGTTTAAAAGCTTAGTATTCAGGGTCGAATATTGATACGAACGTGGGCCTTGTAAAAAATATATATTCATGTGGCAGCATATTTCCCTCACAGCCCTCAGGGAAGGTTTCATTTTACGTTGACAGGGGTTTACCAAGCTTGACGTGCCCAGACAGCTTGTCTCAAAGTCTGGGGCCAGGCAGATTGCAAGGACCTGTGCTTGAGTTAGCCTGGAGACATCTGTGGTCTTCAGGAAATTGAGTAAACACAAACGTCACCCTGCGACCTGAAACACCTCCTGAAGCCACAAGGTAAGCAGCAAAATTAGTGTGTTTATTCTTCTGCAAAGTCGTCGATAACTTGCATCACTTTTGTACAAAATCTATTGTATCTGGCCCAGGGCAGGCGATATTTGCATTGGCGTAGTAACACACTTGAACCTTTTATATCTAAAATGCGTTGTGTTCCATACCGAAAATCTTTTAACAAAGTCATATCCAGAGAAGTGAGCAGAAAACTTTTTTTTATTTATATTAGATTTTTTTATTTTTTTTAAATAAACATTCACATTCAAGTCTTATGAATAACAGCTTTAATATGCAGTTAACAATTATCTAATAAAATATCACAAACAGCGAGGCACCAATAAATCTCTTGGCAGTGTAGTGCTTTTTGCAGTGCATATTATTCTTGAAGCAACTCTATATAAAATAATTTACTATATATATTGGTTTGCAGTAGGCTACATAAGCAGACTGGTTGTCAACATGCTGAATTTCAATCTGTAAATAAATCAAAACAAGAATAAAGTCAGAATAAAAACAATGTGTTATGGCATTTCATGGTAGCAGTAACGTATTCAAATATGGAAATAATCATTACATGCCTCTCACTTTTAGTTTGGCGGTACATTCAGCTTTGCCAAATGAGTTGACTGCCACCACTTTGAACTCACCACTATGTTCTGGGGCAACTCGGAAGATGTACATAGAGCAGACTCCATATGCATTTGTGATGTAGTAGTTATTGTTGGAGTTGATGCAGACATTGTGGAGGTACCAAGCATCAAGTGGTGTGGGGAAGCCACGGACAGCACAGGTCATGTATAGTGAACTGTGGACTTTTAGTGGAACCAAGATGGAAGGTGGCCTCTCAAGAGTTATCTTAACTGGTGAGCTTGTGACTAGTGGCACTAGAAATGAGAAAAAGGAATGGTAAAAATTTCATTTCTGTCGTTGTTTGCCAAGTGCCATGTTGTCCCATACCTGTAAGAGTATTTAAAAAGGAGAATTGTACTGCTATGACCAGTGTGTTGAACTTTAGTCCACACTTGTGAATTAATTATTTAGATTTGCGGTCTCACAGCAATTTGTACATATTTTATGAGGTTTTAGTTCAATAATACAGATTTTACAAGAGGCAAGTTACAAACTGCCCTACACCTAATCCCGGCCCTTAATGTACCCATCATTGAGGTTTAGACTAATTATCATACAAAATCGTATTAGTGAGGTCTTAAGAACTCATAGGAATTAGCCACCTCGTAAAATTGGTCATGAGATAGCATTGCCAGAGCAGTTTTGAAAATCGGCTCGCCTGAGTCAATGTAAAGACCTAATTCAAACAATGTGTAAAAAATTTAATTCATGCAACTGTGCTGAATGTATGAATCTAACAATTTTGTTATTTTTGTCTGTTTTTCTTGTTAAGTTACTGTATGGCTTCAGAAGACCAGCCTTCTTTAATCTTGAAAGCCTCACAGTAGCTGCATAAAATGAGCAATGTTTAAAAAAAAATCATCTTTTGTGTTTCACGGAAAGAAAGTCATTCAATTTGGAATTTCATGAAAGTGAGTAAATAATCACAATTTTCATTTTATGGATAAACGATTACTTTCATTCAAAAACTGTTACATACAGTACAGTAAAAAGAAAATTGATTAATTTGTATTCTCCAACAACCCACCTCTCAGCTCGTTAACGCCCCATGTTGGTGATTTTCGAGGGATCAGAAAGTCCCATATCATTTTTTGTGTAGACTCTAAAGTGGTATTCGCGCCCTGGGTGAAGAGACGTAGTGTAAGTTTTGCAAAACAGACAGTCAGCAATTGCACGCCAAACACGTGTTTTGGAATCTCGTTCTGCCACCATGTAGTGCAGTCAATCATCCTTCTCCTGGTCTGGAGATGGAGTCCATGTAATGAAGACTAACCTACCATAAACAACCTGTTCTAGCACCACTGGGCCTGGAGGCTTTGGTTGATCTGTAGCCAGAAGAAAAATAAAGGAAGCTTTGAAGCTGTAGGGGTTGGCACGTGTGGCTACGAAAATAATAAGTTCTTAATAAATTTTAAATAAATAAATAAATTTTAATAAATAATAAACTGGCACATGAAGGATTCAATGAGAATTTTTGTACCCCAAAGGACCTTATTGCCAGTAGTGGTGCATATCAGCCACATGTTTTATTTAGCCATTTAAACAGCCTTACAAATTGTAGAATTAAAAGTATTTGTTTATTTATGAATTTACAGGGGCACAGAGAGTTTTTGTTTGTTGACACAAGGGCACTGCCCCCGCTTAGAGCTGCTCCTGCATGCAGCAAGGCCTAATTATTAGTGTGATAAACTGGACGGTGTAGTCACATTCACAGTGGTGATGCACTTTGGTCTGCTTTTTGCTCTCTGCATAATTTATTAAGCTACTTGAGGCAAGGTTTTGAAATATTTCATACACAGGATATACAACGAAGTTGTTATGGCAGTGATTTAAGATGATGTAAGTGATCTCACAAGCTACTTTTACATTTGTATTAGTGGTGAGGTTACAAAAGGGCCAGGGCGTCACCAGCTCACGCAGATTAACAGGTTCACCCAATCAAATGAATGACACGTTTTTATTTTTGTAGGTAAGAAAAATATTATTTAAATAATTAATTGGTAACTCAATGGTAAATGCAAGAAATGTCAATCAGAGCGGTCAGTCCAGTCCAAGTGCCCTCTCACTGTAAAATGCCACTGTAAAGTGCTACCCACCATACCAGAGATCCAGTTTCTATTTAACTTCCCAGTGATCATGATTATGATCATCGAGGCACAGTCTGATCTTGATCACAGTCTTATATCTTTAGCAAAGCAGCTTGTCATGCCATAGTTCTATGTGTAGTGTTATGTTATGTTAGGGCTTGTTATAAAAGAAAACACCTGCTCTAAATAAATGTAAGTGGTTTGCTAACATTAAGTGAATATACAAACAAAACACAACACAAAATCCAATTGTGTATGTTGCATTAATGCATTTTTGTACTTCCAGTATTGTTTGGTCTCTACTTGAAACAATTATATTTGTTATTTACAAGTCGGTACCATATTTTTAACAATATAAGACACTGTATTTTATGTATAATGCTGAACAGATAACATTTTCAAGTGGGAAACGTATTAATTTTTTTATTTTGTTAAACTGACCTTCTCTTCGAGCCAAAAAACTGATAATGGCATTTTAGTTGTTGTAATTTGCATCTCTATTAATGCCCTATGTAAAAGTAAGCCACTCTGACCTCTATATTAAAGCTGGACTGTCCACTACAGTTCTTTGCCATGATGGTGTAAACACCTGAGTCTGAATAGTTTGACAAGGGGATGATGAGTGTGGTCGAGTCCTCAGCATTGATGATATTAACCCAGGGGGAGACAGGTTCATCCTTTTTTAGCCATGTGATGTCAGGCTGTGGTGAGCTCTCGACATGAACAGTTTAAAAGAAAATGATTGAATACGAATCATAACTGATTTAAAAATATTAAGTAAGCCCACCCCACCTCTTGGTTTTTGTTGCTATGTGAATTTTTTTCCGCAGATTTTAGCTCAGATTTACTGTTTAAACAAGTCGATGCTAGTGCCAGTATTATCTGCTGTTAAATTTCAATGGTAGCATGATTAAATACAGCAGAAACTAAAAGTTATTAACATTAATTTATATTGGGGTAAATGTACATGTTCTTACTAATGTTAGACATGTTCATTTGGGAATAAGGGCTGGCACATAGTTTAATCCACAGCAAAGTACCTCATAATCGACTTTGATTCTGATAGAATGTCCTGCTCTTGCAACCATGAAGTCTACAGGATCATTGAAGCAAGAACTGACTGAAAATGAATAGATGGAAAGCATTATGAACAGAACTTACTGTTGGGGTTTTTAGCGCAGACCATCGCAGAGGGAGCGCTGGGTTCTCCAGGCCCAGACATATTAATGGCTGATACTCTGACCCCTCAGAGACCTCCTTCACTGCATACTTCAGAGCTGTGCGAAGCAGATTATTTTAATTGTCATAGTGGCACGTCAAGTAAAGCCAGTGATTTGATAACCAACATGTCTAGAGATGCATAATTAGCCTACTGTTATCTGCTGGAGGAGCCATGAAACATTTGGCTGTTATGCTCATTAAGAAACAGGGTTGAATATAGCCTTTTTCAAGTAGGGATTATTATTATTATAAAAACTAGTCTGTTTTAATAAAAATTGAGAGGAAATCAAAGACAGTTTATTAATAATAATTATAGGTGAGATTGTGTTAATTCCATTAAATTAAGTGCCTCTATACTTCATTTGTGCGGGTAAGATCATTAAACAGAAAACAATTATACTTAAATTAAAGAAAATGTTTCTAGCTGTTGAGACATTGTTGGTTTATAAGAGACATCTGGTTTCTGGTGTGACCAAGCAGCTGGGAAAATATGATGCAAATAGAGAGGCGGTAAGCTCTTGAAAATGACTGGAAGTTTGAATTCATAAGAGGTGCCTCAGTGCCTCAGTGCTAGACCATTTAAAGCCTTACCAGGGGCTATTATAGGATTTCAGTGTTAGGGGGTCTGAACCTCTTACAGTACCAGGTCATGAGTTTTTGTAGCTCAGAGAAATATGTCTTGCTTTGGGAGTTGCAGGATTGAGTCTTGTTCCAATGACACTTTGATACTTTTTTTTTTTTTTTTTTTTTTTTTTTAAGGGTACCCAATAAATTAAAGGATATATCGATAACTGGAACACATTTGGTCGATTTCAGTTTGGATGAGAGCGAGCATATCTGAGAGCCTTGAGCAGGGCTGCCTATTTCACACTGGCTAGAGAGGATACTTAATGTAACTTAAAAAAAAAAAGTTTGGTAGGGAGGATTCAGAGTGAAACAACCCCTAATAGCTAATGCATAGCCAACATTTTTAGCAAATGTGAAGATACAGTCAATGGTATAATTTCATGACATTTCATGTCAACAGTTAAAATAATGATGACAAGTTGGATCTTGATGTTCTTAAGTGTTTTGACTAGAAAGTACCCATAAAACACTTTTAGGAAAAAACTGCATATTTATGACCCAGTAGAATATGAAAAGCATTAGAATATTCTAACCTTAGGACTCTGAACACAGTAAACGTTTCTAGAAACATCTAAATTAACTAGTTTTAAGTCATAAATATTGATTTATGTATAATTCATAATATACGACAGGATCAGCCTGATCACAGTAGATTACAAAGCAAAATTTAACAATACAGTTTGACATTTTTTCAGTGTATATGTACAATCTCCTTTTTTTTTACACATGCAATGTGATGTTCAAAAACATTTTAGTCAGAAGTGATATGTTACGGTCTTATAAAAAAAAGTTTAGTCCCTCTCTTCCAAAGCAGCATTTACTTCACCTTATAGCTAGCCTTGTAGTAATGAATAATCTGAAGTTTTATCTAAATTAGAGGTCATTTAATCACAAAACCATTGTTTCCTAATTACATAGATTAAAATTACAGAAAAATCATTTTAATTTACATTGAACCTTCCATCTGTCTTCACATGAATGTCCTTTCTCCTATATTCAAACCCTATAATTCTTGTTTAATTGTAACCCAAAGATGCACAGTAATTACAATCAAGGTTTTCCAGTTCACTTGCTATACATTTAATGGGTTTATTAGCTGGAAAGTTCATGGCATTGATGTCACTTTAGCTATATCCAGTTTAAAATTTTACTGGAACAACTATATAAAGCTGAAGGGTAGGGTTTGAGAAGTGTTGAGTAGCTTATTAAAGTATGTAACTCTTGCCTAACTGCAGATGAACTAGAGACCTTTTGGGTTTGAAAGTGAAGTTCTCAGTAATTGGGGGAAAAAAACAAAAACCCAGACTAACTGGAAAAATGTACCTAAGGCAGTAATTATGTAAAATGATACTACCTTGCTTCTTGCATGTTTTGCGACACTTTTAAATTGATATGTCCAGAAAGTGAGTTACTGAGCAAGTTTACTGTGTCAAAAAAATCCATACATATGAATCTGGTTATGTGCATCAAAACACCGCAGTTTACAAACCATGCACTAAAGTGTTTTCAGATCATAACATAGTATTGTGCAATGAATAGTGATCTACCCCAGTGTGATCCTTCATGTGAAAAGTTGCTTATTTAATCTGGAAACGTTAGTGAATCATATGCAAGTAGTCATTTTTATAGTGTTACAGACATGCAGGCTTTTTTTTGGGAAATGTTTGGGAAAACAAGTACCTAAAATAGGATCCTAAGTAGTTTCTCTAGCTGGTAGCTCAGTATTTTAATTCATCCATCTTTCTCTGGTGGAGTCCATGTCAGGTTGATGCAGTTTTTGAAAGCGCTGACCACTTTAGGAGGGGCAGGTTGAGCAGGGTAAACTGCAACATAGAAAGTTTTGATGCCGTACTTAGGTGGAAAAAGTCTGTTTTTCAGTCAGAGCATCTGTCAGAGCAGTTTTTATTTATTTATCAATAATATGCATCATTTATGTTCATTAATCATAAGTACTCATGCAGTCTCTCACTCAGAGTTCCTGCCATGATGGCTTCTGTCTCCAGAGGATCACTGATACCCTCAGAGTTCTCAGTGTAGAGATGGTATACGTAATTCTTGTCATGGGACACGTTTCTGTCTCGAAAGGACAGGGGTTCGGCTGAAATATCGCACTCTTTCTTCCACATACTCTGCCCCACCTGCTGATGCTCGACTAGGTAGTTGGTCACTTCAGAGCCACTGTTATCACTTGGTGGCTTCCATTTTAGTTCAATCACAGAAGATGAGCTGTCAATCACTTCTACTGGGCCTTGCGGTGGACCTGGCTTTGTCTGCAAGGTGCAAAGTTGTTTGAAATACTTGATGTGTCAGTTTAATGTTAATGTATGAGTCTGTATGTAAAAGGCAGAAGGTTTATAAATATTTATTTCAGAATACATTCAATATAATACTCAGTGGAGTACAAACATACCGACCACAATAAGCCTAGAGAAGGCCTCTGCAGTACCATAAGTGTTTTTATGCTGGATCTCAATTTCCCCAGAGTCAAATTGCAGGCAGTCATTTATCTAAAGACGGCTCTGGTTTAGATCCTTTACCACTTTTAAGCTGCCACCATCAAAAAGCTCTGTGCCATCCTTAAACCAGCTGATTTCTGTCTTGAGGAGGTAATGGCATTTTAAAGGAAGCAGTCTGGCCAACTTTAACTACTACTATTTTGGAGAACTTGTGTAAGTCATCAGGGTCGAATTTAGGAAGATCTGTAAAATTTCAAAAATGTCAGAATTACGAGATATAAACTCACAATTGCGAGTTGTAAAGTCTTAAAGGATTTTGATTTATATCTCAGGAATTCTTACTTTATAACTCACAATTCTGACTTTATATCTCGGAATTGCAACTTTATATCCCGCTATTCTGACGCTATTCTGATTCTGTGGTGAGTCTGAATCTTTTCTGCTTTGTATTGCTAACTTTTGTGTACCTCCATCTTTAGATATGCTTTTATCTTTAGAAGACGACTAGCAAAAGTGATAGATGCATTTTAAAGATCAATTACCAAAGACTTTTTAGAGCAATTAATAAATCAACAGAGTATATACTATACTATCATTAATTCCCCTTCTTCCCATCCTTATTGGTTTGGCTTTTAAGTTACCGTCAGGGTCTTCTGATTCCATACCTAATATGCTTAGAAATGTTAATGCATTATAGAATTATTCAAATAACAATTATTATTATTAAATGCCTTTTGCACAAGTTTGTTAGCGTCACAAACAAATAATGTAAACAAACTTAAATGCACCTGGAAAACATTAGTAGGTAAATAAATAAATAGTCATTGTGATTTACTGTTGATTGTAGCTTTATTTCTTTTATTTCTGAATTTATCTCACAATTTGACTATTTTATATTCACAAATATTCACAATGTTGTTCTCGTTAATGCAAATATATGGACAGTGCAATTTATAAAACTACTACTTTTTTAATAAAACTATTACAATTTTACATTTTGTGAGTCGGAAAGGGATTTCTAAAAACATCCAAATTCAAGAAACATCCAAAAAATGGTGGTCGAAAGAAAACAAATAAGAAATAATATTGTCTCAAGACCACTGAGATTTGTAGAAATTAAAAGTGAATAAGACTGTTATATGAAGGTTATATGAGGATTATGTGGGAAGATTGTTTGGTGTGGGTGACAACTTGCACTGCAATCTGTCAGAGATTTTATTTAAGCTAGAAGACCAATTCAAAGAGAATTGAAATAGTAGAAGAAATAGGTTACGAAAGCATGGACTAGAGATTCAGTGTCTTGGGCTTAGAAGTGGGAGGTGAAATGCAAAATTGTGGAGGTGGAAGAACGCAGGTTTAGCAGGGAGGTTAATGTGGGCTTGATGTTAAGAGACTGTTTATTACTATCAACAGTAGTTCATAATTTTCATTAGTATTAACACCACACATTGTACTTTCAGGTAGAAGCCCATTACAGAAATGCATATGCATTCTGCCTTTTGATTACATTTTTAGGGACTAAGAATGTGATGCATTTTTAAAAGAGAGGGTTCAAATACTGAAATGAAGTATAAAAATACTGAACTAAAAATTTACTGTAAAAAATATGCCAGTTTACAAGTTTAAAGCTTGCTAGTTAATCACAAAGTTACCAAATGGAAATTTATTAAAAAAGTTGGATAGATCAATTATATTTGAGTTATAAATCACTTGCCTGAACTGCCTAAATTACATCCCTTTGCCAGTAAGGACCATTAATCTTGTCAACTGTTCCCCTCAGTCGGATCATGGGCTCTGTCATTCATACAGTGCCACACTGTGGCTAAACGTGAATATGGCACTGATAAAATGTTAGCGTTTCAATTTAATCATATTAATTGAAGTCAATGTACTGATAAGGATATTAATGTTTTTTTGTATTTGAAGTTATTAATTTTTATGTAGTGTTAAGTACACCATCAAATCTTATACCGGTTGAGTCTCCAGTCAGGTCTCCTGTAGTCACACCTCCACTCTTTGACATTTTCTCACCTGAAAATTCTGACAGTCATTATAATGATCATCTGTATGCACGAATATAGGCATTCGCCTCGATATTACTTCTGACTTTGAACTCTTGAAAATGTATGCGTGCCACTGCATGATTAAAATTTCTTTCCATCTGTGTCTGTGTGACAGAAGATACAACTTTCATTATTAAATGTACTTATGGTTCTCCTACCTTTTCCCGTGTCTTTTCCTCTAGTGTCTGTTAAACTCCTCGAGCCATCTCTCCTGACCTCTTTTTCTTTCTCTAGAACTGCTACTTCCAGGAGAAGATGCAGAGCCACTGCTGTCAACCGCACATGCTGCATCTTTCTTAGCACTGGCTTTTCTGACAGCCGCAATTCTCTCATGTCTTTCTTTCTGTAGCTTTACCTGTTGTTCTGCTGCGATCTTTGCCAGGTCAATGCCTGCCCCTCTGGCTTGAGTTGTTTTTCTGGGTTCTTTTTGCCCTTAGTGTCTAGATTGTTATCGGCTGGTTCATGAAAAAAGACAAACAGAACATGACAAAAACAACAATATGAAATAAGCACCGAATACAATTCTTAGGAAAAAAAAGTTATTTATATATAAATGACCCTAACCCAATGTATTTCGTATATGTTTATGTTTTGGAAAATATTTACATTAATATTTTCTATGATTTAAAAAAATAAATCCATCCACTTTCTTCCTCTTATCCGAGGGCCAGGTCGCGGGGGCAGCAGTTTAAGTAGGGACAGCCAGACTTCCCTCTCCCTAGAAACTTCCTCCAGCTCTTCTGGGGGAACACTGAGGCGTTCCCAGGCCAGCCGAGAGACATAGTCCCTCCAGCATGTCCTAGGTCTTCCACGGGGCCTCCTCCCAGTGGGACATGCCTGGAACATCTCCCCAGGGAGGTGTTCGGGAAGCATCCGGAGCAGATACCCGAGCCACCTCAGCTGGCCTTTCTCGATGTGGTGGAGCTGCGGGTCGACTCCAATCTCCTTCCGAGTGACCAACTCCTCACCCTATCTCTAAGGGAGCGCCCAGCCTCCCTATGGAGGAACCTCATGTGGCCGTCTGTATCTGGGATCTAATTCTTTCGGTCATGACCCAAAGCTTATGACCATAAGTGAGAGTAGGATAGTGACCGGTAAATCGAGAGCTTCGCCTTGCATCGATCCGTCTGTCAATCTCTCGTCAATCGTGAACAAAACCCCAAGATACTTAAACTCCTCCACCTGAGGCAGGAACTCCCCACCAACCTGAAGGGGACAGGCCACCCTTTTCCGGTTGAGAACCATGACCCCAGATTTGGAGGTGCTGATTCTCATCCCAGCTGCTGGACATTTGGCTGCAAACCGCCCCAGTGCCCGCTGCAGGTCCTAGTTCGAAGGAGCCAAAAGGACAACATCATCTGCAAAAAGCAGAGATGAGATCCTGTGGTTTTACCTTTGGGGAGCACACGGACAAAGAGGGTTACATATGGATTTTTGAAAAACCTTTCAGGCAGTGTGTATCATAGCTCTAAGTGAAAGAAAACATCCTGCAACGTTTTAAATCTGAAAGTGCTCTGTGCATAATGTTATTGTCTCTTATAAGAAAGAGTCAACTCTGAACGAGTCCTTTTTAAAACGAGTCCCAAACAGCTTCATGTTGATGTCAAAGCTAAACATTAGCATATTGCCCATCTAATTGTTGGTGTTTTATATATAATAATAATTTGGGAGGTGATGAGCAAATAAGGTAAGTGTTGAGGTTGGGAATGCAATGGCCTACGTACAATGTGAGAAACATAATCATTTTACAGTGTACACAGCTTCAGTGATTATACCAACTAGTATTTTTTTAGTTAAACTAGCGATAGATCAAAGTTAGTGATAATGCCGCTGCTTAAAAAAAACGTGTGAAAGAAACGTTATATAATTATCGATTTCTAACATTTTTATAAAATTGTATTCACAATAAAAACAAATTCAATCTTTTATCCTACATGACTTGCCTAAAAAGACAGTTTTATGATTCTTAATAAATTACGCTGCTTTAGCCTTACCTTAGGACAGGCTGACTTTAACTTACTTTAACACACTTCTACGTCTAACTGGTAAAAGCCATCATCATCTGGGACAAGGTCCCTAATTGTGAAGCTGTATTTCTTGCCTATTTGATTCAGACTGAGTTTCATTTCCATTTTGAGATCTTGAGAATATGGAATCATCTCACCATCCTGAGAGACACACCAAAAAGCTCACAAGCCGAGAGGCTTGCACTGAAACCTGAGCTCAGATGTGTTATAATAACCAGTCAATTTACCTTGTAGATGAAAATTCTGCTGCTGGCGTCTAGAAGGTTAAGATCAAGCTCAAAAGAAGCAGATCCATCAGGATTCACATCAATGTGTTTGAGGTTAGAAATGCTCTTGACGAACTGTGAGTAAAAATATCATTACAATACCATTTCACATTGAAAATGCGTTTAAAAAAACAAATCAAAACAGTACCTCTGCTTGCTCTTTTTCTCTCTCTCTTTTCATCTCATTCAGTTTCTTCAACACCCAGCGGAAGTCAGTCACCCCATATTCTGCACAGATGCTCTCATAATCTCACACATAATCTGTGCTCAGCAAAATCTCACAGAACTTTGGGTCAGTTTCCCCATCTTCCCTCGCTTCGGCTTTAGGACGAACCTTACTGCAGGGTTGAGAGGTAATTCAGAGTTGATTAAAGGAAAAGGTATGGCTATAGGATATGGGATATATTTTGGGAAAGTGTTGAGAAGGATATCAAACTTTTAAACCTAATTTCTTACAATATTTTTTTTTTCTATTGCTGAACTTTATTAAAGCTTTGGGGGACCATGTCTCTCTATTTTTCCAAAACAGTTCATACTGTATCTTAGAATGAAAACAAAGATGCAGTACTGTTAATGCATTAGTCGCAGAGATCGCCTAAAATAACTTTGTCTATATTTACAGCATATGATTTACAGCACCTTTTCCTTTTCAGGACAGCCTTGAGCCCATTTGGATCAGTTGCTGCTGAAAAATGCATGAGGGAAAAAATCAAACCACTGATTTATAAAGCTGCATACAGCACATAAGGTACAATGTTATTAATACTCACTGGACTCACTTGAATCCCACTACATAGAAAATGCCACATTAAAATGTTTGGGGTCAATAATTACTGTGTTAGGAACAGAAACTTAGTTTGATATTTCTGTGAATCTGAAATATCACCATCCTTTCTGGGGATCACCTTCTACAATGGCCTTAAAATAGCCAGTTTAATAAAATCTCACTAATTTTGCTCATTGAAAATTTATACGGTAGATATTGGTATATGCAATTAATTTCATTAGTTGATATATCTGACCAACATCAGTCATAAGTATAACATGTATATTTGCAGCAGTAGCCAACAATACATTGTATTGGTCAACATGATAGATTTTATGCTAAAACTCATATCCCATGGAGATATTTTGTAAATTTCTCAATATTTAGATTTATTTGCACTCTCAGGTTCCAGATTTTCAAATCTCAGCCAAATATTGTCATATCCTAACAAATTATATCATTATTGGAAAGCTTATTTATTCACCTTTCAGATTATGTATATATCTCAATTTCAGAAAATTGCCCCTTTTCACTGGTTTTGTGGTCATGGGTCACATATCATGTTATTAATTAAAAAATATTGTGTGTGTGTGTGTGTATAAACAAGGACAAGAGCAGCGCTGTCTTGAATGGTAAGAATAATCCGGATGGCTCTTTCCTTTAGAGATTTCTTCTATGAATTGTGTGATCATGACCCCTGGGACTTTGGAGTTTTTTTTGATGCCCACTAATGACACAGATTGTGTAAAAATTGTTATAGTGACTTTTTTCTTTATAAAAAAAATTATTTGTTACATTTCATGTGTCTGTATTAAAATTATTAGTGTTTTTAAATAAGATTTAATTAACCTGGAATACTTAATTAAAAACATACGTTAATGAAAACATTGAGACTTTACCTTCCCCTGCTGCGGTCTGATCAGACACTTTTGATTTCTTCCACATTTAGATTATGACCCTCTGATTTCCTCCAGGTGCACTTTTGTCTGCACACAGAGAAATATTACAGACCAAATGATTATTTACAGAAAGAATGACATTTGAGTTGTTTAATTAAATTATAGTGGATGCTTGGCAAGGAAAAAAAAAATCAGTTGGTGGTTTTAGTCTGGTGTTATAGCTTTTTTTCATTTCTTTCATTTTCATTTTGTAATGATTGTAAATATACATTAATAACCTGTAGGGGTAATCACGAGGACCGGTAGTGCTAAATTTAGGGTCATTTATCAAACTCAAGCAGTGAAAGATTTGTACCTTTGTTTATTTACCAAGCAAGTATTCTATCCATTTCTGATGACGGATGATAAATTGTTTGTAAATTTGGATTTCCAAAAACCCAACATGCTCATACTGACCATTGATAGATCGGGCGTCTGCCTGGTGACAAGAAAAAAAATTGTTCTCTACGCTGAAAGTACGACCTGTAATTTGTGAAACAGTGCCACTGTCATACCAGAAATTGCTTTGCGGGGATAATAGCGAGGCTTCGCTGAAGGAATTGTTGAGGCGGAGTCCACGCAAAGGTTGATAGAAGGTTTTTCTTTTTTCTGAAACCATCAGAAATATTATTCTACAACTTGGCATGTTGCACACATGCTTCAAGGAGATTCATGTTGTTGTTTTTTTCTCCTTTTTTTGAAACTTCAGTATGGTTTGGTTAAACTTTAATCAGATATGTTCAAAAACACATTTCGTAAATAATTTTTACCCTACAATGAAGTGTTTATACATATTTCATATTAGAAATGTGGAGTAGTTGCTGGCCTTGATGCTTCAGACCACAAGTGCTTGTGAAATCTATTTAAATCTATGCAAAGTGCCTCTGTAAGATTTTTAAGTGATTGTATGCCTTTCAAGCTTGACCGTGTTCATCAAGCAGGTAAACAAAGGTGCTAATCTTAAGATAACCTAACAACATGCCCACTGCCCTCCGTGACTCCGCTAATCAAACGTTCTCAGTCAGTAAATCATTCACCTCGCGTTTCTAGAGTCTCTTAAGATCACTTGATCGCTAGGTTTCCGGCATCACTTAGAAGAATTACAGCTGATGACAATGTTTTTCTGGCACCTTCAATGTAGTTAAACTCCTGCTGTGCAGATGATTCATTGAAATATCACCTGTTTCTTGAACAGGTTCCAAATCTTTTTCTAGAGGGTCACTCAAGCGCAGTCACAAGTTTGCTCATACAGTGTATGGTATGTTCTTTTACCAGTCTTCTAAAATAGAATGCAAACTATCCCTTGTTGGTGTCAGACATTTTTTCAAAATAAGGATTTGAGCCAGGTGACAGAAAGTGTTATTGAGTTAAAGAGGAGCCCCGTCTGTCGCCGATCATTTGGCTTGTCGTGTATGATGGGAGAAGTCAGCAGGTGTCACTCATATTTTGGCCTCAAGCATTAAACGGAGATCAACACATATCACTGCGGCATGCAATGTTGACATGTTTTGAGTGATCTCCGGACTCGCTTAGCTCTTCCTTCGAAACATAGGTCAGGAAATAAAGAGATGTTTCCCGTGGAACACTTCAAGCAAGGTGGAAATGTCATTTCAGTCCTGAGAACTGTCATTATGTAAAGATTTTTTTCTTATATGCACAGTGCACTGCAAAAAGTGATTTTTCAAGGTTGTAAATATGAAAAAGAACAGTTTGATTTAGTGTGTTATTTGCTGTTTCTTTATTTTTAAACAATTACTAAATTTAACAAATTCAAATACACTCTATTTTTTTCTCAGTGTAGAAGCTAGTCAAAAAGTTAAAAGAAATCCCCTGATTTGTTGTAAATTGTGGGTAAACTGGGTTTATTTCAGGTTGACTTAGGAAACTCTGACTACAGTATATAATTTTTTTTTTTTTTTTAATCTCTGAAATAAGAGCTTACATAAAACATTGATCTCAGTTTCAAGAACCTTATATGTTGAACTAGTAGTCTAAAAGGCATTTGACCTATCAGGAATATCTAATAAAGATATATTAGGAATTTGATTTATGCATCTTAAGTAATCTCAAATGGCCTGGTGTTACATTATAGGGTTCCCCAGACTGGCCTTTTTAGGCTTGTACCAGGTTACATAGCCACTTGATAGGTCACATGTCATATATACTGTAAACAAGAACATTTCATTGTAAATGTCATGATGTTCTGATGAATCACTAAGAGCCTTGTACATTTCCTAGACGGTGGGGAAAAAAAGATTTAAAGGTGTACATTCTAAAGAAAATACATGTTGAAAGACTCTGACATCTCATGAAATCTCTAAATACTTCACAGAATCAAAAATCTCTCGCCTTAAAGTGATTATTGTATGTCTTTCACGGGAAGTGAATAATATTTATCTTGTTAATAAAGTGTTAATCCCTGGTTTGTCAAGGATACATGGTAAGTCCACCAGGACGCAGGCGCTGCTCTTTTCTTGGCTCTGGAAGAGTGGTTTAAAGCTAGCCTGTGGTAGACTGACTGAGATCAGATGCCTGATGCAAAGTGGGGTTAGTTTTTATGGGCCACGTGGACCTCCAAGCATACCCGGACACCTGCCACACATGTTCTTGGCTTTGGCAGGAACACTAAAGCTTTTAAAGCAAAGCTCACTATTTAGAGATAAAGCACCAAAGGTACTAGAACACTTAACATTGGCTGTGTTCCAAAACGTGAGCTGACTACGTAGGTTGTTTCAGAAGCATCATTATGGTGCCTAGGATACCTTTTGTTTGGCTAAATGCTATGGACAATCCCATGGTGCATTGCAGCAAGCTCAGTAAAAATAAATAAATAAATAATTGAAGATAATGCACAAAGCATTTAAATCAAATTAAATAGGGACTGGTTTACAGTACTGTGTTTATGGTTATTAACATAACACTATATTGAAATCAACCGTAAGTCAAATCTCCTGTGCATGTTGTGGGAAGTGCTATTTGTACAATGCTGGCAAGGAAAAGTGTTCCAAAACGGTCACTTTTGAGCTTCCATTTCAGTTAGGATGCTGCCTTAAGAGACAGAAACCCAGCTCACAGAGTTTGGGAACAAAGCCAGCATGTCTCAGCTGATTGTGTGTGGATCAAATAGGACTGAAACTTTAAAAAGCTTTGGAGGAGGGGGAAATATCTAACGACTTTGAACTCCAAAATTAGTCCGTTTGGATCCTCTTAGCTAATGAATCCCCTGGATAATACAGAAAGATTATTCTTTTTATTTATTTATTTTATTTTAAATAAGCTAAAGTCATTTATCAAGGACATCTGTGTACAACTCGGTCACAGTAAAAGTATTTGGCAGCTAATAGGTATTATTATTATTATCTTAATTAGACACCCTTTTTTAAAAATAATAATTTCCATAATGATTAGGACTGTAAACCAGATTGAAAATTTAATTGAATTGATTGCATGCTGATTAATTAATTAGTTAACTAAATATAGTAACATAAGTATTTGCCCTAACCAATAAAAGACAGACATATTGCAAATTGTTGTGCAATCCACTTGTTTAAATAACCCTACTTTGTATGTGCTAAATTAACCCATTAATCCAAAAGCTCTTATAGCATTTTAGTCGTTTAACTTAACCCATTAAACAACAACCATTTCAAGAGTTTACAACAATCCAAAATCAATGAGTATATACCAGAGCATGTGGAGTGAAATGTTTTAGAGCTTATTAAAAGGTTAAATACACATCCAGGTGTCTCCTGAGGATGAAATATGTCTATGTTTTGTCTGAGCAGTACAGCGTGAGTCATCTCAGAGCTTGCAAATCAAAGATTAGTACCAAACAAATCTTCGACACATAAATGGATGATTAAGATAAACAAATCCAAGCAAAATAAAATTGATCTATGACTGTCCAAATCCACTTCATACACATACAGTAGTAATACTTCACCATGGTTAGATTTAATGTTTTGTTTACTTGGAGTTACAAAAAGTTAACTTGTATGTTAATGACTGAGACTGCAGTTTGTAAAACTGGATTTTCAACATTCAAAGCATGGAATTTAAAGACTAAAGCAGATTAAGATATTGACCAGATGTCAAAAGCATAATTATTTTTCACAATGTCCAGGGTAACAGTAGATTGGCAATTAACTTACCAAGAGCCAAGAGAACTCCTCTCTCTAAGCTCTGCTTAACAGTGTGATAGTCCGGTATGGTGTCTCATAAAGCTAATCAAATCCTTCAAGGAATTTAATAGCAATGTCCCTCTATCACAATCTTTACTAGTTGCCAAGGAGAGTCATCAGGTTTGGTGACATGGTTCCCTCCACAGGGAGGGGAGGAAACGATACAGGAGTTTGGCTGCAATGAAATGTAAATTTTATCTTGTGGTAGTTGAAAAAAAAAAAAAGTGAAAATGTGAAAAAAATCATGCAGAACAAGCAGTATGGCTGGTGGCATTGTCCTGCTGAAGGATCATGTCCGGATGAGCATGCATAAAGGGTACCACATGAGGGAGGAGGATGTCTTCCCTGTACCACAAGGCATTGAGATTGCCTGCAATGACAACAAGCTCAGTCCGATGGTGATGTGATATACCGCCCACCTCCATCACCCCTGGTTAGACAAAACCGTGACTCACCAGTGAAGAGCACTTTTTGCCACTCCTGTCTGGTCTAGCGAAGGTGGGTTTGGTCTGTCTGGTAAGGACCGGCCTTACAACAGGCCTACAAGCCATCAGTCTTGCCTCTCTTAGCCTTTTGCGGACAGTCTGAGCACTGATGGAGGGATTGTGTGTTCCTAGTGTGACTCGGGCAGATGTTGTGGCCATCCTGTACCTGTCACGCAGGTGTGATATTCGGATGTATCGATCCTGTGCAGGTGTTGTTACACGTTGTCTTCCACTGAGAGGATGATCAGCTGTCCTTCCTGTCTCCCTGTAGCGCTGTCTTAGGCGTCTCACAGTGCGGACATGGCAATTTATTGCCCTAGCCACATCAGCAGTCCTCATGCCTCCCTACAGCATGCCTAATGCACGTTCACGCAAATGAGCAGGGACCCTGGGCATCTTTTTTCAGGTGTTTTTCACTAAAGTCTCCTGCGTTTTTAGAACTGTGACCTTAAATGCCTACTTTCTGTAAGCTGTTAAGGTCTTAACGACCATTCCGAAGGTGCATGTTAATTAATTGATTATGGTTAATTGAACATGCATGGAAAACATTGTTTAAACCCTTTACAATGAAGATCTGTAAAGTTATTTGGATTTTTACAAAATTATGAGTTTATGATGTTACACCGTGCAAAGCAAAACTAAACTAAAACCAAAAAAAACCTTTTGCGTAACATTAAAATAAAGTAAACATGAACTAAAATAAAATAAAAAAAAAATTAAATGTATTTTATTTCAACTAGTTTAAATTGAAGTACTAAATCAAAATAAACAAAAAAACAAATGAATAAATAATCAAAATACTATGCAGACATGTTTAAAGAAACTGAAAAGAAAAATAACAACTACATTTTTAAAACTCTAACTAAAAATAGAAGTGAAAACAGAAAATATAAAAATAAAATCCAATTTAAAATATTCCAATTTTGTACCCTCATGTCATTAACTCGCAAAACTTGTTTGTAACACAGGCTGTCTAATATTCAAAACTTACTGCGTATCTTTATATATTTTAAGAAGCCTTGCTTTTGCAGAAGAATAGTTCATAAAACTAATTTATGATGAAATATCATAGGAACATTACTTAGGTCACCCACACAGTGTCACTGTGCAGTTGTTTATACAATCATTAAACATGGCTGTTCAAAAAACAAGATGCAGCTTTCGTTATGGTTCAACACGTTCATACATCATTGAAACGGACTACAGAGGAAGTAAAGACACTGGAATCATTACACAAAATTCGAAAATTATAAATAATAAAATTTAAATAAGAAAAAACAGGTAAGACATAGTTAAAGAAATACTAGGCCTACAGTAAATGTCAAATCTACAAGACAGGGTTTTTATCAACCCTGTCTTGTAGATTTGGCTACAGATTCTATGTTCTATTGATGTTTTTATTAGCTAAACATCTTCTGGTAAAAAAATATTCTATGGCAAATCCAGGTTTAGATTTCAGTTACAAGAAATCGAAATAAAAATAATCATATTCCCTCCAAAAAATAGTTTTTTGATAAATACAAAGTTCAAAAGAGCAATACTTATTTGAAATAGCAAGCTTTGTAACATTGTCTATACTGCTCTTTTGATCATTATCATGCATCCTAAATAAAAAAAAATGGTTGTGTATAAGTTTAATTTATATTATATTAATTATATTATATTATATTAATTA
>JAUCMU010000104.1:18426433-18473628 GCA_032275025.1 Enteromius treurensis
AAACCCCATCCATGAGAGAATGGGGGAAAAAACCTTGTGAGAACCAGGCTTAGTTGGGTCCAGTTCTCCTCTGGCCGTACGCCCAGCACCTAATTTCCAGTTCAATTTAAACACATGTTAGATGTATTTGTTAGATGTATCACATGTATTTGTGCTAAATCAGGAACAGCCGAAGATCTGTTCGGAAGTTCCTATAATATCTGAACCCTTGGCCATGGCAGTTGACCCTTATAGGTTGCCCCAAGAAGTGTCAGGTTAATATCAAATTACCTCATCACAGCAAGGCTCAAAATGTATGGCATTGCTTAAAACTTGCCATGACCTGTCATTAGTAGTTGCTTACTGGTTTGTCTTACACTGCACTTTGAAATAATAAACTTTGATTAGACAACTGTTTATTAGAAACTGCTTGCACGTTTTAGAATAATAATAACTTTATGAAATGTTCATACTTTTTTATTCTTCAGTGCTTAAAACAACTGAACTTTTTACATTTTTACAACATTTGATTTGACAATGTTAGAATTAGTTTGAAAAATGTGTGCTTTTAACATGTTATTTTGTAAATAAAGCACATTTGAGCTTTTCCAACTTCCAAAACACAATATATCCTGTGTTTAACCAGGCAAACAACTCCAAGCGTCAATACAGCTCACTTGAGTTAATCATTGTTAATTTGCGCAGTCAGCTGTCTGGTTTAGCTTCGGTCAGTTCTCTGGCCCATTGGCTACATTTCAGTGCTGTGTGTTGTTTATCCATTTACAAATTATAGCCAGAACTCGCATGACAAAGTTCATTTGTCCTGCAATTATTTTGAAGATTTATTTCCATTTGTTTTCAATAAACACTTTAATAACTGTATATACGCATTGTACATACTCAGTCGGAAGGACAGATATTTTAGGAAGGGTAGTATACGTTTTAATGCTTCGTCAAGCCTAGTATGTCTTTGGAAGCCTTCACTGCCACGTCAAGCTCCAGATTCAGCAGGAAATAATGTTAGGGACAGGCAATACTTTCATTTGACATAATAGCACTTGATTGCGTAGGTTTTCTTCTTGTTGCCTGCTGACAGATTTTCACATATATGTGCTATTAGACTTCTTCAAACTACAAGCGGCTACTCCCTGTCTGCAGAGGCCATGCCATCTGTCTACTTGACTTAGTCCCTCTCTGACCCCAGTTCATGCTAACTCAGACATCTGCCACCAGGTTTATATGCATTTCCCATTTACTACCAGCACGCACTTTCGTCCCTGTAGGGGAAGGTTAATAATGGAACGCTATAAAGCAAGAACCAAGGCCAGGTCTATGAAAAATAAAACACTTTTATGCCTTTTCTTTATTTATTTCTTGCATTTGGTGACATTTATTTGAAAATGCCTCGGAGTAACATATTTTGTACTGATTGTTGAAACGCTCTTACCGTTGGGGAGATTTCAACAGTCTTTACTGGTTGGAGGTTGGAGGGTTTTTTTATGATCATGGTTTATGGCCAACTTCAAATATTTACAGGGAAAGTTATTGCACAGCACTGACATTTGCAAGCAGGTTTACTAGCTATTAAGAGCAAATGTTACATGTTTTCACATTTAAGTGTTTATAACCTTTGCCCTAGTGGGGTCATGCACAACATAATAGTATACAATAAATTTTAAGACAAATATTTGTCACAAACATTGCTTTATACAGTTTTATAAGTAGTAAATTATGTGCTAAAACATATGTTTAATTCACTTGTTTTTTAATTAGTGATGGCAAATTACAGACAAGGAAATATAACAGTCAGATTACAAAGCAAGTAGCATAAATGCTTTGAAAACAACTAAATATTGTACTTGACTCAAAATGAAGTTAAACATGTGCAGCTGACATTAATGAATGGAAATGCCAAGCTGAGGTTTTCAATTAGGTTTACATTTATAAATTGAAGATGAGTCAGCGGAATCTTCCAGATGTCACAGATATTTCACTCTGAAAAATTAAAAAGCAGAGAATAAATTATTGCTTAAGCATACAATAATTATAATATTTTCCCAACCAGTGGAATGTTCAAATGGTTGAAAAGTAAGGCATTTTTATATTCTTCTACATTTTTAGATTTGGTGTAGTTTGAATAAATATTAAGTAGCATTGTTTTCAGCACTGAAAATGAGGAAAGTTAAGTCAAGGTTTCTGAAGAAACATGATACACTAAAGACTGCAGACTGTTGAAAATTAGACTTTGCACCTTATAAATAAACTACAGTTGGAAATATATTCAAATAGAAACCAGTTACTTTAAATTGTAATAATATTTGAAAATATTTTTGATCAAATAAAGGCAGTTAAGCACAAGGGCCACTTTTCAAAAGGGTTTTACCAAACAAACTTTTGAAATACAATATATGGTATATGCATATTTATTTAATATACGTTTATGCAGGAACATATTCATAGATATAAAGTATAGTAGCTCAACTTATATGTTTGCAAAGTCAAACTACAGCTGGTGTTTTCACACGTATTCCTTAGACAACATACCTAAGATTGTCAGCTGTGTGCTGCACTCAGCACGGCCTAAAGAGTTTTCTGCCACTACTTTGTATTCTCCGTTGTCTTTGGCACCGACTCTCAGGATGAGCATGGAGCACACTCCACAGGTGTTAGTGATGTAGTAGTTGGTGTCAGTGTTGAGGCTGATGTTGTTGCGGTACCAGGTGACGTGAGGTATGGGGTCGCCCCTCACCGCACAGCTCATGTAGCACTCGTATTTTTCCGGGGTAGTGTGCATCTTCAGGGGAACCGTGAAAGTGGGAGCAGAGTCAAAGTTGCAAGGTTTGGATGGGGCTAAGTTGAGGCTAAGCTTTTCTGCAGGAGATAAGAAAGTGTTTTAAATGGAGCAAAGGATTCCAAGGGGCAGATTAAATGTAGGACCAAGAGGTAGAAGTACCAGCCAGCTCACCTTTCTTTCTCACAATGCCCCATGTCAGGGACTCAGATGGTTCTGAGAGGCCTATGTCATTTTTGGCATACACACGGAAGTTATATTCCCTTCCTGGCATGATGTTGACTGCTGTGAAGTTGTTGTTGAACAAGCGGTCAGCGACTGTATGCCAGGTGCGTTTGACGGAGTCCCGTTTCATCACCATATAGTGCAAGTGATTATCTCGTTTCTCATCAGGAGATGGTTCCCAAGAAATTGTCAGTGTGCCAGGGACATTTTCTTCCAGCTCAACTGGGCCAGGTGGCTTTGGATCATCTGCAAACATGCCAGGTATCCATAATTTTCCTCAATATTATCTTATAGATTTTGCAGAGTAGGATATGGTCCTTGATAAACAAGTTTTTGGTCCTGGAACGGGTAAAAGCCACTGAAATCAGAGTGAAATTTGCTGAAGACTGAGCACTAAGTCTAACCCTAAAATCTAAATTAGTTGTTGTTCCAGGACGAATAAGTGTGTTTATCTGGAAACACATTCTGCGTGCAAAATCACAAATTAAATTGCTGGCTTGGTGTGCTTGGCTCTCTCACCCGTCACTCTGATCTCTACACTGAAGGTCTCCTGACCCACTATGTTCTTGACTATGATGCTGTAGATACCACTATCGGAACGCTCGGCACTGGGAATCAGGAGCTGGGACATCCCATCAGTATTGCTCACTGTCACACGCTTGGACACAGGCATTCCATCTTTCAGCCAGATTATAGTTGGCATTGGGGATGCCTAGATATGAGAGTTAATATTTTATTAAAATCAGTAGCTACAGTAAGTCATCTGAGTATAGGAAAATGCCTGTTTAGTAAGACTACCATTTCGTTACATTGCATTGGGATACCTCAAAGTTTATGTTGACCCGAGCTGAGTTTTCAGCTCTCACTACCATAAAGCTCTTCATTTTACGATTGGTGAAATTTGGCCTCACTAAAAAGAGGTTTGGGGAGTAGAAAATTACCTGATTACAATATTTCAAGTTTAAAAGTTAAAGTTGGTTATTAAGTATTTAAAACAAATACAGCAATATGTCAAAAGTTTGGACACATGCACATTCTTAAACATAATGGAAAAGTTTGCATGTATACACTTATGGCAGATTTTTCAAGATAGAATTTGAAAATATAGCTACAATTTGTGCTTGTTTACAAAAATACGCAAGTATTTTTATTCGGTAACGCTTTAGAATAGGTAACACTTGTTAACTATTAACTACAGTATGACTTTTCCCTCAATAAATTTTTAATTTGCTGCCTATTAGTAGTTAGTAAGTTTAGGTATTATGTAGGAACTACAGTAATAGGTGTAAAATAAAGTGCATATTTCTTTGGAAAAAAGCCTTTGCAAAATGCAAAAATGTAATTTAAATGTTAAATTTAGTGATGTGTGTCCAAAATTTTGACTGGTAGTGTACACATTATAAACATATATTCGTGTTATACCAGGTGGAGGCATGGCAATGATGTAGTTGTCCAGATCTCTGGGTTCTCCATCACCTCCTTCATTGGTTGCGACCACTCGGACCCAGTACATAGCCATAGATTTGAGGCCAAGAATTGTATAGGAAGTTGAAATAAGTGGGTTTGAGTTGCAGCGACCCCATTCTGTGTTCTCAGCTGGCCTTAAATCTACAAAATAACCTTTAGCTTCATCCTGGACACCTTCCTCCTCCTTCGGTTTAGTCCAACTCAAAGACAAAGAGGTATAGGTGGAATCTGTGACTTTCAGGTCAATGACTTTACCAGGGGGTTCTGAAATCCCAAATTGAAGCACAAAAAGGTCAAGGTAGTTTAGTGGTGGATTTTTTTATTACTTTATCTTGTTCCTTTGTTCTTTATTCCCGCAGATTTTGAACATCTGGCATCTTTTATCAAAAAAACGCTTATAAAATTAATGTGATAAATATGAGTTTTATTGACTTACTTTTTGGATCTCTGGCTATCACGAAATCAGAGGGAGTGCTTGGTTCTCCAGCACCGGAGAAGTTGATCGCTGACACACGGAATTCATATTCCATTCCTTCAACAACATCTTTCACATCATACTGTTTGCCTTAGAGATGACAATGAGTGAAACAGTCATAAGCAAAAGCATAGCGCGTTTTAAAGAATTCACTAAACGGCAGTTCAAAAGGATATTAGAACTATGAAATTTACAAAACGTAAAGAAAACCTTTAATTGGCTCATCAGGGGGGTTCACTTGACCCCATAAGTTGCTGCCCCGTTTGCGTTTCTCCGTATTGTAGCCAACAATGTTGGTTCCACCGGTGTTGGTCGGAGGCGTCCATGCCAAAGTGATGCAGTTCTTAAAGGCACTGACCACTTTGGGTGTAGATGGTGGTCCAGGATAGGCTGGAACAATTCATAACAGTTATTGTGACAAGTGTTTGCTCAGATTTTCATTGACATTTAAATGCTTTTTAAGATCTAAACCCATTTAACCTCACCTTTGGTGCCAGCCTGGATGTCATTTGTCTCAAAAACATCACTGGTGCCCTCTCCAGTCACGGCCCTGATGCGATAGCAGTACCTTCTTCCATGGTCCACGTCAGTATCCTTGTAATGGGGCTCTCCGGGGATATTTCCAATCTTTGTCCAGGTGTTGCGTCCAATTTGATTGCGCTCAATATAGTAATTTTTTATAGGAGAACCACCATCGTCCTTCGGGGATTTCCACTTGAACTCCACACAAGATGCTGAGGCTTCTAATACTTCAACAGGTCCCGTTGGGTTGGTGGGTTTATCTGAATTACAAGAAAGATCTTGATGGTCTTTGTACAAGTTGGGGAACTATAAATTCGATCATATGTGACCCTGGACCACAAAACCAGCCATAAGGGTTCATTTGTTCTTTGGAAATTGATATTTATGCATCATTTGAAAGCTGAATACATAAGCTTTCCATTGATGCGTGGTAAATCTTCAACTGGAATGTGGAAATCTGATGATACAAACATCAAAATATTGATAAGATGTTTATAGTAAATTTAGTTGTTTACTTAATATCCTACTGATTTTTGGCATAAAAGAAAAATCAATAATTTTGAACCATATAAATTGTTGGCTATCGCTACAAATACAACCGTGCAACAACCTTTAAATGGTTTTGTGCTCCAGAGCCACATATTTATGAATTCAGTTTAGGGTTATGTACATTTCTTTTTACTATTACATGTAAAAAAAAAAAACATGGCTTTTCATGTACTAACCTAGAACGATAAGCCTTGAAAAGGCCTCGATGGTGCCAAACTCATTTTTGAGCTTCAGCTTTATTTCTCCACTGTCTTTGCGTTGACATTTCACAAGTAGAAGGCGACTGTGACTATCTGACTTCTCAATCCTAATGTGATTATCCTCAAGCATCTCCTCACCCTCATTGTACCACTGTATTTTCATTGGCTCACGACCTACAAAGTCCATTTTGAAAGTGGCATTTTGGCCAACCTTGATTATCAAAGGCTCTGAGAATTTAGCCAAGTCATCTTGATTCATCCTTGGTGGGTCTGAAACACAGTATACAAGTTTATTGACTGAGTTTCTGAATTGCCAGAATATTCAGCTCTATATTTTGTACATATAATGTTAATTACCTTCCACGACCAACATTGCCTCAGTTTTACGTCCATCTGCCTCAAAGCGATACTTTCCGCTGTCGTCCTCTGTGCAGTTTGATACAATTAATTTATGGACTTCTCCATCTTTGACAATCTTTAGATCATCTGTGGCTGTTATCTATTCAGATGAAATGAATAATATTTATTTTATTGGTGTTATTAATTATTACACTGGTACCTTGAACATCAAAAACCCGTGTTTACCTCTTTTCCATCCTTATACCAAATACCATCACACTTTTCACTGCTGAGTTTGCACACCATTTCAGCTGACTGACCAATGATGGCATGAACATCTGACAGCCCGCTGGTGAAGTGAACTCCTGGATCTGAACAACAGGTACATTGACAACACTATGAAATTATATAAAACTAAACTTATATCATCAGAAAAATTATGCATTGGCAAGATCTACAGAAAATATTGCTGGGGAAAAATAGGGTTGTTACTGTACATGTGCTTTTTTTTGCTTATGCAGATGGAAAACTGTATTAAAATACTCTGAAAGTGTTTTTCAGCATTACTATTCAGCGTGAAAACTTCCACGTGCCCAGAGACGTCTCCAGCAAATAACTGTTTCTATTTACCGCAGTAAACTAAAAAGTACAGCATGACTACTGAAGCCTAACCTTCAAGCTATTGATATGTTCAAAATGGTTATTTGTAAGTGAATCATAAACATACTGCATATGATTGACTGAGTTTTATTGTGTAGTGAAACATACACAGATTAAGAGAATGGAAGTAGTAAATCTGCATAGTAATCTTACCGATAATGGTGTCTGGGACCAAGGGCCCAGCTCTTACTCTCTTCCTTGGCTCCTCACCGGGTGCCTCTTCCTCTGGTAGTGGTGGAGCAGCTTCCTCTTCTAGTTGTTGTTCCTCCTCCACCTCTAGCTCAGCTTCTGGCTCAGGTTCTGGGTCTTCTGCTACGCCTTCAGAGTCTGTCTTGGGTTCTGGTTTAGGCTTAGGTTTAGGTTTGGGTTTAGGTTTCGCCTTTGGTTTTGACGGTTCTGGTGCAGGAGTTGCTTCCTCTGCTGGCTTGTCTTCTGCTTTTCTCTCTTCTTCTTTGGCAGCAGCCTGTTCAGCCTGAATCTGTTTAAGCTGCTCCATCCTCTCCTCACGCTCTTTCTGTAGCTTCTCCTGCTGCTCTGCCGCGATCCTGATCAGGTCTGCGCCTCCACCTCCTGCTTGAGTTGTTTTGCGTGCTCCCTTCTTGCCCCTCTGGTTCGGATCTGGGTCAGCTGTTCCAAGGACAGACCAACATAGGAACAAGGTGTTAATATTCTGGTCATTGAGTGGAAAACTTGCTGGATGTCTACATGGCATTGTACACGTACACCCTCCTCTCAATAATATAATGGGCATAAATGGCCATTTGAACAATTCAAGCAATCAGTTTTCATTGTGCTCCTTATTCATTTACATATAAAATATTTTATTGAAAATGTCAATTTTGTGGTTTCAGATTGATTTACATGTTAGTGCTTGTCAGGTCTGTCCACACTGAAACTATGTAATTGCAGCAATCAATGTTCATTTAATTATTCATTCATTAGAACAATTTGGCTGTTAACAAAAGATTCAAATTTTTACATTTTAAATCTGCACTGAACCAGTAAAGTGACCATTAAAATGTATCATTTGCAATGATATCAGAAGATTTCTCACATGGCTTTTACTATATACAGTATGTGAGGATCAACACGTTTAACATGTTTATCAATTGATCCGATAAATGTGAGTGATCTTACTCTGAATTTGATCTTACCCTCCACTATCAGCCAAGCATTACAAGACTTCATTCCAGCCACAGCTGCATAGATGCCTTTGTCCACTTGCATACAGTCCTTCACCACAAGTCTATGGATTAACATGTCCTCAGAGGCAGAGATGTCATACTTTTCACCCTGTTCCAGGGCGACGTTCTTGCCTAGCCAAGACAACTTAGGGAGCGGAGCAGATAAGACGCACTCAAACACGGCATCCTCTCTTTCCACAGCCTTCACTTCCTGAATCTTTACTAAGAAATCCACCGCTGGAACTGTAGAGGTAGAGACAAGCACGCTTTAACATCCAACTGCACTATATGTGAGAAATATTAATTAATTGTATTTATTCAAGTCAAATAAATAGCAGCTCAGAACGATTTAAAGGCATAATTGTTATTTTGCATGAATCTCAATGCCAAGTACAGAATTTTACATCGCTGTAGACTTATACTGTTCCCTTCATTTGAATGTTTTGGATCTCAGTCCAAGTGTAGATGATATTTGAAAGCTAATGAGGTGAATTTAGTGAATAAAGTTCAATTTGTTTAGCACATAAATCATATTTCTCTACACTTAAGACATTATACTAACATTGTAACTGCATGTCAACTAATTCTCATTCATTTGCAACTATGCATCTACCAATCTCTTAGATTAAGGGTAGTTTTAGAGTTAGGTTAAAATATACTTGCAAAGTTTCTCATAGTCAGTATGTTATGTGTTGTGGATCCATCAAAATAAAGTATTGGTAAATATTAACCAGACAGTCTACTACTCTGATGACTGCTAGTTGACATTTAGTTGAAAAGTTAGTAAAAGTGCAGTATCAAAATAAAGTGTTAATGTACTTTTAATGTGACACATGTAAGAATTTTTTTTTTTAATGCCTAAGGCTTACTTTTAAAGTCAGTTGAGAAGACATTGACCCCCTCAATATCGACTTGATACAGTCCAGCATCTTCTGCACTTAAACCATGTACGCTAAAGATGAATTTCCTGCCCACTTGACGCAGACAATGTTTCTCATCTGTATCAGAGTTAAATGGAACCATGACACCATCCTGTGACAAAGAAATGTGTTTTGTAAATTGATAAAAAAAAAATTAACTGCAAACTGAAGTGTTTAAAAATGTGTGTATTGATTAACCTTAAAGAGGAAAATTCTGGCATTGGGATCTTTGAGATCCATCTCAAATTCAAATTCGGCACATCCAGGCGTCTTGATTTCAATATGTCTCAGGTTGCTCAGGTGTTCAATGTACTGTCGGAGGAAAAGCAGGTTAAAAATACACTTTCGAAACTTTGAGGCTAGATTTACAGAGGCATTGAGCACATGCAGTTCTTGAGCAAAAATAGTAATAGAGACCAGTGAGGTATTTCACACATCACATTCATTTCCAGTGCCGTTGTATTTACATTGTATATGTTGAAAACTATGACATTTATTTAGTTTGAGGGATTTGCTTAAGCCGCAGCAAGAACTTTGTCACTGTTTATTTGAAATGCACCTGCGACTGCTGCTCCTCTATTTCCTTTTTCTTCTCGTTCAGTTTCTTCAACATCCCGCGGAAGTCAGTCACCCCGTATTCAATGCAGATGCGCTCGTAATCTTTCTTATCAGCGCTCAGCAACAGCTCCCAAAATTTCTCATCAACTTCTCCATCTTTCCTCTCTTCTTTTTGTTCGGTTCTGCAAAAGCACAATACTCCATGAAAACCCCTTCCTATGTCATCCAGGGTCAAGCTGGACACATGCAGCTGCTTTTGCATTTCAAAAACCAGATAAACAGGCCATTCGGAATGCAAGTTGTGCTGGAGCCATCATTGGTATGATCGGCAAGAACTTACCGGGTCCTCAGGGTCTTTTTTAAATCGGCTGCTGCTTTCTCTCGTTGCTCTGAAAATAAATAAATAAAGTTGCTCTATTCATCTTTATTCTGCAGGAGAGGATGCACTTAAAATATTTTGTTGTTTATTGCTTTAGTGATTCACTTAGGACTCGAATGCAAACAGACCTAATCGTGCTTCCTGCATTGCTTTGCTCTTCTTGAACCCAACTGAAAAAAGGAATTGTTTTTTTCAGCACAGCCAAGTCAGATAATTGATTCACTTGTTTTACTAGTACTTTTTGCTTAACAAAAATTTCTAGTGCAGGTTTTGTACTGACCTTCAATCACGTTGAGTGTGACTGTGACTAAAGCACGACCATATTCATTATTTGCATAACATTTATATGTGTCTGCTTGATCAACTCCAACATTGGGCATCTATTGGGCAACACATTTTTTTTCTTTAATACAGTAATCCTAATAGAGCAATAGCAATGTTGTTCCTTTACAAATTCTAAAATAAGATTATGTTAGAATTGGAAACATTAAATGGATTTAAATGAATGATTAATGCTATTAAACCAGTACCTGCAGTTGATGTTCTCCTAAGACTGGATCATACGAAGCAATGTATCTTTCAGGATCAGATACATCTCCACTGTTTCGAGCCCATGTCACAGTTGGTGTTGGATCACCTGTGACGATAGCTTTGAAAACGGCAAGCTTTCCTGTGAGGAGGGTTTAACAAAGTCAGTTGAGTACTTTTGAAACGCGGTCTGTTCTTTGAGCATTGCTTTAAGCTGCTGTACTGTACCCTCCTGAATAGTCAAGGCGATGGGTTTGCGGGTGAAGTCGGGATGGCTTTTTCCTGTTGGGATTTCCTCCACAAACTGTGTGATCATTACTCCTGGGACTTTAGATCGCTTCCTAATGGCCACTGAGGGATGAAAAGAAAATTTTAAAAGATGTGATACTTGATACATGAAATCAATGGATTTTGAAAATGTTCTCAGTGTATAATCTACCTTGCCCAGGAGCAGTGGGCTCCTCCTCCTTGCTTTTTGCAAATTTCATCTTGGCGTGTGAGATTCAGGGAACTCAGTCCTGTGGGATCAAAAAGGAGTAGTTCAACCAAAATCATTACAAAATGAAAATTCTGTCATTATTTACTAATCCTTATGTTCTTCCAAATCTGTATGAGTTTCTTTTTTCTATGAGGAAGAAGATGAGATGAGATATTGTGAAGAGTTTTTGAAAAAGGAATCTTATACTCTATTTTATCCTCTGCTAATTTGTGAACTGCTGTAACCGGGCCATTAAGCCAGTGAGTTGAACTCAATAATTGGATCAGAGAACAAATTGTTCCTTTGAGTTAGCCCCAACTTTATTAATTCAGTTCTTACCTACAGTATTGTTCTTTAGGTGCATTCGATGATAATGTTGCAGTGGTTTTGTCCTTGAAGTTTTGTGATTTTTATAAGTTCAAGAATTGGTTAAACATGCTTCCGACGAGGACGCATAATGCATTTTTGACTCTGATCATGTCTGTTCCCGGAGGCAGGGAGCATGGAGCTTAGCAGCAGGGCTAAGCTAAGCGCTTCTGTCAGCTTTTCTCTGCAGCAACATGAACACTCCAGCTGTCTAGAATGTAATTCATGGGCAAGTCACAGGAAGGAAAAAAAGCTGGCAACAGTGTCACTTACACCGATCCACAACCTCGGGATTTAAGCAATATGTCTGCTACAGGAATGTAATGCTGACACATTTCAAGTAAACCTCATACCTCCTGAAGTCTCTATTAGATGAGTTTCTTAGAATGAAGATAGAGACTATAATTGTATCTGGAGGTGGTGGCTGTAAATTGTTAGAAAGAAATATGCAGCAATTATGTTTTCTTTGGATTAGAACTAGGGTTTTATCGAAGCAGGAAGGAGTTCTAAAGCTTCTTTTAGCCATAAAGCCTCATTAGCTTCGATTCTGGTGAACTGATGAGCGGTTGTGACCTTACACAACTTGTGGCCGTGTACTGTATATTAAACGAAAGACCTAAAGTGACATGTTTGAATCAAGATTCACAGATTTCAAAGGTGTATGATTAAATTTTTCAAATGCTGTAGTAGTATAGAATTGATACTGAGAATAACATGATAAAGATCAGGATTGCTATGTTCTGTAGAGTAGTAATTCAAAGCGATGGTAAAAATTGAGGACTTTGCTTCTCAATTAACACTACAGCATGTGCCCACTGGTCTAAGTCAAGTAGCCCTGCATGTTTTTGTCTGTTATAGGTCACATACCTCATAAAACTATCCATCAAAACACCTCTGACGCACTCTCTCATCTTAAATGCAGAGTGCCAACATTTTTCAAGTGCTCTATTTCTCCACAATCTCCTATGATAGTAATACTATTCCCAGATGCATTTTATAACAGCTAGATTGAAAGGTTTCATAAACTATGCCATTGGTTTCCTTTTAATATTTATGTGTAGCAGTTGCCTAGGCGATATGTTGCATATATATGTGCATCCAAGTAGCAAATAGTAATAAAAAACTGTATACAGTGTGTTTGAAACTTTATAGATAAACACACACAAACATACAGTACCCACGTAGAGTTTGTGTTCAGTGGGATAATCATATACACAACTATAAAATAGGTACTGATTTATAGCATAAGCAGTACATCAAGATAAGTTTATCTGCAGACAGTTTCTTATCAGGGATAACCATATTTGTAGGAGATGAAAAATAGCCATGCCTAGCAACTGAGACATATGATTGATTTATAAATATGCCCAAGGGAGGCCTGAAACGGGTCTAGTGTCCTGAATTGTCAACCCCCTATTACTGGCAGCAAGGCTTCTCTTACTGCTATCACAATTTTAATGTCAGATTTTATGACTTATTAAATGATCTTTTCCTTTACCCTGCCTTACCTGCTTTTAGGATGTATTTTACAAGGATAGACCTGCACATTAACAGCATTGATAAGATATCAAGTATTGATCATTTATATATTTATATTTTATTGCCTATGACATAAATGCAAACATTTGATAAAATGCAGTATAGAAATCTCAATTAAAATTCTTTATATTAGGATTACATGTTGTTTTTCCCCCCCAGTAAATCCATAAATTCTGAACTATTTTTATGATAACATTTTCCCTATAACCCATTAAAAGTAATTGCACTCCAGTATAATTAGTACATGGGGCCAATAAAAATAACATAACAGCCTAAAATAAACATTATTTACATTTATAGTTCAATGTGAAAGCTGCATGTCACACACATTGCTCCAAACTAAGAAACAGATGGTGTAGCATCCTTTCATCATTAAATGATAATAGGAAACCACTTCGAAAGGAATAGAGACCATTATGCACATTTTTTTGGCCCAACAGATGTCTCTGTTCATCTTTCTGAGAACTATTCCGGTGGGAATCAAACATTTTCATCTCAATTTGTGTTTAGAAAGAGCATCTCCGAGAAATGCCATAAAAACTTGTTTTACTGTTGGCTGTAACAATCATAACGCACAATCATACAATACATGCTCTTTTGTAAGTAGTTATTTTAGTTATTTATGATTGCATGACTATTTTGTAAGTAGTCTGTTGTATTCTGGGCCATTCAGGAGTCACGCCAGACAACTCCAACCTATTCTGATTGGCCAGGTGCGTTACTCCTCATGAATATTCCTGGAGTAATGTAGCATAATAGTGTAAATACTAAAAAAAAATTGAATTCACTACTTACTTTGTGACTTGTGTCCTGTGCTCTTTGTTCAGCTTTGAGTGCTGACTTCACCTTTGCTACCCAACTTGAGATGGTCCTCAAAGGTGTCCTGTTGCTCCTTGGGGGTGTTGGCTGAGGGATAGGCTTACACGTAAGTTCTGATCAAAGACATGAGTGTGATGAGGATCTGTGACTCCTCCTTTAGATATGAGACCAGGCTGGAGAATGAAGCTTATGAACTATCCACTGAATAAGAAACTCCAGGAGTAAACCACCAGTGACAGCGGAGGGAGCAGCTTCATCCATCCTGATGTGAGAAAGGTAAGCTTGTGCCTCTCAAAATGATGCGAAGGAGCTTTGAACATACTGATATTGATGTTTAATATAAAAAATGGTAGTTCATTTGTCATTTTAAGTTTATAAGTGCGTACCACATAAAAAATTTGCTACGAGTCCTAGAATACTCTAGCCTATATTAACAGATTAGAACGGTTCTCATGTGTGTTTAATGTAAATACGTGACACTGTTTTGGAGATATATTATTATTCTTAATGATTTATGGGAACTATAAACCTTTAATTGGGCAAGACTGAAAATTCTGCGCTTGTTGGATACGAGTTTGAAGTTACATTGGTATGCTCAGGCCAGGGAGTTATGGCCCATATATGGATCAGAAGAGACATAGAGGTCATAAATCTTCATGATATAGTGACTCTTAAGTCTGACATCTCCACAGGAGCACCATACTGATGTTACATGTGCTGGACCCTGTCAGGCTGTTTAAAAAATTTATTGGCACTAAAAAACTCCAAATATAACAAGGACAGCATGTTCAGGCTTTAATCATAAGTGAGACCTCATGGTGTCATCTGTATACATTCATATGGAACTTCTTTATAATATTTCTCGCGTTTTTTACTCTTTATGAATAGATGTCTTCAGAAACACATAGCTCTTGAGAATTTTAGAAGCTTAGGACCATGGATTTATAATCGGATCATTGTACTATGTGAATTCATACGCAGAGTAATGGATTTGTAATGATAAGGTACAATAACAGTCGATACACAAGTGCACTGTTCAAAGAACCGGAATATTTTATTTATTTACACCAAACCATTTATGTTGATAAAGCATATCAGAAAAAGCAAAAGCTCCTTTTACATTTTAGCATTTCCAAGCAAAAAGAAAAAAAATGGATGCAAGAAATCAGCACTTTACACATTTTCTTTTAACCTTACTTTAGTGTAATTGAATTTGTGAAAGTGTGAAAGAGCAGTGTACGAACACAAAAGCCAAGAATAAATAAATTAATAAATTAAATAGCGTACAAGAACAATAAAACCCCCCAAACCTGAACTAAGCTGAAGTAAAATCATTGCCAAACAGGATTAGGTAAGCCTGGCGCATTAAGAATCAGCCACCCAAGCGGCGCAACACAGATTCTTCTGTATGTTTTCAGGTTTATGTGCTATTAAACACAGTAAGACGATATGTAGTTTTTCACATGCATTTGATTTTTTTTGTGTCATAAGACCACACAGTGTTTAGCATTTCCAAGAGCCATCTTTCTGCAAAAATACTTGATGCCGGAGCTCTACAAAGGGCCTAAAATCCAAAAAACAACACAATGATTTGCCATCCTCCCCACGTCAAGGTTTTATTCTGAAAAACAGAAAATACGAAGGTTTTATGTATGAAACTTTCTGAATTTACTTTGAGTAATGTTAACAACTTTGACATAAAAATGTTTGAAATCAAGTTATTCCAAGGATTTCTGGAGATATTTTGAAATGTATATATATACATCATAGCTGTCCCATTACTATTTGATGAATGAACAATTATCAGCACATCTATTACAATAATCAATAAGCTCATGTCCACAAAACTTTTACATTTTAATAATGTAGTAATAAATATTAAAATTAAATTTATTTTATTGTTAGTTCGTTATCTATTAAAAATGTATTTAAATGCAACAAATGGTATGAAATAATCTAAACATACAGAATTTATTTTGTGGTTAACTTTTATGAGTATGAGAAACATACTTACAGTAAATAACTATAATAGAAAAAAGGTTATTCTTAGAATTTCTTAAGATATATTTAGAAACATTAGAATGCATATAGCTAATTAGTGATGCATTTGTAGGGTGCCTTGTAAAACTGGATAGAGTTTTACATTTTGTCATTTTAATAACTTTTCTAACTGACATTTGCTGGGATTCCCAACAGTGATGCGGATCATGCAAGATCCCGTACATGGAGTGATCAATGCTCGTTTCCAAAACCAGCACACAGATTGCTTGTTATTTAGTAAAATGTAAATACATTGTTACTGTCAGGTCCACAGTGGTTGCCAGTATCCTGAAAATAGTTGCTGAATGAGCTATGCAATTTTGTCGAGGCACTGGAAGTTATTAAACATTACTGAATATAGGACAAAATACTGGTGCTTGGGTAGAGTAGGGTTTCATGAAAGATATGGTTTTTAATATTAAAAAAGGTTTAAGGATTTATATATCGGTTTTAAGTAGTACTTAAGCAGATGATGATGCTTTTGGGTATAAAATATGACTTTTAAAATTGTTCTTAGAGCTTTGGGAAACCCAGCCATCATCAGGTGCTTAATGATGTAACTTTTATCCAGCGAGCCGAGTTCTTCATGTAGACCCTTACCTCTCACTGTGAGATTGGTGGTGCACTCTGCTCTTCCCAGCTGACTCTCAGCAATGACTTTATACTCTCCCATGTCTTTGACTCCAACCCTGAGAATGAGCATGGAGCACACTCCACAGGTGTTAGTGATGTAGTAGTTGGTGTCAGTGTTGAGGCTGACGTTGTTGCGGTACCAGGTGACATGGGGTGTGGGGTTGCCTCTCACGGCACAGCTCATGTAGCACTCGTAGCCTTGCGGGGCTGTGTGGATTTTCAGGGGGACCATAAACCTTGGAGGACTCTCCAAGCTGCAGGTCTTGGACTCTGGGATGTTCAGTGTGAATTTTTCTGCAAAAATAGGTTTGGTTAAAAAACAGTTCATTAAGGCTGTGTGCTTGATATGTTGGTGGGTAGGTGTGGTCCTGTATAGTGCATGGGCTGGAAAGGGTGTCTACTGTAAACAGACAGATAATCTAAATCAATGGTTCTCAACTGGTGAAATTTGGAGTACAGGTCTGGTTACAATAGCAGTGGAAAAAAACAGTGCTAAACTCAATAATAGAAGGCAATTAACCATTTAATGTAACCAAGTATAGTTTCTGTAAAAAACACTTCCCACATTATTTGCTGTTGAATGACATTCTATCAAACTCAGTATTTCTGGCATACATTCATCTGCCATTTGGCAATATGATGACATATTTTGATATTATGGTAACACTACAATAAGTTTCAATAATTTTTTACAGTATTTATTCAACTTTGTAAATGTTATTTATTAAAATGCAGTGCTGAAATTAGCATTGACTAGAATAAATGCTTTAGCTGTTTTTATTGTTAGTTATCATTAACGTTTGAAGTTTTATTAAAAAAAAAAAGTAATTAAATTAAAACATTACATTTAAGTAATACATTTAATTAAATTAAAACAGAACAAAACACAATCTGAAACTAACTGTGACATATATTTGGCACAGTATTTTAGGCTTTGCACCTTGTTGGTCCTCTGCAGTTCACAATAATATAAAAAAAAAATTATGCTTGATTTTTCATGGTTGAATTTTTTTGTTTCGTTAACAGTATATAAATATATATGATAAACACTTTTGATGTTGGGTGACCAGTTGATGCACAAATATGGGTGTTAAAGCAAAAAAACTAAACAAAATACAGTTTTAGTTCACTGTCTATTTACATTGAGTGTAAATAGCTTTTTTAGTAAAAATAGGATTTTACTAAGACATTGTGTAATAACAGCACTATATATTGTTATTTATAATTAATGCAAACAGCATCTACTATTATACTGTGTAGTATTAATAGCATCCACCAATTTTACATTAGGGAAAATAGCTGCTGGCTTTACATTACGACTGAATATTAATAATGCTAGTAACTCGAATGACCATACCCCTGCATCACAAACCTTTCTTGCATGTGATGAGCCATTTTGGTGTCTCCGAAGGGGCAGACAGGCCAATGTCATTTTTGGAGTACACACGGAACTGGTATTCTCTCCCTGGCACGATGTTACAGGCTGTGAAACGGTTGTTGAAGATACGGTCTGCTACAGTGTGCCAGGTTCTCTTGCTGGAGTCTCTCTTGGTCACCGTGTAGTGCAGGCGATCATCGCGTTTCTCGTCTGGGGATGGTTCCCAGGAAACTGTCACCGTGCCCGGAACATTCTCATCCAGCTCTGCAGGGCCTGGGGGCTTTGGCTCGTCTGCACCAAAACAATCAGTCGTAGTTCATCATGACTGGCAGATCAAGCTTATTACATGTACATTCCTCTACAGAGCAGGCATGGTTGAGTATATCTATCTATAATCTACAATGCCATTTAAAAAACTTTTTTTTAAGAAAATAGTACTTTTATATTATTATTAGTGATTTCCAAAGGAAATTTTGGAATAATGGGTGAAACTTTTAAGATCATTTAAGATGCTACTAGTTTACCTGTAACTCTAATTTCAATACTGAAGGTCTCTTGTCCAACAATGTTCTTGACTATGATGGTATAGATTCCTGTATCAGAGCGTTCTGCAGATGGGATCAGGATCTGAGAGCCTCCCTCAGCATTGCTTAAAGTGACACGTTTGGACACAGGGGAACCATCTTTAAGCCAGATGACATCAGGCCACGGGGAAGCCTGGGTAAAAGGGTAATGTCAGGCTGTTATCAGACATGTGGCAATGCAAAATATAGTTTACATGAGGGGAGTAGGAATGATCTGAAAAGTGTGCATGCTATAGCGTGGCTCATGAATATTAGGTAGGGGACATAATATTCTGCTAGTAGTCCCAAATGATTTGCTAATGTAAGTCGCCACTACATTTTTGATCAAGGAATTCAGTAGAGGGAACAGGATTCTGGATGACAGCGGTTATTTCATCCTTTTGCACTGCAGTGCATAAAGATAGTTGAAGTGACAAACTTTATGTGATATGGTCTCTGAAAGTACTGTTTGGTTTTGTTATTGCCCATTACCACAAAGCTGATGTTAAATCGTGCAGAGTTTCCAGCTCTGACCACCATGAAGCTCTTGATCTTAGAATCTGTGAATCTCGGTCTCACTAAGAAAAACAAGACATTGAAAAAATGATGTGGGAGATCTAGTACTGTTTTCAAAAAATGAGAAGCAGTTATCTTTCTAAACATAGATGAGGTGATTCACCTGGAGGAGGCATAGCTAAGATGTAGTTGTCCAGCTCCTTCGGCTCACCCTCTCCACCTTCATTGACTGCAATCACTCTAACCCAATACATGGCCATTGATTTCAGTCCCTTTACAGTGTAGGAGGTCATGATGATTGCATTTGTATTGCATCGATCCCATTCTGTGTTCTCAGCAGGCCTGACATCAACAAAGTATCCCTTGGCTTCATCCTGAACACCAGGCTCTTCTTTTGGTTTAGTCCAAGTCAAGGACAAGGTAGTGTAGCTGGAGTCTGTCACTTTAAAGTCAATGACCTTTCCAGGGGGTTCTGACGGCACATTGAGATGAAAGAATTTGTATGAGAAAATATTACAAGGGAAAATAGGGAGAAGGGCAAGAGGGGTTCAATTGAGCTTGTTATTTTGAAGCCCAGAAAATTCTGACCTAAATCTGCTATTTTTGCATATCTTTGAGGGGAGGCCACGGTTCATTTTTTCTCTCAAAATGTACAGCCTTGAGAATACTTATGCTGAATTCCTCCTCTCTTTTTGAAGATAATGAGCAACCTGAGAAATTACTTACTTTTGGGATCTCTCGCAAACACAAATTCTGAGGGGATACTTGGTTCACCAGCTCCAGATATGTTGATGGCAGCCACACGGAACTCATACTCCATTCCTTCAACTACATCTTTTACAGCGTATTTCTTTGCTGTGGATGGTAATTGAGAGGTGAACATTACTAGCAGGCAGTAGTTTAAAGTACTGTGTGGAAAAAATATGAGATACGAACCTTGGATTGGCTCATCCGGTGGATTGACTAGGCCCCACAAGTTGCTGCCCTTCTTGCGTTTCTCTAAGTTGTAACCCAAAATACCTGTTCCTCCAGTGGTTGGTGGAGTCCATGTAAGGTTAATGCAGTTCTTAAAGGCACTGGCTACTTTAGGAGCAGATGGCTGACCAGGATATGCTGAAAATATAGTTCAGAGGTTTATATTAAGGCAAGTTTTTGTGGCAAAAAGCTACACTTAGAGATTTTACATTTTACAAGTCACCTTTAGTGCCAGCCTGCACATCCTCAGTCTCCATCTGTTCACTAATGCCCTCATCAGTCTCGGCTCTGATACGGTAACAGTATCTTCTGCCATGGTCAACATCAGTGTCTTTGTAGTGGGCCTCTCCTGGGATCTGGCCTATCTTTTTCCATGTGTTGCGTCCAATTTGGTTACGTTCAAGTATGTAATGTTTAATAGGGCAACCACCATTGTCTTTTGGTGGTCTCCACTTGATCTCAATGCAGTTGGCAGTTGCTTCAACAATCTCCAGTGGTCCAAGTGGGGGGGTAGGTTTATCTAAATGGAGAGTAATATTGTTACCAAACTGTACTGCATTCATATTAAAAATACCTGTTTAATTCACTTTTTGTACTTACCAAGTACAACTAGATTAGAAATGGCTTCAACTGTGCCAAACTCATTTTTGACTTTGATTTTGATTTCCCCGCTGTCTTTACGCTGTAATTTGATGAGAAGCAGACGGCTTTCAGTCTCTGAAATCTCAATCTTGCAGTGAGTGTCTGGTGTGAGCTCTTCACCATCTTTGTACCACTGGACTTTGAATGGCTCACGGCCAATAAATGGAATTTTGAAAGTGGCTTTATGATTGTGTTTGACCACAACCGGTTTTGTAAATTCTTCAATTTCCTTGGGATCGAATCTTGGTGGATCTTATCATACACACAAACAGAATCAATTTAAAACGTATAAACAGGAAATCTGAAACATTTGCCTTTATTTTAGCACAAAGGAGCAGATAGTAAAAGCACAAACCTTCAACAGCAATCACACATTCGGTTTTACGGCCATCAGCTTCAAATCGATATTTTCCAGCAAATTCTTCTGTTACTTTGGCAATTTTTAGTTTGTGAACCACTCCCTCACTACTGATAGTCATACCCTCAGTGGAGGCAGTAATCTACAGAGAAACCAGTTTACACATACACCATATTTATACCATACATCATATTATATATATAGAAGTGGCTTTATTATACCTCATCGCCATCTTTGGACCAGACACCTTTACAGTCAGCACTGCTAAGTTTGCAGACCAGTTCAGCTGCCTCTCCAACAATTGCTTTGCAGTCTTCCAGCCCAGCAGAAAAGTGAACACCAGGATCTGCAGGTGATTTGTGAACAAAATTAGTCATTAATAATTCAAGCTTGGTTATCAATGTTTGGATTGTAGTCCACAAAAATTAATCAAGGCCTACGGTAGCAATTCTACAACAGTGAGATTCTACACAGTAAGTATGGACATACATATTTTATAGCATGTGTTCAAATGCATTAACTTTCAGTTAAATGCGAATGAAAAAATGAAAGCAATCAGATATATGATATCTTGCCATTGTCTTCAGTGCTGACTTCTTAGAATCCGTATCTTCTTAGAATTCACCATGGTGATAAAGACCAGTTGTGAAGCATCTCTGAATAGCCATTTAACCAGACTTATTTTGAAGTGCTTTGTACAGACCTTCTTTCTTATCTAATAATTATCACTCTTGGTTGAAATTGTTCAGCTGAGATAATTCTCTGAATTAGTTGTCACATTAATTATTTGTTAGTATACCCACTAATGGGCAAATGATGGAAACTTTCTGGTTTTGGTTGTAGTACCAAATCATTTTGTTGTTCTATTAGATTAATATGAATGTTTTACTCCTTTTCCCCCATCCACATGCAGCTTGATTCATGTGCAGAATTTGCTTAAACATCTCCAGGTAAATGCTGATTGAGTCACTGCAAACAACGCCAAGTGTTTTGACAATTAAAGATCTTTCTGGAATGACTTCTGCTGGAATTTCTTCTTAGAAGGTCTTTTAAGGCATATAAAATCTTTAATTTGTCGTCTCGTAATTAAAGTTTGTGAAGTCTTATTTGGCTGCAGTTATTAAGATCTTATCATGTCCTGGTTCCTCTGATTAGTGAGGGAGGTGATTGGCCTTTGGCAAGACAAGCAAGCTCGGTGAAGACAAAACAAAGCGCATACTGATCTACACAAAAAGAGCTGACACACAGCACATAAGAAATAGCAACGTACACGGGGTGGATACTATTAAATATATGTATATATATTTATTATTGAATCTTACAATAAAAGATTCACAAAGATTTCCACAAAGTATTGGTCCTCATTCAAGTTATATATTGAGTTTTTTTCTTGAAATTAATTAAAGGAATAGTTTGCTTCAAACCTGTACATTGTTATTGTTGTTGTTTGGTAAATACAGAAATTTAATTTATCTTGTCTCCATGACAGATTGTCATATACAATGAAAGCACCATAAGGAAAGTGATTATATAAACAGACAAATAATGATAATAAAAAAATACAATATACTTTAAAATTACAAAAAATGTAAACAAAACAATAATTTAATTTGTATTCTTATGTTCTTCCATTAAAAATAACATATTACAAGAATGGAATGGGATGAGGAAAAATGTTTTTATTTTTATTTATTTTTTTACTTTTTTCTGAATTATTCCTTTCCCAACACCCACTGGCATCATGTGAACAACAACAACAACAACAAAAGTTTTCCCACCTACTCAAATCAACATAATTAAACAGGTTATTAAAGTTACTGATTACATCCTGCCTTGCTCAATATATCCCTCACTTATTTTATGCTTGCTCATCAGATATGTATGCCTTCACAAAGTTTCAACAAGCACATTATATCCAAGAACTGCTGATATGAATATGCATATGCTTGCAAAGCCTGTTCTATAGCTGCTGGACCCAGGGGTGTAATCTTTAAAATGAAAGCCCAGCAAATTCCAAAGTATGTTGTGTGATGTTGGGACCGCAGAAAAAAAAAGATTCAAAACATATAACCTATTGTACAGCATAACAGATAAATGCTTGATAACCACCCATGTCCAATTAAAGAAGTTTTTTGATTAACAGTGTGCAAAGATGTCTCTACAGTCATGTGACTTTATAGGAATAGGATGAGTTTTGATAACTCTGTTTATTGTTCAGATGATGTGACTGAATTAGACCCAGAACTCCTCCAAGGGACTGCAGCTATTCCTGAGTATACTGAATGACTTTGACATTTGCATGGAAGCAATGTCATAATTCAGCGCAACTTTAAACATCTCTTACCAACAACTGCCTCCGGAACCTGTGGGCCTTGCTTTTTACGGCCTGAACGCTTGCCAGCTTTAGCTGACTTGTCCTTTTCATCTTCAGCTTCTTTTTCTTCCTCTGTAGCTTCAGTGCTGCCCTCTGATGGGCCTCCAGGACCTGGTGGCTTCCCGGGGCCTGGTGGGTCCCCAGCACCTGAAGCGCTGCCAGAACCTGAAGGGCTGCCGGACCCAGACGGGTTCCCGGAAGAACCTGAAGGGTTGTCCGAACCTGACGGGTTTCCTGAACCTGATGGATTACCGGAACCTGATGGTTTGCCAGACCCTGCTGGTTTTTCTTTATCTGATGGTTTACCTCCACCTTCATTTAAGCCGTTCATTCAGTCGGTGAAGCAATTTGAAGATTGACATTAATAAGATAAAGGTGTTGAAAAGAACATTTAGAATAAAAAGAAAAAACACTTAGAACAAACATACATTTAAGAAAACTATGACAAAAACCACAACAAAAATGCAAACAATGAACATTTTCCAAGGTTGAGCCACTAAACATGCTGAATGTGCAGTTTTGCTTTTGGGCCATTCTGGGCAATTCCACCCACAATAAAATCTCATTGGTCAAAAAATCCTGTTTCACAAAGCTTAACAATAGTGACTCTATTAGCGATTTTTTTCCTTCATATTCTACATTAATTTTTATAGCTATATACATATTAATACCCATATAAAGAATTGTATGCCATAGAATAATTAATGATTAACTGATTAAATAATAATAATAAAAAGTTTATGCATGTTGCACAGCCAATCAGATCATGATGTTTAATGTAACGCAGATCGTAATATATAGCCAATGAGATTTCACAGTGGGAGGGGCTACCCAACGAAACTAAACAATCACATCTCTTTTATTAACATTACACATCAACACTGAAAAACACTGACAAACTAACACCACACAAAACATTAACAACAAATAAATGACGCAAACAAGACAGATTAAGTAGCACATTTATCCATGTTATGGATTTTATGGAACATTTAATGACAGAGAAAATAAAAAAGTATAATTACTTGATGTATTGTTTTCAGTGTGATGACCTCATATTATTCGAAATTACATTAGTTCTAATGACATTTTTTAAACCAACAGCCCCCCCCCCCCCTCCCCCCCCATGTTAAAAGTAATATTATTTAAATAGTTATTAATATATTAATCACTCTTAATCACTGAAAATTTATTTTCATGCTTAGAAAAATTAATAAATTTAATTAAATAAATATTTAATTAATATTTAATTATTTGTGTTACCGTTGATGTTAAACAGAAAATACACTTTTTAGTTTAGTAAACTATTTAGTTGTGTAGTTTAGTGTAATCACTGCACATGATTTTAATACAGATGACCCGTATTTAGTGTATTCATCCCACACTCTTACCAGTCACTGTGTCTGGTATCAGTGGGCCTTTTCTTACACGATTACGGCCCTCAGCTTCCCATTCCTGCTTACAATGCTCCATGCTCACATCTGGAACTCTGGGTGTGTTTGAGTTTCCTATCATGATTTTTGATGTAGACTGTGAATTATTGGGCACAGAATGTGCAATGCTTTGTTTTTGTTGTGTTTTTCCCACTTGAGCTACCGTAAACCGTACTGTAGGTGTCTTGCCATGATGGCACATGTGTGTGCAGAGTAACATCAGCTTGTAAGCAAACAGAAAGTTGTGTAAAGAACGTTACACAAAACTTGTTGAATGTTGACATAAAAAAAAAAAAGGCAGTTTTGTAAAAAGACAATAATAGATAATTAAACATCAATATTGTTGCTGAATGGAGTGCATATGTGTGCGCAAATACATATACTGTACAGTATACACACTACACAGAAGAAATGAAAACTTCAGCAAAGATGCATTACATTGATCGAAAGTGACAGTAGAAAGTTTACATTGTTTAAAAAAACAAATGTTTATGTTAAATTATTATTATTATTATTATTATTATTATTATTATTAGCACCAAATCAGCATACTGATAATTGGTTTCTGAAAGGATCACGTGACCAGAGTAATGGCTGCTGAAATATCTAAAAAAAAAATATTTTAAAAGTAAAAGCATTGTTTTGAAATTGTAATAATATTTTGTTGACATTATTGTTTTTACTGTATTTTGATCAAATAAAAATGCAACTTTGGTCAGCAAAAAAGATTTTCAAAAACAAAAATCTTACTTCGTGAAAAGCATTATGTTTACTGTATGTACAATACCGTGTGTTTATGTGTGCACACGCTGCTTTGCAAGGCTGCATATTTTCTCTAAGAATCAGTTATTGCTGAAATATTACAGTACATATTTTAAAAATGATAATTAAAAGCAATAATGAATTTGTATAATGTAGATATATTTAATGTCTCCTTGTATAATATCTTACCTACAACAGTCTCTGGTACAAGAGGTCCTGCTTTTTGACGCTTCTTTTCTCCACCATCTCCTCCCTCACCACCATCTCCTCCAGAACCATCAGCTCCTCCAGCCCCACCAGCAGCACCAGCTCCACCTGCTCCATCTGCTCCTCCGGCCCCACCAGCAGCACCGGCTCCTCCAGCTCCATCGGCTCCACCTGCTCCATCGGCTCCACCTGCTCCTCCGGCTCCACCTGCTCCATCAGCACCTCCGGCTCCACCAGCTCCACCGGCACCTCCAGCTCCACCAGCTCCCCCGGCACCTCCGGCTCCACCGGCTTCTCCATTCCCTGTAGCTCCTGCAGCCCATACGGCTCCTACCGCTGCTGCAGCATCCCCTCCAACTCCACTTGCACCTCCACCCTTCCCAAGCCTTGCTGCTGCAGCAGCCATCGCAGCCGCTGCTGCAGCGCCTTCCGCAGCAGCTTGTTCAGGACTCAGACCTTCACTTAAGGCTTTGAGCTCAGCCTGCTTCCTGGCCTCCTCCTCAGCACTGGATTTAGCTTTAGCTGCTGCAGCCCGTGCAGCTGCTTCTGCTGCGGCTTTAGCTTCAGCCTCAGATTTACCCAAGGCTTTAGCTGCGGCAAGTGCATCCTGTGCAGCTTTAGCAGCAGCTGTGGCTGCTGCTTGTGCTGCCGCTTTTGCCGCTTCAGCTTCAGCTGCAGCCCTGGCTTTAGCTTCAGCTTCCACTGCCTCTCTTTCAGCCTGGAGTTTCTTAGCAGCTTCCAAAGCTTCTGCTATCTCCTTCTTGTTCCGCTCTGCTTGCTCAGCAGCAATCTTCTGCAAGTCTTCACTCCCACCACCTGCTAGAGTGGTTTTACGTGCTTTCTTCTTTCCCTTTGTTGCAGGATCATTGTCAGCTGGTGTGGAAACAAGATTATAAACTTATTCAGTGCTTACTGAAGTTAAGTATATTAATAAAACTGTAGGATGTAGTAGAAATATTTATAATAAAAGGAACGCATTATAGAAAAAAACAATTTATTGACTTTAAAGCTATATTTTATGTAGTTATTTATGGACAAATATTTGGAAATGTTGAAATTTTCTCTTAACTGAATAATAATAAAAAAACAATTGATTTAAATTATTTTTTTTATTGACAACCGTTTTTCAAATAAAAGTCTGTGATTATTTCTAATTGATATAGGTATCAATTATTAATTGCCAATTGATTGCTAAGCAATCAGCATAATATATTTAATCTGATTAAATGTTTTATTCATATACTATGTGACAAAAAATACTTATATACTGTGACAAAAAAAAGAGTTGTACTTACCTTCTACAATCAGCCAAGCACTGCTAGACTTAATGCCAGCTATAGCAGCATAGATTCCAGCATCCAAAGGCATACAATCAATAATTCTCAGACGGTGGACCAGTTTATCTTCAGAACAAGTAATCTCATATTTTTCATTGTTAGAAAGAGGTGTATTTTTTAGGGTCCAAGAAATCTTACTAACAGGCTGAGTCAAGACACACTCAAACATGGCATCCTCTCTCTCTTGAGCTGTCACCTCCTTAATCTTCAGGGCAAAGTCCACAGGGGGAACTGTGTTAAATATGAATAAAAACAGCTCAGTCAATCCATGGCATTGTGCATTCTTCAAAAACACTGCTGAAAAGACCAGCAAAGCTGTGTTGTTGTTTTTTTATTCGGGTGTCTCCACTAGAAAGCTTGACTTGATTTTCAGTGGAAATACATTAGTTAAAAACTGTCTTAACATAAGCACATAAGTATTATTATAATGTTGCAACATCTGTATATACATATTTAGCAAAAGACAATTTATATTAGTAGACCAGAAACATCACAAGCTGACTTTAATGTAACCGTCCAGTGTGCAACCAAACAGATGCTTCCAGTTATAGACAGCTTTATTGATTATAATGGGATCAATTCAGTTTTGGGGGATAACAACGCATTGCTCACATCCAGTGCAGACGTGTTTTTATGTTGGTTTTTCCAGCCAGAGAAAACACCTAAGCAGCATAGACAGGCAGGGGAATTCATGCTGGTCTTTTCAGCAAGAGGTTAACTGACAAACAGACAAATGTGCTGGACAAAACGTACTCTTAAAATCTGTGGAAAAGATATTGACACCCTCAACATCCACTTGATAGATTCCAGCATCTTCTGGATTGAGACCTGAAACAGTAAAGATGTACTTCTTGCCAACTTGTTTCAGACAATGCTTCAAATCGACTTCAGCCTCTTTGCTGTATGGAATCATGACCCCATCCTGAACAAAAGGGAAAGAGTAACTGTGATGACTGTTCGTGACGCACATAGAAAAGCCCATCATTATGATTGATGCTTGCATTAGTGCTGGATGAATATGTTGTGTAGCCTTTATAAAACAGGCATTTAATTAGCAAAATATGCAAAGTCAAAGTCGCATACAGTAACAAAAAATAAATAAAAATAGCCACACACAAATGCATGTTAAAGCTGCAGTCTGTAACTTTATCCGTAATCAATATTTGTAGTATTTTTTTTTTTTTGGTGGGAAATCCTGCAGGTGGCGGATCGTTTTTTACACAGCAGCTAGAATAATTAAATGTAGAATTTTTATGGCAGATTGTAATCCAGAAGAGATTATGTGTTTATGAAACACATGTGAATGAAATTATATTAGTTTTAAATGTGCTTCTGATTACAGATAGCCTGGGAGTACACAAGATTTGTATTTTAAAGAAAACCAATTCGAAGGGAGCATTATTTGCCTTTTGGGTTGAATGATCTGAATTGCGTTACAATTAGATTAGACTGTACAAAAATTGAAATGTACATGCAAATACACACTATACTCAGTCACGCAATGCTGATGTTAACATGAATATTATGAGAATAAAGTATAACAACAATAATAATTTGAATAGCAGCACGATTCATTGTAATGCTTTTTCCTCAGTTGGTCAGAACAAACCTGGCAGACTTGTTACTTATTCAGATGGCAATATTTGGTGAAAATTCTTATTTTCTTATGTTTACATAACATATGGTTGTGTACTGTATATATATATATATATATATAAATTTATATATTAAGAAAAAAGATAAATATACTGTACACGTAAATACTGTACACATACACATTTTCAAATGTATACCGTATGTGTGTTTAATTATATATGCATAATAAATATACACAGCACTAACACACATTTTTTGTAAACAAAAGCTTTTATTTTGGATGTGATTACTGGTTTGACCGCGCTATGATTCAATTAATTGGTTGTTGAAGCTAAGCTAATTGTAAAGACATAATAATAGAATGAATTTCCGGCTAGTTGAATTCAGTCTAAAGGTAGTACGCCACCTACTGGGCTGAAGTGTCAAGTGCTAAGTGGAGTGCAATTATGTCTGCCATGATTTTACTGTTAAAGTTTTCTGAAATATCGGGGTGCTTTTTCATTTATTATAGTATATGAACTACATTAGCATCACAATGATACTGAATACTGATATGGATTTGAACCAATTGCAAGTGGCTGTCTGTTGATTACCACAGCTCAATATGAGGCATTTATTGTTTGTAACTGGAACTGATCTACTGGACTGATTTGTTTTTTTTTTTACTGGTATTTTACATCCTTTGATTCACAACTCTTACCTTATACAGAAAAATACGGCTGTTGGGGTCTTTGAGCTCCATTTCCAGTTCAAAGGTTGCAGCATCCTCCGATTTCACCTCAATGGGCTTGAGACTGCTGATTTGCTGAATGAACTAAATTGAGTGAAACAAACAGAACATAACAATTGGTCTCCAGATTTGTGCATCCAGTCATGAAAATGTGTTCTTTGAGAAACCTTCTGTCATTTTGGCAGAACTTTACCTGTGCCTGCTCTTCTTCTCTTTCCCTCTTCATCTCAACCAGTTTCTTCAGCATGCCACGGAAATTAGTGATGCCGTACTCAATGCAAAGGTGCTCATAGTCTTTCTTGTCAGCACTCAGCAGCAATTCCCATACAGAGTCGTCAATGTCACCTTCCTTTTTCTCCTCCGCTTTTTTGCCAGCACTTTAAGAAGATTGTAATGACAAATATGAACTTCAGGCCAAATGCTAGCACTTAACTGGGTTAACGTGACTGATGTTTTAATAGAAGATGGGCTAATTAACTATGGCAAGAATCAGACGTATGAATAGAGCCTAAAGTGAAACTGCACTGCTGATGGCATGGCATTAATGTGTAATTTAACGGAAACAAATGTCTCACCCTTTCCTGAGCATCTTTCTGAACTCTGTTGGGTCACCTGCTGGAGCTTTAAAATGCAATTAACAAACAGTGCATGCTTATGTGTGCCATATTCAATGTCACAAGTATCTTTTTTTCCTGTCTGGTTAACTGCTGAAGAAAATCAGCTATCAAAATGTTACAGTAACCTTACCTGTTTCAGCCTTTTGAAATTCTTTGCTCTTTTTGAATCCAACTGAAAAGAAAAAAAAGAAAATATTTTCTAGCATGAGTTCTACTTTGTGGAGAGAATTTCACATAAGTTGGTAATGAAAGTAACAAAGAAGTCTAAGACGTGTGCGCTCTACCTTCAATTACATTTAGGACAACCGTGCAAACAGCTTTTCCATATTCGTTTGAGGCATAGCATTTGTAAGTGTCTGCTTCATCAACAGTGATTTTAGGCATCTGCAAAAGTAAAAGAGAAAAAAGGGTGTGCTGATGTAACAGGGGCAATAATTGTTTGACAAAGATAATGAAATGAAAATTTAAAGGTAAAGTGTTTAATGTCTGCGCTGCTAAAGAGAACAGGTTTCTTAACCCCCCCCCCACTCTCGGATGTTTGGCCGGCGAACAGGAAGTCCCACCCCAAAATAATGCCAGTTGTAAAAAATGCTGCTGCGTTGGGCTGTTCCAACAACTGATGCAAGAAATGCTTTGATGGCATAAGGCAGCAAAGTTTACACTTTCTCCGGGAATCAACCTACTTACAGTCCCTTCACATTAAGCTGGGATATAAGAAGGTATTTTAAAATAAAACCATTACACACTTTACCTTAAATGTTAAGTAGAGGATTTAAAGTGCAGCTAAAAGCCTGTGCTTACCTCCAAAGTGTGTTCATCAGTCGTGGGGTCGTATTTGTTCTGAAACTTTTGGGGATCTTTCATTTCTCCTTTTGCTCTATCCCAGGTTACAGTGGGTGCTGGGTTTCCAGTCACTTTGGCTTTGAAAACAGCTAGTTTTCCTGCGTCATGAATTCAAGTTGTTAAAGACTTATTATTAAATAGATCTTTGGAAAAAAAATGTGTGTAGTGTGTAATGTGTTTTGGGTTTTTAACTGCAGATTTTAACAGTAATCTTTTACAGTAAACAGTTTTCAATTCTGTGAACATTTACATGTGTACCAGTGCACTACTTCTCAAAGGTTTGGACACACTTAACTGAATTTATGTATCTCCATTTGGGGAAAAAAACGTTTTATTGTATATGCTTAAATTCTTGAAATTAAATTGTATCCATTTATTGTACAAAACCGATGTTTAAAGTATGAATTGAGCCTAAGAGTGATTTTCTTTACAACGGTTGTTAATGACAGTTCAACAAGTGCCCAGCACACTCTACCTGTATACTGTATGTACATACTGACTAATTAAAATGCATCCCAGGATGCACCTTGTGTGAGTGAATATCAAGAGTGTGCAAAATAACCAATATATCATAGTTATGATGACTTTGCTGTACTGATCAAAATAGTAACAATATAGAATATGTAGGTGTGTCCAGACAAAATCAGGTATCATGGACCAATGAAGATTAACACTCTTAGTTGTATTGCATAAGACAGAAAAAAACTCATAGCCTGAAGGTTACATGTCATTAACAACGTAAATGAAGGCATACATTACACATTTGTGGACTTGCTCTGTGCATTCCAAACTAGCGTGAAATGGGATATATGCTATTTGATTTCTCTCCCTTGGTACATATATAGCCGTGGTCACATGTTAAAGCTGGAGGACGAGCAGTGAACTTGATAAATCACTCATCTACTGCCTAAGTTAAGTCGGTGTAGCTGCACAGCTTAAACATTCAGGGCACTAAATCTGTGTGGTAATCCTCTGCACGTGCTCCTAGCTTGTTAATTTCACATTCAGGATCGTTTAGCTCTCAACTGTCACCTCTAATCATATTTGCTTTCACTTTTGTAGATTCTTCTCTTTTAATGTGCTTACCTTCTTGAATGGTTAAGGCGATGGGTTTACGTGTGAAGTCTGGAGTTGTCATCCCCTCAGGAAGTTCCTCAATGTACTGTGTAATCATAACACCGGGAACCTTAGATCTCCGTTTGATGCCTGAGAGAATCCACATTCAGGGTACAATGTCAGAACATGAGGGAAAACAACACAGCAGGTGCACGGTGACTTAACAAATGCTGAATAATCATCTGCACAACTGTAGTCTATGTACTGAAAAACATTTCACAATCTTTGTACGAAAGACATACAGTGATATTTGCTCCAATGATAATTTCCTTCTTGATTTAGTTTAAATATGCAGATTAACGTTTTGCAGACTCAAACACATTCCTAAAATCTATAAATAGAGAATTAAACCTGGGCTAGTTGTCACAGTGTTAACTAGGTTTATTTAGTTAGTTTATGTATTGTCATGTTCCTAATTTACACCATTATTACTGAAAACATTTGAGCTTTTTGTTGTATTGTTAAGCTATTGTGTCACACTTCTTAGACATACAGCAAAATAAAAAGTGTTGAGGGTAAAAAAATAAATGAAGACAAATGAAACAGCAAAAATATGAAACATCACACACAAAAATATAAAACCGTTTGTTTTGGTCAGTCAATATTATAATTAACTGTCTTGTTAAACCCCTGGTCTATACAGATATGCTGTATTACATTACATAATATTATTATTATACTGCTCAAGTATTTTAATTGTCTTTATGACAGCAATCTGAACATTCCTTTTTAAAAATAACACACTGATGTGAATTCTTATTGCTTATATATTATGATATAATGGATATGATGTATTACTTTATGTTATGATGTATCATTTGATACATATGATATGTTATGATATGATGACATGATATGAACATATACTGGATATCATGACATGCATGCAGATGTTCAGGTTGCTGTCATTCGATTACCTTACCTTGTCTCCTGAGTGGTAGAATTTCCAGTCCTAGTATAGACACAACATTACAGTACAACAGCACCGAAGGAAGGGGGAACAAAGAAGGAGAACACAAAATTGTGAATCCTGGCATTTTTTTTTCTTTGTCAGGTTTGAACGAAAGACAAAATGACTCACAAAAACAACCAAAAACACAAGACAGGGGAAAAGACCGGGAGGTTAAACCAATGGGCTAAAACATAATTATTCAAACCACTAAGTGGTTGAATGTGAGATTACAATAGACAAGACTAGAGAGGAAGCAGACAAACTGGGAAGGAAAAAAAGACCTGTTTCACACAGCATACATTATCATCAGGCGATTATTCTGGTTACAGTATTCAAACTGCTGCCTAGTGGAGCTGTGAGTTTCTGCACAGCGCATATTTCGGCTGTAGGTTACGCGCACTGAACCCTTAAGGTAAAATCCTGAAAAGACAGGCTGCTAAAGGGCATATTACAGTAGAAACAGTCGTTTCAGATTTGCGATTTTTTTTTTAGGTAGCTAATGTAAATTACATGAGTGAGCTTTACACCTCATGAAAAGATACAACCCAGGTTACAGTACATGTACGTTCACAGTTAGCATCAGGCACGTGCAGAGGGATAGGGGGGGTTGTGCTTGAGCACCCGCCCCTTTCCTCCTGGATGCCTCAAGTGCCCTTTTCTTGGGGTTTCTTGTTTTTTTAAACAAATTATTTTTTATTTGTATGTGTGTATGGAGCCCTGTCTTTGCCCACAACAATAAAATGTAACTATTAATCTCAATTTTGCTAAATAAAAGGATCTGGCTTGCATCAATCACATGACTGCCATTAACCAATGCTCACCCTTGAGGGCAGAGTGTGCTCGTTATTAGCCGGTACGGACTTATGCACCCGGTGCATCATGGGTATTTCTTTAGAGTTTACTTACTTTTGTGTCATTTAAGCAAGACAGTTGGGTTTTTGTATTAGTGATGTTATGTGTGTTTATTTTCAAGTTAGATTGGATGGGTTTGGTTCATTTGCAGCCCTTTTATATAAAAGTTTAACTGTTACCATCATGGAGAGAGATGTGTAGGGAAGTGACTTTTTGATATTGGCCAGTGTTGGAGAAGTGTAACTTATTATATCTGTCATGAATTTACTTGCTGTCATGTTATTTTAACTTTGAGCACCTGTTCTTCTAAACGTCTTTGCACGGCCCTGGTAAGCATATTGAGTAAATTTGATAGAACAAGGTTTATTAAGCAATACGCTATTACATACTTGATTCTTTTAGCAACTTCCATTAAAGCAACAAGGTACCCTAGAGATATCCTCTCACTGTCACGTCTCGTGTCACAGCTCGTGCTTTATTGTATACAAAAGCAAATAGCGTTAAAGTTATCTATTGCGTTGAAAATGGCCTCAGGTGAACGCTCAATATATTTACACATTGCAGTGTTTGTCTGGTTATATTGTACATTCTAAAGAACTTTTTTTTCGTATAAAGTTTTAAGTTAATATAGTTTCGCTCTTTCTTTTTTACTTTGCTTAAATTTGCGGTGTGAAACAGGCCAACATGGCAGTAATGTTGTCATTGGGGACACATTTTACCACTCATGATTGTAAAAAAAAAGAAAAAAAAGGAGGGGCTTAGAATGAACATAAGAAGGTAAAAAAAAGTAAAAATTCCAATTACATAAGGCAAAATAAATCCCCTCCTCAAAGCAAATAAAATAAATAAAGCATGTGAGAAATAAATAAAAACGGAAAAAAAAGATTGTAAATAAAATAGGTTAAAAATAGGTCATAAAAAGGTTTAATCGGGAAATGCAAGAGCTGTCGTAGTTTCAACTCCAGCCTGGTCCAGTTTTCCCGCTGCTCTTTCCTGCCTCTATTTACTGTCCTTCACATCACAGGCACTTCACATTCTGGTTGGTTGATGGTTGTCCCTCGCATCCATGGTTACACGATTCAAAGAAACCCTCTCTGAATGACAGCAAATGCTCACGGGGCTGTTTAGTGAGCTTCCACAAGAAGGGCGCACTAGGCACTGATGAAGGCTCTGATTGCATAAGCCACATTCACAGCCTCCACTTCATTTGCATCTTGTGCACAGTGGCCAGTTTCCAAACCCACAACCTACAACTCTAACCAGCTGTTTGATAATTCGTGTGTTTAAATAAATTTGTGTGGCTAGGTTAGACTCGACACTTGCTTTTATCTCGCTCTTCTAACCCCTCAGGGACATATATATTATTCACTTTACCATGGAGAGGAGGTCATTAGATTTTATCTGGAAAATCCGGCATTGCACTTTAACGCAGCTGCTTACTCTGGAATAACTTTTCTAAATGAGACCCACGTCCTATCAAGTGTGTCAAATTCCATTATTATGAATACAAAGAAAACTGATTAACTTAATGGCATCTTCTGGGAATAGTGACCATTAAGAAAGAGAAAGAACGAATTACAAAACAAAAAAGGATGTTTTTTCCACCACGTCTTTCTCTAGCTGGTCTTCATGGAGAACATGGCTGGATTTGTTGTTTCAGTAATTCAGTAATAGCGTAGTTGGAAAAGGTTCGTTGCCGGTGTCAGCTTGCCATATGGGAGAGAGAACAATTATATTGCTCTTACCGCCTTGCCCGGCAGCAGTTGGATCTAAAACCTTGGCTTTTTTCATCATCTTGATGCAGTCCAATGGCTCAAGAATCAGTTTCTCTGGGTGTGAGAAAAGCAATATGAAAGGTCAATTCAATTTCAATCTTATTAAACATTTGGATAGATTAAGAATGTTTGCACGGTACAAGATGCAATTAGAAGATGTATGAAAAAGCTCATTTTATGAATCAATCTATCAAGGATATTTGTCCCATGTGCTGCTGCAACACTTATCCTCAACACCTCAAAATACGTAAAACTGAGCATTTGCACATTTAAATGACCTATTAAATCCAAATGGTTTAGGGAAAAGAGCAATTCAGGTGAAACAGGCACAAAGATGGAGCAAAGTAGGACGACGGTTATCCCATCTGTTGGGATGTGATGCAGTGTGACAGTGCAGTGCATTATGTTCCATTAGAGAGGCTTTGGGCCTAGTCAGCAAAACCTCCACAGCTCTAGTCATTCATCTTTTCAAATCCACTCACATATATACGGTTCAGATTCAGTCAGTGCATCCTCACTAGTGTATTAGCACTAGCGAACACTAATATGGGATTTTGACATGTTTGGATTTAACTGTCTCCTGGATGGAGACATATTGCCTTTGAGGAGGAGAGCTTTGTTTGAGATGTTTGAGATTTTTAGCTTTGCTTCAAAATCTAGTGTGCTGTCTGCTACAGGAATGTCACATGGAATATATGCAACCGTTTGTGCTGTTTTAAATGTTTTTCTGTGTAAACAAACGGTAGACAGATGTCTTTGATTCATGTGCACTGCTTTTTAAGACAGTGACAAGTTAACTCTTTTTGAAAACAAGAACTTTTGTGAACTACCCCAAGGCAGCGCCCTAACTGAAACAAAACCTCATAAGTAACTGAATTGGCATGCCCTCCAATTGAGTTCAATACAATATGCATACAAAAAAAAACCCCATACTATTTTCATTTATAACTATTTTTTTTATAATTAAATAAAAAATGATAATTGACTATTTTTCTGAGCTAATTTTGATTTTGAATTTTGATTTAATTTCACAATTCAATGTTTCAAAATTCAGACTTTTTTAGTATAAACTTACAATTGCGAGATATAAATGCAGAATTGCTTTACTAAGATATTGTACAGTATTTACTATAACTCTCTATTTAGTTTATACACTCACAATTCTGAATAAAAAGTTGCAATTACCTTTTTATAATTTATTTTGTGTCTGAAATGGGCTTGTAGGATTCTTTTCTTATTTAAGCGTAAGTGCAATGATTTTGGCCAAACGAGGGGAAAAAGCTGTCTAGTGGACTAGGTTTTGCACAGAGCTTGTTTATTTGGAATGATCTAGTAGTCCAGGGCCCTCGATGACTCTTGTCCCTCTTTTGCTGTTGACTCCTGCTAATGATAGTCTCAATCTCATCTCAGATCCTGAGCGAAGCAGGTTGTTTTATACAGTGGCTATCTTTTTCAATAAATAACTATGAAATTGCATTCTATGCTACATCAGTCGTCTGACCGAGTGCCATTTTCCATACACAATAGCATGCTGATTGGCCTCTTAGAGACACTGCACAGAGCATAATGAGACATAAATGCAGGCGTTTTGTGGATCACAAGCTGCTGAAATCTGACATTTGAGTTTCATCCTTCAACATGCATGTGACTCATTGCACTCATCATTATGCATGGTTTAGCTTGCCATTTCGGTTGGCGTAAAACCTGACAGTTATTATTTCATTTGGTTGCATCATAGAGAAAAACACTATGGCAGTTATATTACTGCTTCGGATAGTAATACAAATTTGGATAATAATAACAAACTTTAGATTAAACAAGTAAATGCATGTACTATATAATGAAGTCCTGGTGACTCTTTAATAAATGTAAAGTTGAATGCATTTACTTTGGTTAATGCATTAAGCACCATAAATTAAAAATGAACAGCATTTGTTAAATTATTGTTCAATCAGCTAATTAGTTCAAGATTTCCAAAAGATATTGTTAACAATAATCAAATGAACAGTGAACAATCATATATTAACATTAATATTAGTCAATTGATAAATGCTGTAAGAAAATAATTCTAAAAACTAATGCATAAACTAATGTTACAAATTGAATGTTTTACCAAAATTGTGATATTTACACTGTTGGTCGTAACTCAAAGTGGGTTTCAGGTCTGTTCTGAATCTGAAAGGGTTGCGGACTGCAGGGGGGATAAAATGCTAAATGTAAATAATAAAATAAGTAACTAACCTTAAGGATCCTATATAATTGCATAAATAGCCATATTAGTTTTTAATATGCTTCCCATATGTTATTCAACAGCTGTGCTTTTTTTGTAGCGCAAATGTTTCTGTCACGTGATAGAAGCAGCCAAATTAGGAGAATGCCAACACATCATCCTGAAAGATCATGAACAGTATGATGCAAGGTAGAACAAAATGGACCAAAACTGCATTAAATACAGATCACTTCAAGCGAGAGTAAACATGGTTTGTGCCAACCACAATTTGTTTAGTGTTGAGAGCATGAAACTATCAAAATTCAAGGGGCATTTACAAAACGAAATGGTCAATTTCCCGTTGCTTTGTTTGATACTCATTTTAATACCGCATTGGGTCAAATCTGGCTGCTAAATGAAACTATTTGAGAAGCGCTATTACACTTTCCTTGATTACAGCACAAGGTATTCAGAAAAACACAAATTTGAACACCTATGCTAGTTTGTAGCAAGTCCTAAGCAGGTCTTGGCTTCTGTTCATTTTGGTAAACGAGCTATCTAACCCTCCTAAGCAAAATATCCCAAGACTGAAGCTTGCCAAGCTGAGGGTCTTCAGTTTACAAGCAACCTGAGCTTCACACCACTCAGTGCAATCACATGCTTATATGGGGACGAGACAGCTCTCCATCTCACTGCCATCTTGGGCATTCTACACTTAAAAGTAGGTATATTCCCACCATACTTATATCAAATGAGTGGTTTATTGTGCAAGATTTGCCTGTGTTAGCTTAGCTTCCAGGGTTTTCCACCTGTATCTCAGATCAGAAGAAGTGCTGCATAAAAGGAGACATTTTCATCGTGCTGAGAAACTGGAGCCATGCTTCATAACATAATTACATGCCAGCGGCAGGCCGGGCTGTATAGCAGTAATAACAGTGCATGAGTAAACTACCACTTCACACGACTATATGAAAAGCAAGTCTAATAACATGCTCAAGTTTTAAACTATACCGCTAACCTTTTTTCCCTCTCTCAGAATTGCCCTGCTGACATGTTTAGTAGGACACAGTCATTTGTCAAATGATAGGCTATCATGCCAGCCTAGCACAGCCTTGGTTGGTGCTAGTTATTTACATTTCTCAAAACCGGCGAAGATCAGAAGGAGAAACGCTTGGGGAGTAATAGCATACATATCATTAGCATACAATGCATTAGGCAACATTTATGTGAACCCAGTGGGTAAGTTCTACCTTCGGCTACACCAAAGGGCCTTTTCAATATTCAAAGAAATATCTAAAATTACATTCTATTTCAAAAATTTACTCATTCTAGAGAATTTAGCCAACATGCTTTAAGATAAATTCTTTTAATAAAAATAAGTCTCATTTCCAAAGCTGTGATTGTTTTAGTAATCACCTAATTACACTGGTGCATAACTAAGTTTCTCACTAGCCAAGCACGGCACTAAATGCAATATCGATGCAAGCATTAAGTCCACTTTTCCTCTTAGGGAAGGCTGGCAATGAGCCCCTTAGGTCTTAGATTGAAGCAACACATGTGAGGTGAGGAAATGATGGCGTTATAAATCAGCCTTGCTTGTCAATACTTTAGAGTACGGAAGATGTGATTCCATAGGGTGTTTAAGTGAGCAAAATCACCCTCAGCAATAGGCAAAACCAATTTTGCTCAGTCTATCGCCGTGTTATTTCTCTGATTGGCGATAAAATCTCTTGCTCTGTCCTGTCAGCCTTGCCCAGTTTAAATGGCTCCAGTGGATAGACTCTCCAGGGATCTCAAATGCCCCCATACACCCCTTAACCCTCTCAGTGCGCAGGATAATCCGTGGCTCCCAGAAGACAGTTAAAGATAAATTAACACAAGGCCACTGTTAGTGACAAGCTCTACTGGTGAATAATAATTGCTGAGACAGTTTGTTGATAATTTCCTTTTTGTATACATTTTAAGAACCGCCATAAACCTTTAGATACACTGTAGCACGCCACCACATTGTAAAGCATCAAGCCATATGCCAACACGAGGAAATATTGTGGATTCACTTTATCGTCACACTGAATATTTTAAAACAACTTCCATTTACATTAAGATTTAATTGATCCATATGGGGCTGTTGCTTTTTTTCATACACAGCTTCATTATCATCACAAAGCATACATAAATGTAGGTCTGCAATACTTATAAATTGTGTGTACAATATGTATACAAATGTACATAACTTATACTTAACAATATTTCATTATAAAATAATTTTGCATGACTAGTTCTTATTTAAATTAAAACGTCCAGATTATTTATTATTTTAAGGAAGAACTGATGTGTTACAAACACAGAAAGTACCAGGATAGACCCACCCACTGATGAAAAATCCCTCACGTACATTAGCTTCATTTGATGTGATACTCGTATCTATAGTTAGAACATCCCTGCAACTGTTCTGTTTTGACTTCATGCCACTTGACTAGCAGCTCTCACAGATTCCAGACCCTGAAACCCAAATCGGGAAGACTGACCAAAATGGTTTTGATGTGTGGCCACCAAACTAGCAGTAAGGAAGCTGCATTTAAAACATGCATGTTCAGACTAAAAATGTTCAAATAATGAATTTATGAACAGGGATTAAAACCATAAAGCAGCACACAATCATTTAAGAGTGAAACTCTGGTTTCAGAACTCAAAGTAATGTGAGGTTGTTAGCACTGGATTGTACTGTAAAAACTCCTCAGCCGCTATATTAAGTCAAAGTACATACAGTTTACTGCACCCAACAGAGTGTGAAACTTGTCACTTGGTTTGTGTCCCGTAGAAAACTTACAAGTGTCTGTTCAAGTTACACAGAGTGATGAGAGAAACTTTAGCACAATAAAGAGAGATGAAGCTCTTATTGTTGTCTTGTTCTTTCTACATGTCTCTCAGTTCTGATAGAACGATTACAGAAAGGCTAAAAAAAAAACCTACCTGTACACAGTTCTCTGTGCTCCGCTCTCACTTCTTTCAAAGTGCTCTGGCCTCTTCTGATATTTGAGTGGTGGCTCCAAGTTGTCCAAGGTAATAAATCCTTTGAGCTGTGTGTGTATGTGTACAGTATGTGTGTGTGTACTGTTCTCATGTCCTCAACCTTGGCTTCCGCCAAAAAGTTCTCCTGTTTGAAGGGAGGGTCTATGAGAACACCACATTCTTGTTGACACCTTATTATTATCAAATGACTCTGACATGAATGTTTCTTAATCTGAAACTTAGTTGTTTAGTTACACTTCATATTGACAGTCAGTTACCAGAATGGATTGACGATAAAGAAAACGCTTTCTTTGCCACAATCAGCATAACTGAATAGTTGCAAAAACAACTTTTATCACTATCTCAGCAGTAGTGTAAATGTTTGATGTTTCTGTTCTTTAATTCCCTTTAAACAAAGCAATTAAAGAAATCATATTGATTTTGTGTCACTGATAAAATGAAGCATTTTATGTACCTTTAGCTGCACAGAGAACATGGGACCCAAAATAATAAAAAAGTGTTCTGACAGGAATGTACCATTACAAGCACCGCTGATCCACCAGGCGGTTTGTCAGATCAATGACAGATTTTACATCACATTTTGCAAAGTCATATTTCTACTGTCTGATTTCTAACATCATCAGTGATCTTGCAGTAAATCGAGCAGTAAAACCCATTATAAGAAAGCGAAGACACATCTGCTGTTGCTGAAAAATGTGCCTTTTTCAGTGTTTTTAATGAATTAATAGCTGTATAAATAGATAAATAAACAATCCTGGTATTTTTACAGAAGAAAAATAGCTGTTGTGGTTTTCAAAATAATAACCAGAATAGTATAGTGCAAATGTAAACATATATACAGAACAAACTGTACATTTTACACTACTATTACGCTACTATTAAATTGCTTTGTGACACATAAACCAATCAAAGTTCACTGCAGGTATTTTCCATATGATTTAATATATGAACTAATATATAAAAGGTTTAAATGTCTTATGTACAAATGCTAAATTGCATAATAATGCGGTAACATTTTACAATAAGGTGTCATTTTCTAACATTGGTTAGTGTGTTAACTAGCATGAACAAACAATGAACAATGCATGTATTACCCTATTTATTAGTCGTTGTTAGTGTTACCTAATGAAAACTGTTCATTGTTTATTCATGTTAGTTCACAGTGCATTAACTAATGTTAACAAACACAGCTTGGGATTTTTATAATGCCTCAGTAAACACTGAAATGAACATGAACTATGATTAATAAATGAATGTAGAATTATTGTTCATTCTTAACTCATGTTAACTAATGCTATTAAGCAATGTTAACTAATGAACCTTACTGTAAAGTGTTACAAATAACTAACCCTATCTAAAACCTTGATATGTAAGTGGTTGCAAAAACTGTTAAGTGAACATAATACCACCAAATGTGAAGTGTCTATCTATTACAGGTTTTCCCGGTGTATTATAGGGACTTAATGATATTAAGGGTTTTTTTCTGTACACTCTCAGAAATAAAGGTACAAAAGCTGTCACTGGGTAATGGACTCTTAGGGTACAATGTAAAATGTACCTTTTGAAAAGATACCACCCCAGTGACAGCTTTTGTACCTTTATTTCTGAGAGTGTAGCATTTTTCAAGTGTTTTATAATTAATATAATTTTTACTGTTACTCTAACAGAATGAGCACTTATGCATCAAAAAAAAAATTTTTATTTATTTATTTAATTGCTTTTTTTTGTTGTTTTTTTTGTTTAAATGGCAAACATATTTTAGATTTAGATTTTTTTTTAATGTTTTCTTGTGGCCTTTGTGTATTCATTTGACATGACATTCTGAAAAAGCCTTGAGAAAATATCCAATCATAAAATACATGACATTATTATTTTACATAATTAAGTTAATTCAGTAAACAATCCCCTGGGCAATTATGTTTATGCGTTTATCATTTAGATTACAATCATGTAAGTACAGCAAAGATTGCATTTAGGTGTTAGGAAAGCAATACTCCTCTCACTTCAGCCAGATAAAATAGGCATTTGTGTTGGAACATAAACATAATCTCCTCCATAATTATCAGCATGTGTTTATGACCAAATTTTAGATTTAAAAAGTGGAGTGTGCGTTAGCGTATCTGTGTAAGATTGCTGATACTCATGTTTCATTGTAATATCCTCAACATTCTGTGCATTCACTTCTTGTGTACTTGGAATCGAACCCGACACATAAACCATAGAATTTCGTCTGAGATGACTATGAATTAATATCATTTCTCCTAACCGCATGAATGCTGACCTGGAGCGCTCATGGGAAGATGTGAGAAAAGATGGCTAACCCTCTTGGAGTCGTGAACCACAAAGGTCACTGGGTCGCGGGTTTTTATTACCCTCTCATTAAACTGCAGCATGGCCTTGCTGCTTAGTCTGCAAATGGAAGCAGGACGAATGGGTGACATTGTGCAACGAGCAAAGTTATGTAAGGAAGGCTTAAAAAAACAAAGTCACTGTTCTCTGTCGATGAGTGATTGATGGTTATTACCTGGAACCACTCTTGCTATGAGTCTAAACCAGACATTGTATACCCAATATACAGTATTGCATTCAGTTATGTGACTTTAAAACATTAACAATTAATTTCCTTCGTTGTTTGCTAAAATGTGCATAGGGCAAAATGACTTTACATCACATTTAAATGACATTCACAAAAATACACAATACAGCAGGTCAAAATTATACAGATGGCCTGAAAATGGGTATATTTCAGAGTATATTTGCACCTTCTGTGAAGATTTGCACTTGGTTTACAAGTTTCCATTTATATATGACAATCTCTAACAAGTGAACGCAGCTGGTGGCCCTGGTAGTAAATGAACAATGTTCAGAGAATTACGACATTGCCAAACACACTGAATGCCAATGTCATTCTGAATTGTTTTCTGTGCTGTTGTCAGTTCTATAGTTCAAAAGGTCTTAGTAGTAAAATGAATGCAAATGTAAAATTTAAAAGTAGTAAAATGAATGCTGCATAGACTCTTTTTTTTTAATAATAAATACATCATTTGGAAGATCAAACAGAATATGCAGACTTTTGCATTTTTAATGATTCATGCTCATTAGCATTGAGAGTACATATCCTGAGAAGTATTTTTGTTACACATTAAATGCTGTATTGTTTTAATATTTTAAGGGAATAAAACCGATGAGCTTTCCTGCATTTAGTAATTAATAAAATCAAGACCTCAACATAATATGCAACTTGTAATTGTCTCATGCCAGCATTATTCTCTATCTTAAGCCGCCTAACTTGTTAATTAATTACAACATCTGTAGGAAGTGAAAAAGTAAATTATTTTTTTCCAGGGTGTTAATTTGTGGTGCAAATCCAAATGAGGATGTGGAAAAAAGTCTGATTTCAAGGTGTTAGCCTATGGTAGATATGCAAATGTAGTGTTATTAGGGATAGAGTTATTACAATACTGCACCTATAACCAAGTTATTTAAGTACAGACAAATATTTGTGAACTAGGAATATGATGGTTAAAATCTTTTTTCTGAATGAGTCAAGAACTTACTATTTTAACATATGCAGTGGTGGTTGATATATATATATATAGATATATATATATATAGATATATATATATCATCCATCACATACTCTCATTCATAATTTGCACTTTTCCTGATGTGACAACCTGTCAGAGCTCTCACTTCAGTAATTTCCCATATTTGTTTATTTTTTAACATCAACTTCCCTTTCTTGTTCTATAAAAATAGATGATATAACCCTGTTTATTTGCACCATCATCCTGACTGTTGCAGCTAAACAGCATGTTTTTTTTTTCGTTGTTGTTGTTGCTACCTCTAATCATATTGAGCTGACTTTGTTTAAATATATTTAAACTTCAGTTATGACGACTCAATTATACTTCAAAAAATTATGCGGCACTCATGAGGCTTTCTGTTTTGTTTTATTTTTGCTCCAATGGCCCAGAAAATCATGGCTTGTTGTAAGCAACGCTTAGTGTGACATCACTCTTGAACCCTTCAAGTGGCAAAAGGTCACCCACTAAAGCCCTAACACGGGACTCCAGATTTACAGCACCTTAGGACAGACATTCCAACTCAGCATGTACAGAACACAACTCCAGACAGAATGTAAATCAGCTGTTATTTTTAGGTAAGTACTCATTAAATGACTGGCTGTGGAGAGGTTACTGGAAGGTGGGAAAAGTTTGCCACATAGACATTGCGTCAAGGTAATCCAGATCTGTTGACACCCCATGATGTTGATGAAGGAACATTTATGTAATTGCAGCCCATTTATGGAAATTACTGGCAGATTAATAAAATGCACACTTTATGATTTTTTACAAATAAATTTAATAGTTTAATATATATGTATATATATACTTCTATATACACTTCTAACATGCATTTTTAAAATAATTTATTATTTATTTATTTCTCATTATTATTATTATAATTTTATATCCTGTTATGCTTACTTGATATATTACCTCTAGTTCCAGCTTGATGCTGGCAGTTCAACAAGGACCAGCAGGGGTCAAATTGGGCCACAATGATCCAGAACAGCATTTTGGCTCCTTTGATGCAAAAAAAAAAAAAAGACATTTTTGGCTGTTTGTTTATAAATCTAATCCATCCATGCATGCTCCAGGCCGGTTTTTGTGTACTGACTTTGCTTGGTCTATTTAGAGCTGTATATTGCAGAAGGGTTTTTGCAGAATACTTTCAACATAGGTACAAGAAATTATGCTTTTTTTTTTAGAGGATTACCTCACCTCCAAAATTACACATTTAGGCACAGTAGATGAGTTTCCAGAACCACTGCCATCTCTGAGATGACTGGATATCTTTTTGGGAGGACCAAGAAAACCTTTCTATGAACAACGTTAATGAGATTGTTAGATGAATGAGAATATTGCATGAATCTCTTGTTCTAAGCCCCTTTGATAAGAAACAGTATATTAAATGTGTGTTGTAGCACATCGACATAATGCAGGTTTTTTTTAGGATAATTCACAGTGTTTGGGGAGAAAATAGCATATGTGTGTAATGAAATGTCAACAGCTTATCTGTTAATTTCAGCTCGCGAGGATACATTTTTAGAGCAGTACCAAAGTTAATCAGTTGGAATTGCTGCATCTTCCAGTTATAAATATGTCATGTCACGCATGCAAATATTAATTTCCAAATAAGATGTGATTCATCATGATAATCTGTAAATACCACTGCTGTCTGTTTCTGTATAAATGATGATCTTACTGCATAACCAACTGACGATTTTGATCACAAACCTGATACCATATATTCAAGCTTAGTTGCAGTCCATATTTTCAGCACCAATTAATTTCCAAAACTGAAATCTTATTCTGGTCTTTTAGACTGGATTAATTGCTTACTCATTTGTTCAAACAGGCTGCAATTGTGTTGAGCAAGAAGATGTATTGCAGGGAAAATAGCTTTTATGTTTTGCGCTCAGGCCTGTCTTAACTTCTCAGTGGCATGTTTATGTTGGAAATCTGGTTCAAGAGTCTATTAACTAGCTCTCCCATGGCTAAATGATAACCAGCGAAAGGGTATTAGAAGGCTTCCAGCAGGTCAAAGCCTGAGTCATTTGAAGTCACTGTGTGTGAAGAAATGAATAGTTTCCAAAATCAATCACAAGGCTACAACTGTTTTACATTCTTCAACATTCACACAATTTGAAAACGTCAGGTGCACTTGCAGTAAACGCTATAAATATTGGAAACCAGAGTAAAATATTTAACTATAGCCCTTCCTTCAAACACAATACTGACTAATCACACATAATTGGTTTCTTCAGCATGATCAATAATATGAAATATTTCCTTTAATAATAATAATAATAATATATACAATTGTGTGTGTGTGTGTGTGTGTGTGTAAATATATATATAGCAATTCACATACAATATATTGAAATAATATATTGTTTCAACATACAGAATGGAGAAACCAAGAGTTTAATAAACTATAAATACATTTTTATAATTATCATTTTTAGTTTTATAATCATCCATTGTTTGTAGTTCATTGTTTACATATTTATAGTTTGTCATTCCTACCTAGCCAAATATATGCGCATTTTGCAATATAAAATATAAGAGTATATAAATGTATAAATTAGGGGTGGGCATAGATTAGTTTTTTTAATCTAGATTAATCTATATTAAAATGGCTCATTTGAGATCTGTCAAAGGCATTCAGAATTTGTGTGCTACCTATTATATTTGAGATATCTGTGT
>JAUCMU010000104.1:18473728-18485282 GCA_032275025.1 Enteromius treurensis
ACATGAAGTAACAGAACAAACTGAGACAGACTAAATCCAGAAGAACTGTGACAACGTCTCCAAGATGAAGAAAAAAAAACCCTACAGTATTTCAAAGTTTTAGTATTTAGTATTAGTATAACATTCATGTAAAACAGCTTCTGTTCCGAGGTACACTTTCCCACAGTTTTTCAGGTAGCTTTGCAGGTAGGTTTCTTGAAGAATCTTGGAGACGTTGTCACAGTTCTTCTGGATTTAGTCTGTCTCAGTTTATTCTGTTTCTTCATGTGATTCCAGACAGACTGGATGATGAACAGATCAGATCTCTGTGTGGAGCACAGGCTGTTGTCAGACTCCTTGTGCAGACAATAATCTCACTGCATTATTGGTTATGCAATTAATGACAAAAATGTTTGGAAATGTAAACTGATATTTCCAACTGACACACTACCGTAAAAGATAGAAATAACTCACTTAAAACCATTTTTTGTTTGCCGAAAATACTAGTGGCCTAAGACTTTTGCACAGTACTGTATATATATAGTAAAAAGTGTATATTGTGATTCCCTTTGCTGGGAAGTTTGGCTCATGGCTTCTAACATTTTAATGAAGACTTTTTAAAATCCCCATACTTCCGTGTCTAAGATAGCTGAAAATGTGGGCGGAAGCACTCTATACTTTGCTAAAGAAGCCGCAGCATTAATGAGGAGTCAACTTCTTTTGTTGGAAGTCGAGTTAATTTCATAGACTTCTCTTTTAATTTCAGCATTGTTGTTCTGCGGTTAAATTAATCTATTTTGAACCTTTATGACCTGTATGGTTTCTAACTGTTTGTGTCCAACCAAACTCTATTAAATTCCAAACTGCGAAACTATCATATAGTGCCCATTTCACAGATGCATAAGCAGTGCATAAACTGCAAGAGGAAGGCGATTGTACTAAATCTAGATTCCTACTTTACATTTTTTTTTTTTGGGCAATTTATGAGTACATTAAACTGTTAACATCCAGCAAAGCTCCTCCGAGTGACTGACAGTAACCAAGGTGGGTGGAGCAATTGTATTGGCTCATCTGTATAATCCAGGTAAATATTACCCTGATCTTCACTTTGAAAACTGACACCAGAACAATCCCAACCTTGAATGCAGCCCAAAAAGCCTGAGATATTACTAACAGCAATGACATATATTGAGTTCCACATAAACAACTATATGCGTACATTAGGTGCTAGATATATAAAGCCTCCAGTGCGGCAGTTGTCGATCAAATCCACCTGGAAGCACAGTCAGAGGAGTCTTCCACAGAGGGAGGGGAGCGTGAGTGGGTGGCCTGCATGGTATTTTCTGTATGTCATGTGATCAGTGAGGGCAGGCTGTGCCGGGTGGGGGTGGGGCGCTGAAAACCGAGATGTCTCTATTTACAGCTGCAGTCGATACGCTTCATTTTTCACTCCTAGCCAACAGCTAATTGGCAAGCTATTTGCCTCGCGCTCAATGTGATTTTTCGTACATTCTCGTGTAACCCATTAGGCAACACGGTTTCCCCGTCTCCTCCCGAGCGCCCATGTCTTTTCTAATTCCTCTTCTCTCTCTTTCCCTCTCTATAGGAGGCTAAACCAATATCCGTCCCGTTAGGAGCCCGTCTGAGGACTGCGAATTCTTTAGGTCTTTAGCCAGAATGTCACAAACATGGTGTCTTCTCTGTTGACTTGACCCTTCTGCCACTGATGGGCTCGTGATGTATCCAATTAACGCCACTAAATCCTGTGTTACAACATGAATAAATACTTTTAAAAGGTGAAAGATCACCAGGACCTGACTTGGCTGCATGTCAGAGGGGTATCAACACAGTCTTGTGATAAAGAAGACAGTCTGGGTGTATTATAGGCCTGGAATGTTTCAAGCCTGGAAAGACAAAGTCTGCAGGGGCTGGCAACAAGTTCAACATCTAAAGGGGCTTGAGATTCAAATTTGATATATATGCTTACCATAACAAGATGACAAATAGACTTTATGATGTATGTTCTGTAAATACTGTAGTATAACATGATGAATTGCATAACACAGTGTGATACATAAGCTGTTATGAAACGTGTATTTTCTGAGTCCTAAGTGAATTTTCTTTTTTTTTGTGCCAACATGGTTGTATTAACTTTTATGATTTACCAAGCATTAAATAGTCTATTCTATAAGGTATAGTACAAATCACATATATAATCAAATTCACAATACAAATGCATATATAACATGTAAGCTGTATAAAATATAGAAAATAATGTTTTTGCAAAATTTAAGAGAACATTTTTGTGTTAAAAAGTATTATTGTATGGTTAAAATGTATATTTACATTTTTGAGAATGATTAAAGTATATAATTAAATTTATAAAAATATTTTGAATGGTTCAAAAACAAAAACAAAAATTCTATCTATTTCATTAGAATTTAGTCTAACATGCCGCTTTGGGAAACAGACCCGGCCCAAAAGAACGATTTGTTCACACAATGATCTGGTGTTGTTTAACAGCTCGCTGGAGTGGAAAATTATCAATGAATAATGACTTCCATTTGTGTGGTGTATTCTTTATGGACTTCTAAGGCTTTTTTTGTTTTGTTTTTGAAGCTTAGCTAATGGGGTCATTATGGATGGCCAAAAAAAGAGCTGAAATTATGACCCCAAAAAAATTAATGTTTTTTTACCTAAAATTTAACAGGCCCGATTGCACTAAAATTTGAGAGCTATACATACTATACTAATAACAATTTGTCAGTATCTCTAATTGCTGATTCATTTTTGTTTTCTAGCCCTTACAATGTTTATCATATCTTACAGAAAAAACAACAACCTGTAATTAGAATCTATATGATCTTTCGAAATTCAGTTGATTCACTTTTTTTTAACATTTTGCAAGCTGTAAGGCATCAATGGTCTGTGAAAACAAATGTTTTTAATTACACTACTAATTTGGCTGCTTGCTGGCTTGTATCTTGCCTTTTGCACATTACTCGAACATCCTATTTCCATCTTTCAACTTGTGTAAATTAACGCTGTCACAACACCAACATGGAGTCATTTGCAGTGTACAGCTCCCTAATCGAGATGTGATTACCGTTTATATCCTCGTGAGACCAGTGACAAGTGCACTGGTCAAAATTACCCGCTCTCAATCTGCTGACAAGTAAAAAGCGAGATACTTCGGTGACAAGCTAGAGACTGGCTGTTAATCAAAGCAACTGTGGTTTGCTCATAATCAATCAAACAGCTGTGCAGCACGTTTACCCAGAGGCTCTGAGTGGAGAGCGCATCGGCCTCCCAGGGTTTTGACGCAGCAGTGCATTCTGGAGTCCCCACAGGGTAAAACAGATGATATTGACAGTGCTTATTGCTTCATCTAGCTTACAGCATTGGTATTTGATGCAAAATATAATTACATTAGACACATCGCATGTGCTGCAAAGTGAAAAACATGGCTACAGTATTTCATTTTTTAAAGATGTGCTTGCACGTAGATGCACAGCCATTTACAATATTGTTCAAAAGTTTGGGGCCTGTAATGATTTTGCAGGAAATCCATTTGGAGAAAACTATATATATATAGTTACTTTTTTCCTTATTGAAAAGCTGAATTGTCAGCACTAATTTTTCCAGTTGAACATCAATGAAAACATTAAATTAAAAAAATTTAAATAAAGACAGAAATATGCTAGACACATCTGTAAACACAAATAAAACCCCTATTAATTACCAATAAGCACAGTATTTACAGTACAGAACTTGTAAGCCTATCATAAACACTTATTTATTGTTCAAAGCTTAATAAAGCATAATCAAAATATGCCCACTGTACCTCATGGGCTCCTTGAACAAAAGGCCTCTGATAAAACTTCTCAATAAACACGTTCTTAAAAGGCACACAATTTATTTATTTATTTTTCCAACTGATAAGACCTTCGTTTAGTTTCAAAGGAATTAGCAAGTGTATACTTCAGAGCACAGTTATTGTGTTGAGCGACTGCAGGGAATTCCCACCAGAGCAACACTGCAAGTTAGGGTTAAATGACTTCCTCAAGAGCACAATAATAATAAAGCAGAACGTGACGCGACTAACACTTGAGACCACATCCACAGTTCAGCAGCTCTGGGATCCGCTCTGCTGCTAAGCCTGTAGTTTATTATGCAGAACTGGGGGAAGATTCTGAGTGAATTTATGCTTTGGGAGGAAGGGACAATTCAGCAAATACACTTGACCTAATTCTGTATTTTATGATCCTGTTGGATTCTTTTATTCATTGTTCAATATTGTTTAAGTGCCTGGTCTTTAAAGTTCAGCAAATGTGTTCGAACCAATGTCCTAAAATTGTATTTTTGATATGCCTACTGATTTGAATAATCATCTTTCTTCTTCTTCTTCATGGACTACAATATATGTTATTTAGCCAAATATCCAAGCTTCTTTTAATGGTGACCAATGGCTGTCATACCTGTAATTTATTTGTTTTTGTTTTTTTATGTTTATTATATAAGAAACAAATCACATTTAAGTTATATTTTACTCAATTCTGGTTCATTTAAATTTCATTAACTGTTTAAATCTAGTGTCTTGTATACAGTATTAGTACATTCGTATAAAGTCTAGTCCACTTTGTAGCTTTTTCTGGACACAATCACATAATTAGAGAGCAAAGGACTGTCTAAGTGAGATGAAAATTGACCAAAATGGCTAATTCATATACAAGAAGTTATTACATCAACCTGATACTTTGTAAACACGACCTTGCTTCCAGACAGACAGGTGACACTCACACTGCATGAAGTCAGCCATTTAAATTGGAACTAATTGACACTTTTGAGAGAGCGTTGGTAGAAAACGCAGTTGAGAAAAGCATGTTATAGAGTTCACCCTGCAAAGGTGGCTGACGTGATCTTTTCTTTTTTGACATTTTAATCATACGACACAGTAAACTATATAAAGGAAACAAATAAAGCATACTTTCTTCGGGAGAATTCTCTAAGGACCTGCTGCACCAGCTGCCATTTTGATAGATTGAGGCTCGGTGCAAATTGCTTGGCCCGACTATAACTTGACACCTCTGTAACCGTAAACAAAGCCGCTTTTCATCACAGACTTTTCCCAGCACTGAACACATGTACGCCTGCAAATACACATTTACAAAACCTAATCCGTTATCCTTAAGTGTTTGTGAATCCCTCTTTCAGGCAGAAGGTAGAGTTAGCGCAGCAAAATTAGTCTGAGTCAGGGAATTTAAATAGCTTTAGTGTCTATTTTGCGTGATGACAAGCTACAGGGTTGTTCTTGCTGTATTTAAGCAGCTTGCCAGAATGTGATATATGAGACCACAGCACACACGGTAAACACACACCCACGGAGTGCCACTGTGAGGTGCTGTTTTACTCAAATCAACCTGAGCAGCTGTTTGTTTCAATGTCTTTGTGTGGCCTCGACGTGTCCAAATGGATTTGAATGCGGCTGATTTTAAATGGATTAAGCAATGTGCATAAAGTCAGATTACGCTTGGAAACGTATCACCAACACCAACCCAACTAAAACGTTACTTCAGAGCGCTCGGTGTACATGTAAAAATTCATTTTTATTTTAAAAATAACGAATGTGCTTTTAACAAAGTACATTTGTTCGTAACTAACACAATATGTGCTAGAATGCTGTAAATTATCAGCAAATAAAACGTGATTAGGTAGGCTTGCATCTGTAAAGACTGCAAATATTAATTATATGGAAATCATATAATGTAAATGTGCATACAGTGCATCCAAAAGTAAAAAAAGAAAAAACACACATTCAAAGTGTGTAGCCAACATAAATATTTTATATGTCATAATAATAGGCTCCTGCAGTAAATGTTTAAGATACTGCCTCTTGGAAACGCTGGGTTAAAAGAGCTATTGTAATTATTACAATATTAATAAAATATTACATACCTCTGTGGAATAATTGATTCTGATATAAGCCAAACTGTATGTTTGACTGTTGTCCCTGGCAACTGCTTTCCTACATTGTTTCATGTTTCATAGCATGCTATGATCGCTTTCTTCTCACATATAAAATTAATTTCAACACATCAATATTTCATGTTTTCATTTATTTATTTATATTTTGTATTTATTTATTTAGCAGCTGTGTAATGATCAAGATAATGCACATTTCAAAATGACACATTTATGTTAATATTTTTTATGCATACATATACTGTATATATACACACACATGGTAAATATATTGGTTTTTAATATATATATATTTATATTAAATAATAAAAATAATAATACATGTACAATATTTATATTAAATAAATTAAGTACTATTATTATAATTCATATAAATAAATGCTTATGAAATTTTTACTCATAAATAAGGAAGAATCTTCTTCAGCTTACAAACTGCAATACTCTCTTTCTTTCTCTCTCTCTCTCCCTCTCACACATATAAGATGTATTGATCTCAGAGAACATGACCTCCTTTGCACAGCATCCTGATCCACCCTTCACTGTACGCTCTTTCCATCAGTTTCTAAGCACTGTCAGAGAGATGGAGTAGCATTCCAATCAAGTCCCTGTTTTATGTGCTGTATTCGAGACAGACCTAAATAAGCCTAACATGGCCTATAATTTATGTCTGGTAGCTACGCCGTTATACATCACGGAGTCAAAGCACCGGTGCTTTTCTTTATAGCACCTGTCTTCCTCTGCGCTGTTGCCACTGATGGCAGATACATCTCACACTTAATAATGGGCCTTCTGAAATGCACAGTATGAAAGATGGCTGCCTGTTGTAAAAAAAAACAAAAAACAAACAAAAAAAGTTTCAGTCAAATGACATTTCTTTTAATTTCCACCATGCTTTTTTGTCAGGTTGTCTCCTAATCTTCAAGACTAAGTGCCTTTTTGAAGGAAATTTGAAATTTTCAGTTAGGCATGAGAACACTCCTCTTTTGTTTTTGACTCTTCATAAAAATAAATACAATAGTGTATTAGCACATTAAGAGACTACATGTTTCTGGGGTTTTATACAAAAGCATTATTAAATTAAAAAGCAATACACCTGCGTCTAGTTATTAAGATTACGGTTTATCTGTTATTATTATTATGCTTGTATAAGTCATGCTATTTGTTATATTTTTTTTCTTGCAGCCAAGTTGTAGCTACAGATCTTCCCTTAAAATCTGTGGTTTATAAACGGTATTACATTTCTAAGCAAATCCGACTTTCGGTTTTTGCTTGAAAGTGGAAAAACAAGTGAAAATGACCTAGCAACCACCCAGAACAACCCAGTAACCGCATTACAGTGTGCTCAAGCCACATCACATAAACATCCAGCGCTTTGCCAACATTGCAGAGATGATTTTTCAAAAAACAATGAGTTTTGAAAAATTTCTTTATTAGAAATTATTTATGTAAAAAAATTAACATGCTTCACATACCTCATATGTCTTATTTTACAAATACTTTAATTCAGGCACTGTTTCTGACATTTTTTTTTTCTCTTTTAGGATGAAAAGCAAACATTAGCAATCAGGAACACACATTAAGTTGCCATTTATCACGGTCAACATAGACATTTTATTCTGCAGCACAAACAGTGCAAAAACAAAGAAGAGAGGAGAAATCATAAGAACTGAATCTTAAATTCACAAACATCTAAAGAGACAGATCAGCTTGTCTCTCTCTATCACCTGACATTTCCAGATATGAATACAAGATCCTGCCATCTACTCCATCATCCAAGCTTCACGGAACTGTAGGTTTATTTGAGAGTGGTGATTATTCCAATTTCCACAGAAGAGTCTTCAATAGCTGTATTTGTATATTGTGACTTACTCTTGCCGCCCCGGTTCAGTGGACATTGGTTCCGATATCTCAAGCGTTCAACGACCGTCACACCATTTCTAAATTGTGATTTCAGATTTGCACAGGTGGCTGTGACAACTATAGCACATTTTGACAACAGGGCAAATTTGAGTTCCTCAAAGGTGTGTACTTATGCACAAGCAAACATTACTCCAAAGAGCACTTCGTACATCTTCAACAGTTTCACAAGGCCCATGGTGAGGTAACAATACAGCAACATAGTTCAACAGCATTCCAGAAGGTTTTCTTTTTTTTGAAAAAAGGAAAAGAAAGAAAGAAAGAAAGAAAAAACAACACAGCACAGGATGTCAAAACCAGCATGCTTAACATCTGTAAACAATGGTCATTGTCTTTGCAGTTGTCATCACCAAGGAGAAAACAAGAGGAAAAAGCTCCAAATGATTTTTTTTAATACTTTTTTCTTCTTTTGATTTTTTTTAAGCCACCACAGAGTGTTAGCGTCAATGAAACAGCGGACACTGACATGTTGTCCTTAATTAGTGTGCATCACTTTAACAATGACATCTGGAATAGATAGAGCAAGCTGTAATGGAATAGTCTGGGTGACAGACCGTCATTCCGACACACCGTTTCAACAGTCTCGGCCTCCCCAGATGCTTCCTGTGTGACTTCACATAAGCTTCATTAATGGAAACATGTCTGTGGGGGTCTTCCAACCAACCGCCATCTCATATAACGTGAGAGTGATTTATCTTGAAATGCTGTCTTCCAGGGGTCACTTCTGGGATTCGGTAGTGGCCTTTTATCACTTACCTAGATTGCGTGGTTGCTGTAGCTGATGTACGTTTGTTTAGGGCTGAGTCCTGCAAGAGATACAAATAGATCATTTGAGTCTCAGAAGTGCTTAATGGAAATGAAAATTTGCTGAAAATATGAAAAGCTGAAAACTGGTTTCTTCATTGGAACAGATCTGAAGAAATGAAAGAGACAAATCCTCTACAGTGAATGGGTGACGTCAAAATGAGACCAAACAGCAGATCAGAACATCACAATAATTCACAAATAATCCACATGGTTCCAGTCAATCCAGTTATTAATGTCTTTTGAAATGAAAAGAAACATGTTTGTAATTTATCTTAGTCTATAATCCATAATGTTTTTTCTACATCCCTGTTGTCCTTTCAAATCAAAATCTGGAACTGGGACAGTTTTGAAATTTCATTCTTCCCTTCATACAGACGTTTTTCTGTTAGATTCGGTGCCCTTTCATCTTCGATGGCTCAACTTACTTGTGGTGTACACCAGGGATCGATTTTAGCACCATTGTTATATTCGGTGTATATACCTCCTCTGGTATCTGTTATGAATAAATTTGGGGTATTTACTAGCCTGGGCCCGCCCATACTTCCTTTGACGCTATATTCATTTCGGGAGCAAAGATAGTCTGGCAAAGCGGGAACCAATGAGAAAGAGCTACCCTTCAGGTAGTACTTCAGGTTCCGTCGCTACGCATATGTCATCGGAATGAGTGATCTGATTGGTTGTAGATTCGTCCAGTAGTATATAGAGGCATCTGAACGCAGGACGCAGGACGCAGGTTAAGCCCTCCTCCCAGAAGGCGGGTAGTAAGGTAGTTTGGCCAGACTAAGCTCCTATGACCTTTAAAGTCGCGGAAGCCAGGCTAGGCATTTACCACTATGCTATATGCAGATGATACACAACTGTACATACCCATATTATGTAATGTCAACTTTGAAGCAGGGTCGTGGCAGAAAGATGTAACACCTCTGTTCCCTCCTTCACGGAACGTGGGTTACGTTCGTAACCTACACGTTACCCTTTCAGTCGAATCACTTCGACGTTACATATGGGAACAGACCCATGGAAGAGACCACGACCCTGAGGCCGCGTTACACGGAGACACTGGTGCTGACAGGCGGGGCAAGCTTGTCAGCAGGAGAGTCTGCACGTAATCTTCCCAACGCCCTGAGGGCCAAGTTGGGATGCCAACTTTCTATCTTTCTGTTTTCACACAAAAAAGTTGAAGCATGGGTTTGGGGGGCGGAGACATGAAAAATTAATTTTTAACATGGAATTTTTGAAAGGAATGCACTATATTGATAAGATATGGATATAAATGAAGAGAAACACAGCCTTCTGGCTGACTGTGGAGAATGATAAAGCCACAATCTCTGGTGAAAGAAATCCAGAGGAGCACAGTCGGGACTGACTCCGCTCTGAGTCCGACTGCAGGGCAGGAGGAGAGGTTCGCCTTGGCATCGGGGAACAGAGCAGGGCACAGCAGCAAGCCAACACCAGCCGGTCTTCCCACTACCTGCTTGTCTGGTTTAAGACACGGGAAGACACAGACTCTTTGCGGAGGTCGTAGAACCTGGCGAAGGTGTTTGGTGTCGCCCAGCCTGCAGCTCTACAGATATCTGCTAATGAGGCACCGTGCACCAACGCAGGTGGAGGCAACACTTTTTGTTGAGTGAGCTCTCAGACCTAGGGGGCACGGCACTCCCTGGTATAAATAAGACAGGGAGATGGCATCCACCATCCAATGGGCCAGCCTTTGTTTGGAGACAGCATTCCCTTTCTGCTGCCTCCTAAGCAGACAAAGAGCTGCTCGGAGCATCTGAAGCTCCGGGTGCGGTCAGTGTAGAGGAGCGAGGCGCATACAGGAAACTGCAACAGTAAGGCCAGGTCTGGCTCCTCCTGGGGCAGAGCTTGCAGGTTCACTACCTGACTTTGAAAAGGTGTGGTAGGAACCTTGGGCACGTAGCCGGGCCGAGGTCTCAGTGTTACGTGAGAGTCAGCCAGACCAAATCTTGCACAGGCTTGTGGAGCAACATCGGTCGAAAGCGACACAGGGCCAGAAGCACGGCTAACAACTCGAGGCAAATGATATGCCACAGCAGTCGAGTGGAACTCTGGACAGAGTTTGCTCTTCTCTCGGTTGACCTGAAGGCCCAGATGGCTAAGGTGCCGTAGCACCAGGTCCCTGTGCGGACACAACAACTCCCGCGAGTGAGCCATTGTCAGCCAGTCATCAGGGTAGTTGAGGATGTATCCCTCCGCAAGCGTGCAAAAGACTCAGGGAGACAGGGCACGATGAAGTGAGAGTTGTGAAACCCTGACCTCATCTCGGCTGGAGGAACAGGCTCTATTGCGTCCTTCGCCAATAGGACAGCAAACTCCACACGGAGGACAGCAGCATCCGTGTCTGAATGAACAAGAGTATAGAGAATTTAAATTAAAATAACCTCTTGGGATGTTCCAAAGGAGACGCTCAGCCCGGTGGCATTCGGGGGAAACGCACTGCTCTGGAAGCACCACCACAGGGCTACGAGGTGCCGCAGAAATTCGCGGGGCTTTTACACCCACCGGAACATTATGCACAGTCACCGTGCGATCCCCCAGGCGCCCTCCGTGGCCGCCAAAAAGCCAGCGCGGCTCTCCGTCTCACCACGGGAAGGAAGCGAGGGGATCGGTCTCGCGTACGAGAGGCGCAAACGCAGTGTAGCGATGGTCATGCACTCGCAATGAAAGCATGAGTGATTCATTAACACACTGATTCTTTTGAATGAACCTGTTCAATCGGTTCGCAAATCGCACTAAACGATTTATTCTCGAATTGGAATGATCCGATTGCAGCTGTTCGCGATTCGACAGGTCACTGATTCAAACGATCCGTTCAGAGCGAGTCTCCAGTGAACCGAACTCACAAGAA
>JAUCMU010000104.1:18513101-18524511 GCA_032275025.1 Enteromius treurensis
ATCTAGATTTAAACTGACAGAGTGTGCCTGCCTCCCGAACAGTATTAGGTAAATTGTTCCAGAGTTTGGGTGCTAAATAAGAAATAGATCTGCCACCCGCAGCAGATTTTGATGATCTACAGTAGGCATCAGTTAATGAAGTTACAGTACATATTTAACTGTAAATGTAACTTAAAATCGTAAATCCTAAAACATTGTTACCGTATTTTTTATGATCGGATTCCTGCAACCATAGCTGCCAGTTTTTACAGTGTAAGGTACAATTTTAGTAGATGTACAAAGTAGAGATATGCAGAAAACCGTAACCTTTTGGGCACCACCTCAGTGACGGCCACTTGTACGCTAAAAGGTACAGTTTTTACCTTTCTTTTTGAAAATGTAAGAGTAATCCATTATCAGCTACTTTGCATCCAGTCTCATATCAGCTTGACAAAAAACTATTTTTAAACTTTTTTGTGAACTCTGAATCAGACTGAATTTGTAAATTGATTTGTGAGTGAATCAAAACAAAATCTAGTAGTTTGTAAAGCAGTCTCGTTTCAAAATTCTAATTAGTTTTTGAGTTGCAATAATGGACAGTAAATTGTTCTTCTGTAATTAATGAAAAAGTAACACCATATTGGTTAGTGATATAAGGGTTAGTAAACAATGACTTCAAAGTTTTCGATAAACCGTTTCTTTATATAACATATAGTCAGTGTACCAGTGGGTTCTTTAATGTTCAGAGATGGACTAATGCAAACATTACTAATACCTTACCCATTAATTCAAAAACCCTCAGGCGAGAAACCAGTGGAAACCTCTGAATAGGAAATTATGTTAAATTTGTCACTCCAATCCCTTGCAATAGAGTATTAGTTTGTGAGGTGGTAGAAACATGATCACACGCTGGGTAGGTGTAATTGAAAAATGGAGGCGCTCTTAGACAGAGAGCTATTACGATGTAACCCTCTTTCAGATGGAAGGCAATGTCAAATTGAACCTCTAAGCAAGCTACTCAAATGATGGCAAGTTTGCTTCAGAACTTGAATCAAAGTGTGGTATTTTTTTTCTGCCGACGGGTAAAAGCCCCATCTGTCACACAGGAAGAGAGACTATTTATTTGCCATAACCTATACTAAAAAGAAAGCAAATTAAAGTGAATGGAGGCCTGTTGAAAGCATTTGAATTTTTGAATACATTGAATCCAAGTTCATGTATCACACACTTCCGTTTAAATGATTCGATTTAAAGCACTCTAAAAAAAAATTAAAAATATACAGAGAATAATGAAGCTAGCTAATACTAGTCCCTACTACGTTGAAAATAACTCACCATAAACCCAGAATTTTATGAAAAGCTTCAATGCTTCAGATAACAATGTGGATCAATTGCAATTTTCCTGGTCTAAAAGCCTAGCAATTGCCATTGTCTGGGGTAAATTCAATGATTCATTTTAAATGTCAACATTGTGCGTGCTTGCATCTGTTCTCTCCTGAAATGTGCAAGAAAATCTGTAACACCACTGAGTGACTGATAAGAAATAGACTATGTAGCTTTGCACATGTGACTTAAGTAAATAGAAATGAATTTCCCATAAATACACAGCAGTGCAGTGCTTTCCTGAACATGAATTAAGAATTGCATTGGACTGCAACCTTAAAGATGAATTGTCTCGTTTTTTATTCATTTTTGGGTCAAAATACTTCGGCCTCATACAGTAGAAACCAATACACCCAGGCATGTACCTTTAATAGGCTTATTTCCCCTGAAAAAAAAAGAGTAGATACTGCGATGCTATAAAAATACTGTCCTGTTAAACTGAGCATCTAAACCGCCCAGCAACACTAGTTTCATGGCTTAAGATTAGGGTGTGACTGTGACTGTCTGATTTTTTAACCAATGGCAGGCAGGGGATTGTTTAAGAAACTACTCTGTCGCCAAAGAAATGACACGCTTCACCTTTAGGGTTTAAATGCTGAAAGATTTCCTCACTGAAACAAATAGGTGAACCGTGCTGGAAGATCTAATTGCTTTTCTCACATTCTCTTTGAAAACTGCTCTTTTTGCTTTCTCTTCCAACATCACTTCAAATATAGCCATCAGCAGTGATTTTTGAAGTTACTTGGTGCAAGCAGTCAGGTCAGAATCCTGGGCAGCAAGACTTAGGAAGACAAAGAAACGATAAGATGGAGGAAAATAGAGCAATATTTCAGACATTTGAGTGGAAACAGACAGTGAGACAGCAGCGTAAACAGGCCAATTTAAGAGCGAGTGTTAACAATTGTTATAGCGACTCTTCCCTGGCTCTCTGAAACTCTTTATAACTCACTGGAGCTAAAACAATCAAACATCCAGACAGACAAAACCACTGAGAGTTTATATCATGAATCGACTGTCCTCAAAGTGTCTGGGCGGGAATGAGGGTTTAAAATTGGGGGTGTAAAAACTCTTCAGACATTTACATCGCCCTCCAATTTAATAGCTAAATTACAGGCTCAGCTACAAACCTTGTGGCATAAACATTCACAAGCCTGCTGAAAGCACAACAACATTGATCAGTGATGTACGTGAATGCAACGCTCAATGCAAGCAGGCAATGATTATTGTAATTAATGTAATCTAATTATCACCCTGAAAATGTTTTGAAACCACTGACCTTTTTTGGATTGAAAGTAAAGGTATTCTGTTAATGTCAACGCGAAATGCCATTTGCAAAGCGTTCTGATGCATTTGTGAGTTAAAGGGGATGTTCACAAAAAAATAAAATACAAATGTATTTGTATTTGGGTGGGATCACATTTTATACGTTTGACAATGAATGAACATTGTTGGTAGGAAAATGACAAACCATTAACAATAATATCAGGAATGTGTTTTTTTATGTTATTTTATTTCATAAGCCTATTTATTATGAGCGCATGATGTACATAGATTTGGACAATATTATCACTAAAATAAAATAGGCAGTCATTGTTTAATAGCATAGCTGTGAAGCCAGGGCAGTTCTATGACCCATAATAACAATTCTGATGGTCTGCCATAACATACATTTTTAACAGACTGTTTGCATTATTACTAGATAGTGGGGTAGTTTTGCTTTATAGCCATGAAAGTAAGAGGCTCGGTAATAGCTAGAAACATTATCAGTGCTGGTAAACATTTCACGAATCCAAAATGCTTCGGATGTTTTCATGTTTTCATGTTTTCAAAGTTTTTTTGGCACAGAAAAATCAGTGATTAATCCAAAACGCACTTCTATTTCATATTAACAATAAAAGAAGGCAAAAGGATGTGGCTGTAACATTTACGACAGCTGTGAGTTTGACGCCGCAACTCTCTTGTTAGATAAATGATGCTGGCAAATTTCACAAAACTCCAAACAAAAGTTGCTTTTTCTTTCTGACTCCAGCCTGTACTCTGAATGTGTTGTCAGATTTTTCAATACATACAGTAGACGTTGAGGAAGGGTAATTTGCTGCTTCTAGCTGCTGTTATGTAATGCTGATGTGAAATATTAATCATGAAAAGCTCAGGACTGCCAAATCTATGCTAGGGAAAGTGCTTTTTGTTAACCCCCTAAACTGCACGCAGGTGGCAGACCTTCCATCTTGAGCAGGGTGTTCTTGCAAGGGTATGCAGTTTTCTTTCTCCCTGGTGTTTGTGTGCGTGTGCATGTTTGAGGTGGTGGGCGACGGTTGCGTGTGTGTATATGCATGTGCATTTGCGTATGCAAGTACGCATTTTTCCTGTTACTCAGTGCTTCGGATACCATAATTGAAAACTGGTGAAACGCAAGCAAAAGGCCAGTAGCTGGATCTGGTCAGGGAGCATGTTAAATTCAGTCTGGAGCAAAAATGCTTTTTGCTGATGCACAAATTCTTTTACTGCCTTGGGTAAGCATACATCAGTTCTTTGAGCAGATGTGGCAGATATTTACAGTTTTCTACTCTGTAATGCATACAGGCACCTTTTGCACGAGTACTGAGGCAGTACCGGGATGGTTTTAGATAATTATTCCACTGGGAATTAAAAGTTAAAGTATAAAGGGGAGCCATTGTTGTGTTTTTTATGCCCTCACTATTGGGACATTTTCACTGGTATTAAATTAAATATGCTGATTAAAAATGATAGACAATTATTTATAGCATGCTCAGTATTGATCTAATTAATGTCTATTTATAACATTTTATACAGCTGTTAGTTCTGGTCCTTAAATTTGATTGGACAGTCAGGTTTTAAAGGGGATTCACAGTCTAACATCACTGCAAGTTTGTATAATGCTTTATTTATTATTTTTACATAATTACTCCAGTAGGTGGCAACAAGTGACTGCATTATGATTCAGTGACTCATTCATTCAACCTATTTGTTCAAAACACTGCATATGTCATTGAAGCCATCTAATTTCAGAAAATCAGCTATTATGATGTTATGATGTTTGTTGTGAAGTGTAATAACTGTAAAGTTCTCACTTTGGAATGTAATGGTTGTTTTTCTAAATTCAACCGTGGCACAACCGACCAACAAATGCATTCTAAAGAGGACACAGCCTTTGAAATATGTCACAGCCAGTGAATGTATTTATGAGAAAGTCACTGAATCATTTCTTTGGTGGAGCAAAAATAGGAAAAGTAACTTGCTATATTGTGTTTAAAAAACACAGCTACTGTAAATGTTAGAATGGTAACGGATCAGCAATCTCCAAATAAAACTGATTGTGCAGTCATACATACTTTGAAAGATGGTAGTACTCACACTGCTTATACCGTGAACCCGGCTCTCCCCAATCGGTCTGACAAGGGTGCTACAACGATCAAAAGTGATCACAGGCTCAAGTGTCTTATGTCATTGAAATCCTGAACAGGAATAGTTATAAAAATAATTAACTTTTGCCTCACCGTTGTAAAGGGGCACCAAACATTTGGAAAGGGCAAGGTCACATTTACTGTAGTAAACTCCCTATAACTCCTGAAAAGAATCAAACTTCACCAAACTGAACTGCTTATGTAAGAGCTCAATCTGTGGTCACAGGAAAAAGTTACAGAGCTTGGCCACTTGTTGGAGCAGGGAGAGGGGAAAAACTCTTAAAAATGGCAATAACTACGAAACCATTTGTCTTAGCAACATGAAAATCAATGTGTGGACGGTCTTGGTCTAAAGTGCCACAAGTGTCTACAAGGACATTTGCATATATCAAAAATCTTGGCCACCACTGGCTGACAAAATTTGAGCACCTGTTAAACAAGGTAAATGGAGGCCAATTAAAAAAGACTAATAGGTAGGACTGGGATTGTAAAAGCTGATATAGGCCAATAATTATCAAAATATTTATAAATGTACCCTTTGGGAAGCTATAACGAGGTCTTTAGATAGGGAGTCTGACCAAATATACTCCAAAAAAACCCACAAAACTTCACAAAGGCTACATGCGACTCTAAACATGCATGCAAAGATTTAAGGGTACCAGACCACAGCTGGCGCTACAACAGTCATAAACTTCAAGAAACATTGTATTTCTATGGTAAATTACTTGCTTTTGTGAAAACTGCCTTTGCTGTGATTGTAGGCTTGATACATAATATGCAATGTTTTTTTTCCTTATGTGCTTAAATGCCTTAAGTGCTTGAACCCTGTTATTCACTGCTTGCAGCTATATTTAAAATTGTATTACTGAGCTCCTGTATAAAAGCAATAATCATGTGTACAATACCTACAGATACTTTATAAATCAAATACTTTTTAGTGCAAGCTCAGCTAAAGAAAACAATTTTATAATATTACTGTATAGTTTTACTGTTATAGACTTTATTGCAATCATGACAAGCAACTTTAGTAATTTTAGTCCTTTCCTATTCAAGTAGATCAGAGCCTTACCTCCATTACCTAACATTCCAGCGAAGAATAGACTTGCCTTAAAGGGACTTCATGTACCACAGCACTGAATGATTACACACTCTGGTACTTCAAAGAAGACCATGATATTACTATGGTACATGCCCAAAATACCGCGGCAATAATACCATGGTGCTTTTTTGTGAGCGAAGAGTCTCAGTCTAATCCAACATTTTTCAGTCGAATGAAAACATCCCTCTTACCAGTCCTTTTTTTCTATACATTGTACTTTGATGGTTAAAGCTGAAGCCATTATCTAAGTGGATTATAAAAAGATTACATCAGCTTCAACTGAAACCTTTCAGGCTTCCGGTAAAATGGTTCTGTATGGAATGAGTACATGTTGTACATGAGTAGAGGAAATTGCGAATGACTGGGAGGAACCGAGGCATTTATGCGGAGAGTGCATGACAGTGCGGTGAGGTGCATCTTTATTAACCGCAACTGAGGTGTGCTTCTGAACTAAAAACCAGTGCACTGTTGATCTGAAGATCCTAATAAGAGGGTTTGCACAAAAGCTCTCAGTGAATTTCCACCCGCAGCGATGACTCCCCAGTTGCCCTGTCGCTGCACCTGCTGCCTCTTTTTCTCAATAACGCCAGTGTTTTAGCTGTTGGCTTTAAATGCGCTTATATCAGCACTAATGCTCAAGGCCTGTCATCTCCACGCACCTCTGCTGAGTTTCCTCTGCCTGCGATCTGTCTTTGATCACAACTCTCTGGCTGATGAATGGCACCATGTAGTCGGCATTTCAGAGGGTAAATATCCATTAAACGTTGGGCATCTGTCTCTGGGCAGCCTGGCTGAGGAATGAATGAGAATCGGCCTCTCTGACGCCAGGTCAGTGCTATTCTGAGCTAAATATGAAGTCCTGCATTATTCATATACCTGCTTTGTGAACAGATGCAAATCTGATCCCCAAACGCAAACAATTTTTATAACATAACCACTGTCCCCTGTAAAATAGAGAATCATTTGATCTCTTAGGTTGAAAGCACGTCAATGGATGCAAAGAGTAGTCAGCCTTGAGCTACGCTAATTCTTATTGTCAGGTTGATGTTAACAATTCACAGATTGAATTAACAATTCATGCATTGCATATATAAGACACGCAACAATACATCATGTCAAACTTAAACTCACCCGCATTGCATGTTAACTGAATCATGGGTACAAAACTATTTTATTTGCATATTCAGATTCTCCCCCTGAGGTGATCATTAAAGTGTGAAAGTGTGCTGTTAAACATTCATCAAGATGAAAAATTACCTACCTCCATAACAATGTGAACATAACAGTGAAAAGAATCAGACCTTAAAGACTGGAAGTGCTGTATTCTAAGTCAGAAATCTCTTTAGCTCGGCTTCATCCATTTAATGGCGTAAATATTCTGTTAACGTTTGTTTGGAAATAGGCCATGTTTACATTATCAGATAGGAGCCTCGCAATTTGCACAGAATGACTTGAGGAATGTTACTGACTTTGTTTGGTCGTGGCTAAGTGGATGTAAGAACCTCCAGATTGCTTTCTTATCAATTATACATTCACTGGGACACTGCTATCTGCTTACCAAAGGAGAAGACCAAACAAGGGGGGAAAGAAAGATACAAATGCTACAGCAACAAAATCCAATCTCACACATCAGCGTATTCATTTCAAACCTGTGAAAAGAACAGCTAAGCCGTCTTCAGCATATGTTTTGTTTGCCAAGCTGGTCCATTGGTGTTCAAATCAGGCTTCTTAACTTGTTAAAGCGGCAAGACCTTATTAATCTCAAAGATAAGCATCATCAGCCAAAGGTTTGCAGCCGTGTTCATTTAAATGTTTTTTTTTTTACTTTTAATTAAAAAAACATTTTTTTCAGCAAGCTCAGTTTGCATTTCATAGGGCTATTTTATTTAATTTAATTTTTTTTGTAATTTATTTAATCATTTAATTTATGATTGTACATTTTTTTCTTTTCTTTCTATTTACATTTTTTATAGTGCTAACAAATTATTAAACATGTTTAATTGCACACACATGCATGAAAAAATAAATAAATAAATATATATATATAAATATATATATATAAATTATATGAATTTAAATATAAATATATACTGTGTGTGTGTGTGTGTGTATTATGTATTATATACATACTAAATATCTAAAAATATATTTAGTATTTTTGTTGCTTGCCAGCAGAAAACCATCCTGGACCAGCATGGAAATTCAGTTTGAACTTGGAAGCAGACAAGTAATTGTTCAATCCAAATCCACAGAAAATAAATAGAATAATGAATATGCTGTTTACCTTAAACAGACGGAGGATATTAGCCACCATTATAGACACGGAACTGGACGACGCTCCAATGACACCCACCACCCTTTCTGGCTTGGTAATGATGGGCGACCCTCCACCTTGGCACTTCACATCCGTGCCGTCCTTTTCGATGAGCGCCTGGACAAATGTGAGAGACTGCTCCAGAGCATGAGTGTCTCGCGAGCATGTGTCCAGAATTCGGGCGCCCAGCGTGATGTTTGGGAGCAGTTCATGGTCATTATTGATGCGGTCCAAAGCAAAGAGCATAGCTTCCAGACGATGGATCCCCTTTTCCTTTTTTAGCTCCCCGCAGGGTTTCCCCTCGTGACCCCGGGCGTGAACTGGAAACAGCCCGCCCAATGAAATGTCCCCATCAATCCGGATAGAGTTTAGATGCGTGTGGCCTGGACCTTTGGGCCTCGCACCCAAAGCAGTCAGGAAGAGGTAGAGAAGAACCAATGCTGAGCCTTGACAGCGCTGGCTGCTCCATCCAACCATTTTGCCCATGGCTGAAGACATTGCAGCAAGGCGGTTTCAACCAAAGCGTGTCTATTTTTAGATCCGAGATGTGTCACAACTGAGTTGATGGGTCAATGGAGGCACCCTTTCACAGGGCACAATCTTTTAAAGTTCATAGTTATGTCACGTAGCGATGTGTTTGAAATTGAAAGGAACGCTCATCAGGTTCTTTAGCCAGCAGTCCTGAGTCAATCCGGTTTATCTCCTGTCAAGGAACTTCCTCTAGAGTCCTTTGATGAGATTAAAGGTTAACCGTACGTCGTTTGGTCCCTTGCTCGCTCTAGGGTTCCACTCGCCCTGTCTCCTAGTGAAGGAGGATGGGGGTCTTGTGCTGTGAACACAAAGCTTCTCCCACCTGTGAGCCTTCCTGGAAATAAAAAAGATACGAAGAAAGGAATGAGTAAGCACCACAGAAAGGCGATACAGTCGGATGTTTCTGTGTCAGTATGGGCATTGCAGCGCTTATGTTCTTTTCTTAAACTTTCCTTTGCAGCATCTTACTGAAAAACCTGCTTGCTGTTTCTTACATGCTCTCTGTCTCTCTCTCTCTCTCTCTCTCTCTTTCTCTCCCTCTCAATAGTTTGAATTTAAAACGTTGCTATGGGCTCCCAAGGTCGAGAGAAATATGCTTTGGCTCCCACATGTCTCTTTTCAACATTCTGAATGAAGGAGCTGCATTCCAATGAAGAGCTCCAATCCAGTGAGAGAGAATTATCTATGTAATGTGCTGTTTTCGTTTTACCCCCATCTGAAATGACAAGCTCTGATAAAGAAAATGAGTTGGCTTGATGAAAATTGTTCTGCACACACCGTATACTGACAAAAGGCAGACCTTTTAATCTCTAGCTGCAACGGTCACCGCAGGATATTTAAGTTCTCGGAATGAATTGTTATTTGGGTAACCTCAAGGTCATTAATTACTTGAAACGAGATTTAATTCGTATGACATGATCTCGATGTGAAGACAAGTTACTTCCCTCAACTTTGACAGTCACGGTTATCATTACCACCATAATTGTTGCCTAATTGGGTTAAAATTTACATACTGGTATATATCAATGGACCTCTGTGTTTTCAGTATGCATGGGCATATATCTGAGCTTCTCATTCTTTGGAACAGAAATTTGCTTTAATGGTAAGTGACAAATACAGCAACTGATCTAGCCGTATTTTAAATGCCTCCACATTATCGTTATCATGCAACATCATGATTCACTGCTTGACTTGTTTTTACCTCCTCCAGCATACTGAAGATGCATTTTCTCTGCCATTTCATATGAGTTATACATAGCATTAAAATCTACCGTATATTGCTTTTTATGTACAGTACTGCATTTTTTTAAATTATCACTAAACGCACTGTAACGGTACGTTCCTATAAATCTTGTGCATTTCTTTAAACATGGATGCAGTTTAAGCAATTATTTTGAAGCCTTGATATCAGCAAATCTTTTTTCCGAAGTTTGGTTCACCTCACTTATTTACAAGGTGAAAGAAAAATCTCTGAAATTCTCTTTCATGCCTTTGTAAGTCTAACTGACCTGCTCTCATTCTATCTAGTTTTTTTTTTTCTTATCTCATCCTCTCTTCCCACCTCTTCCCCTATTAGTACACTATACGCTGGCTCCACACTTCTCCTCCAGTGCACAGGCACTTCAAAGAATTACAACAGGGCCTCTGAAGTGACTCCGAAATGCTTTTTCAATGTTGGCAAATGTGCTTTGATATTAAAGAGTGAACTGGGGAATCCTTCCTCTGGGAAAAGAAGTTCGTGTGAGAGACCACGGTAAGGCTTGAAGCACATGTTCCATTCTCCCACGCTCACAGCTAAGAGAAACATTGCCAAACACGTGAGAGATGGAACACAACCTAGATTCAAAGGTGTTTGTCTTGAATGATTTGCTGTTAGGTGTTGTTAACAGAGTTGGGGAGTAACTAACTAAAAGTAGCAATGTTCCAAATATAGTAGCTTTTTCCAGAATTCCAGCACACTTTCTAAAAAAAAACAGATCTGTTATATAATGTTTTTTTTTATTGTGCATGCACAAAATATGTTTAGCTTGACTGTAGCTTGAGTTAAGTATCTACATCACAAAGCAACTTCCTCAACACCGGTTGTTAATAAACTCCCTTAGATTTTTAAGGCGAAGCCAAGCTTGTTAGATGGCTGTTGACCCATATGAAGCTGTCAGCTTGATCTGCGATCATTGCTGTGATTTGCGGGGAGTGTCAGCCCTACCACAGAAGTTAATTTAATTCATTAGTTAAAGTTAATTGACACTGCATGGCTGTCTGAGGATGTAATGGAGATATAATAAGCGCTGAGAGTTTCAGCAATAGGCTTGGAACTGATAGTGGATAGCAGCAATTACAAATTTTTGCTCTATTTGGAGTAATTTTCAGTTATTTCAGATCTGGAGTGCTAGAAACAGTTTGGCGTATTAATTAAAATATTCAGAATTACTGAAATGTTCAAATTTGATTTGCTGTTCACATCTAATTCTTGCTTCAAAAGATGTTATTAGACATTTATATATATATATGAATGAATGACGCATTTATATAGCGCTTTACTGTGTATTGCCATAAACCCAAAGCGCTTTGCAAACATGCGGGGGGATCTCTCCTCAACCACCACCAGTGTGCAGCATCCACTTGGATGATGTGACGGCTGCCACAGGACAACGGCGCCAGTGCGCTCACCACACACCA
>JAUCMU010000104.1:18529107-18591756 GCA_032275025.1 Enteromius treurensis
CGAACGATTGTTGCTGCTCGGTACACGCCATGTTTGAAAGCCGGTATGGTTTCGGGTCGCAGAACTGCTGCGTCATCACATTACACCCGCCTCAGTCGTGCCGGGGGGAGGGGAGCTCGTTTCTCATTGGTTACCACTTTTTTGGGAATGGAAATGCTCTAAAACGGCAGCTTTGCTAGACTGACTTTGCTCGCGAAATTGAATGTAGCGTCACAGGAAGTATGGGCGGGCCCAGGCTACTGGGACACGGCATCATGTCATGATAAGGGGCGTAACATTTCCGCCAGACGCTTGTTGTATTCGGCCAATCACAGTGCACTGGATAGCCAATCAGTGCACACCTCACTTTTTTAGAACAATGAGCTTTGTACAAATCGACCCGTTTCAAAAGACGAGGCTTAGAGGAGAAATAATGTACATGGAAAATAATGTGTTTTTTGCACCTTAAACTGCACAAACACATTTTTTATACCAAATACACAAATAATTTTCTTTTTAGTAACATCAAAATGACGATTAAGCAATTAATCGAATTTCAGGAGGAGCACGCACAAACGATCGCTGCTGCCACCAACCTCCTTATTACTGATTACCCCGCAAATCTCCTCTCCTTCACTTTAAATACCGCTCACTCCCTATCCTCTGCATCTGCGTTTTTTGTCTTCCTCCGCCTCCCCTTCGGCCACCCGAGCCGACCCTCGCGAAGGGTCCCTCGTTTTGCCAAGTTCTCCACTTCCTCCGGCGGGCACGCGGGGACCAGGCTGGGCTCCGAGCATCTGCTAACCCTAACCTCCTAGAGGGTTAAACCTCCTAGGGCTTGGAGGACGCCGGGCTCCCTGCCTGTCCCCCGGACAGTTCGCCAAACAAGCTATTTTATCGCAGAGGAAGTGGGAACTAGTGAAAGACCCCTTTAAAGGCTTACAATTTTGTGCTATGGCATGTATACAAGTTAATTAAAAACAGCAAAGTTGAATAGGAGTTGAATAATTGTGACATAGCTGTATTAAATAAATAAATAATCCTATAAATATGCACTTTTTACATTGGCAAATTATTACAATAGGCCTATCATTTTTAAAGGACTTATGAGATATAAAGGGTTATAAACATGACTTAATAGATAGCTTAAGAACACTCAGTGTACTATATTAATCTTGACTTTCCTACAATCCCACCCTCCACAGGTCATAAACTGCAGGTGTGTTTATTGTAGTAGTAAACAAATTAAAAGCTGCAAGGATAGCCCGCACTGTCCTATGCTGTGCTTCTCCAGACTCAAGCATGGTACAGCAGTTATCAGGAGCAGAGATGCAATCAAGGCTAAAGGAGCTAATAAAACGATCATCTGTTTTGTTCACTAGTGGTAGGGATCTCCAGGGACTGCTGTTCAGAAGTTTATAACGGACCGACTGCTCTGTCTGAGCCAGAGGCCAAAGCAGTCACTGACTTTTTGGGAGCACATCAAAACCAACTGCTCTGTTACCTCACCATCCACTCGTACGGTCAGCTGATACTTGTCCCGTATGGACACCCCAACATCTCAGCACCCAATTATGATGAACTGGTAAGAAGAAGAGCAAATTCTTTGAGATAAGTGGAAGCTTTCAAGCATATTGCATGTTTTGAATGAAATATGTACACCTGTCGATGTGTTTTCAGATGGAAGTAGGTCTTGCTGCAGCTAAAGTAGTCAAAGCAGTGCATGGGAAGAGCTACAAAGTGGGCACTTCACCTGATATACTGTGTGAGTATTAAACACTCACATGACCTGAAGACAATCTAGAACAAGAACAGGGCTAGAACAAAAGGACTATAACAGTGAACTGCAATATTTAAATCCAATTTGCTTAAATAAACTTTTAGATATATTAGTGCTGTCAAAAGATTAATCACCATTAATCACATTCCAAAATAAAAGTTTTTGTTTACATTATGTATGTGTACTGTCACTCAGTATATATATATATATATATATATATATAAATACATAAGCTTGCATGTCTTTTGGAATATATATGTGTGTGTGTGTGTGTGTGTTCACGTGTGTGTTTGTTTGTGAAAATACACGTTCATATTTACCAAATATATACCGTATGTGTGAATTTATAGTAATTATACACAGATCACATACATAACATGCAAAAAAAAAACTTTTATTTTGGATGGGATAAATTTGTGTCAAGCACCAATATATATATATATACTGTACATACACCTGTCCAAACATTTCACAGTCAATACATCAATAAACAGTTATCATCAATATTAGACATTTTAATATACGGTAATATCAGTACTAAGGCTCAAAGTTAATTATTAAAATCTTTAAACCTTTATTTAGCAAATCTCAAAATATCAAATTTTCTCACTGTATGTGATTCAGAAATTCAGCTGAAATATTAAAAAAGAAGAATATTTGTGGTTTTTAGTTTTGTATTTTCATTTATTCATTTATATTTCATTTTATTTATTTTTTAAATCGGTAGCAACAGTATTTTTATTAGCGATGCATTTCTAAAATGGTCAAATCTAATGTTGTATATGATAATGTTGAATATAATATTCAGTTTACTTAAAATAAATACAACAAAACCAGCCATTCGGGTCTTTACCAACTCCAGGTGTTTCTGTATGAAATAATGCACTTTTTATCAAATGAATAAAATGTAATCACTTTGAAACATTCTTCACAGATGCAAATTCTGGCTCTTCACGTGATTTTGCGAGGCTCATAGGGATCCCATACTCGTTTACGTTTGAGTTACGAGATGAAGGGAACTACGGCTTCCTTCTACCCGAGGATCAAATCCAGCCCACATGTGAAGAAGCGTACCAGGGTGCAATGTCCATCATAAACTATGTCCATGATAAGAATTTCAAAAGTGCAGCGATTACACTCACAGCCACGCTGTGGACAACACTGACCGCCTTATGGATCTCAAGCACTAATGTGTTTTAAATCATTTCTTCAAAAAGGATCATGTAATTTAATTTTTTTTCATTTTAAAAATGCTTTTTGTTTTTCTTTTGTGCCTAAACATGAACTGTGAAACAACAACCACATAGTTTGATGGTTTACTGTCTAATGCAATAAAATTCAGATATATGGAAGTGTGAATTATGTGTCCATTTAGAGAAAGAAAAAAGATTTTAGAAACAACTTGTAACTGTCTTCTGAAAACAACAAACAACAAAAAATTGTTTATTATCGTTTATTAAATTAATAAAACAAATAACAATTAAATTGAATTAATTATTAATGGTTATTTGTTAAGATTTTATTTATTTTAATAAGAAATATCATCACATTTTATATCATAAGTAAATCGTTTTTAATGATTTTAAGTGATATACCATTGATTGCAGAGCTCCATTTGGCCTGCTGATGGCAGTGTATACACAGATATCATTGAAGATGTTTGCAGGCCTGTATAAACTGCTGTCAACATCAGCATTCAAAGATAAGATAAAACAATAATGGTATAATACGTAAAGAAAAGAAAAAGGACACAGATCAGTGCTCGTGGGAAAGATCAGGCAACCCTTCCTCAACCACACAGAAGTTAAACATATCAGAAAAAAGAAGGATAAGATCTCCCTCATGTCAGGATTCTCCTACAGTACACACAAAGACCTGTTCTAGACTCACTGAAGCCCTCTTCTACTTATCACTGACTGCATGACAAAGAAAACTGAGATATGCCTTGTTTGTCATATCAACAATTCCCAGAGAATTTACCTCTCTTCATTTCAACCAAGAGGTTGAAGCAAAGGTTAGGGGTCAATACTTTTTATGTTTAAATATTATTATTATTGTTGTTGTTTCCATTCTATGATTGTAATGGAATATTAATCGGAAGGATTATTTAGTTTGTAGTGTGCTATTGTTTTATTGTCAAATTTTGCATACAAACTGAAGTAAATTGGGTTTAATAAAAGCACATTTGTGGTGGTTTGTGAGATTGTGATAAAATTCAATTGAATAGTAAGAATTTATTTACATTACAGTTTTATATTAAAAGGCTAAAACTAAATTTAAATTGCTTATTTAAAAATGATCATTTTTCAACAACAAAATAATATATTATTCAAATATTTGTTTAATATATTTAGAATAATATACACACATTTAAAATAACAAATATTATTAAACAAATTATTATATGGATTACTGACTAAAAAACTGTCACTGCTTGTAAATTACAGAATTTGGCAACTGGTCATTTGTCAGTCATTGGCCATGACATTAAAATAATTATCAGCTTATCGGTTTCAGACAGAATCTGTTATTATAGGATGGCTGCTTTATTGTCCACTAAAAAAAAAAAAAAGACTAGCAGAGCCTTAATAAAGTATATAATAAATGTAAATATTAAGAAACTATTTCATTTTAAAATACAAAAAATCCACTAAAATAAAAAAAAATATTAAAAAATGTATAATAAAAAGATCAAAAGTAAAAAACATAAGAAACAATGTAAGGTAATGTAAAACACTTAATGCTTAATACTGTATATGTATATGTATGTATGTATGTATGTATATATATATATATATATATATATATATATAAAATAAACAATAAATAATTGTTATGATAATCATCTTATGTTCTAAACCATAACTTAACTAGTTGCAGTCTCAAGACATTCTTCAAGTAAATCAATTATATCATAGAGTTTTATCCGACGAGAGGCTGGGAACCGTAATCTGATGAAGTAGACTTTCAACCTTTACCCGCAACTATTGAACCATGGTGCCACTATACCCTCACGAACTCCCAAAACAGGTCACATCATCGCTCCCTCTCAGAGACCTCTCAATCTCCATTCCTGTTCTATGGTGGCCCCATATGAGAAAGACAATCTCTGTTTGGAGGAGCAGTGCTGGTGAATAATGTGCATGAGCGTTACAGTACCAACAACGGCCATCCATCATAGCTGTGTGCTGTGACATGAAGGTAATATGATCGCCTACTGGGCTCCAGCCAGATCTGTGAAGAGGACGTCTGCAGTGGTGAAAATAGAAGTCAGACCTGACGTCTCGAGACAGAGGTACAGCTGGGCTTGAGTTGTTTTACTTCACTGATAGTTCGAGAGCTGAGGAAAGCACTGGTTTGTTTATGATTACGGTCGCGGTGTTTATTTTCCCTCGGTGCTGTACGTAAATGTGCAACATTAAGATGTATTCATTAGTCAACGTCAAAACATTCAGCACACGCCATTTGTCATGATGCATCTACTGATCATGAGAATGTGATTTTTGGATCCTCTGTAACTAAACCTCTTTTTTACCTCTTATGAGATCATCCTCTTCAAATCACCCCCTCGGGAACATTTTATTGCTCAGAGGTTGCTCTTTTATATCTCAGGAGACTGAATGGAGATCTAGTCAGGGCTATGTTTTTACAGTACGGTCTCAGTATTAGGGTCAGTATTCTTCAATGTTTTTGAAAGAAGCCTCTATAGTTCACAAACACTGCATTTATTTTAACAAAAACACAGTAAAACCAGTATTTTGTGAAATATTATTCTAACTTAAAATAACTGTTTTCTACTGCAATGTATATTAAAAATGTACTTTACTCCTGTAATGCAAAGATCAATTTTCAGCATCATCACTCCAGTCTTCAGTGTCACATGATCCTCCGGGAAATCATTCCAATATCCAGTTTATTGCTCAACAAACAAACATTTCTTATTATACGGCATTAGTATCTTAATTACTATTATTAATTATTACGACTACTCAATATTTTTTGTAGAAAGCATGATATTTTTTTCCAGAATTCTTTGATAATAGAAAATTTGCTCGTGCAACACTGTAAACTCTTTATTCAGGGCATACTTGCTGAACAAAAATATACATTTCTATCAAAATAAAATCTTTCTGACCTCAAACTTTTGGTTCATAGTGAATATTAACCAATGAAAACATTAATAGACTTACAAAATCAATGTGGATTGCATTGTCATGAGAATGTTGATAATATTTAGATGATATTAAATAACTTTTGATTTCCAACTTCAGTGTCTATTATTTATATTGATGCATGCAAACAAACAAAAAATCCATCTCCATTTGCAATTTAATCTCATTGCTGTCTATAAGAGACAAGTGATGGTTTTCTCCATTGTACCTTCTGCATTTGTCTTTTTGTTGCTTCTTCCACCTCTCAGTTTTTTTTTCAGCCTCCTACATTACAATATATATTTATTAAATTTCCTTTTCCTTTCCAAGTATCTTCCCTCTTTGATGCATGCGTTTTGTTTTTCCAATCAGGACAATGCAAACGCGTCCTGATGTTGGACTTCTAGGTCTTGCACAAAACCTCTGTGAAATACTAATATGGCATATCATACAGTTTATGATGCCTTATTATTGCAGTGCAACACTTCGGCGCTGCCCACGTGCCATACACTCATCACCTCGACTAATGGGACTGTGACAGCCCTGCCGCCCACCTCTGTTTCCATGACAACTGCCACCAAGACTGCTTTAACCAGATCTGAGGCGTGTTTCTGCCACCCTGAAACATTCTGCTTTCTGTCATGTTCTTCCGAAGATACTTTTGGCTCACCACTTTGTCAGATGATGGGGTCTATGATCAGCCACCCGCTTATTCGGTTTGATTCCGCAAGATCCTTGTTAGCAGCTGATATAATGGCGGCGGCTCACGTCTGTATGGCAGACTGTAAAGGAAGAAAGAGGAAAGACAAATCACAAATGAGATCTTTATGATATCACAACTATTTTTCCAATAAGACTATATGGAAAGAAAATGGAGAGTGTCAATAAAAAACTAATCATATTTGAGCCTGTTTCTTTATAAGTACATCTAATAGTGAATATTAGAATAATAGGGGGGACTTTTTACATGAATTTACATGTTGCATTATTGAAGTAAAATGGGTAAAAATCATGATAATCATTATATAATGAAAGTATTAGCCTGTTCTTTATTTCTGCTTATTTTCGAAATTAAAATTTAAACATAAAAACAATTGCAATTGCAATACATATAAATATATATATATATATTAAGTAAAATATATTAAGTATAAGTAAAACAAAATATTAAATAGTAATATAATTTAAAAATACTTTAATACATTTAATAAATCACAAATGTATTAAAAATAATTGTCAGCTGAAACTTAACAAGTGACTGGAGATTTTATATATGTCTACTACATAATAGGAAATCATTATTAATGATGGATAAATGGTAGAAAATTTTTTAGTAACAAAGACGATGCTTAGTCATGAATGAAAAGTAATTGAGAAATTATGAAAATGCATCCTCTGTGCACTGAAATCTTCATTTCAGTATATTAATTATATCTGTCACACCATCGGGCTGTGCTGAACACAGTGCAGCCAGTCCAACACGTGACATCACACCAGCGAGCCACACTGATCCCAGTTCAGCCATGTATACGCGATCTCATTCACCTGAGTACTGATTACTCACACCTGTGATCCCTCATTTAGCAGGCTTCATATACTCTTCTCACCAGTCTCTCGATGGCTGTGATCAAGGTAACACACCTTTTACTTACCTTCAAGCCTGAGTCATTGTCACGAAGTTATTTCCTGCCTTTGATGCTTTTCACCAAGTTTTGCAGTGCCTGTGGCTCGCTGGATATTAGGAACGGCTACGATCGCTATCACGGAGGATTCTCTACGAAACCTGAATTATACTCACCTACCACGCCACTCACCTGCACGGGAATTCCCCTATATCACCGCACACTAGGAACAAACTATACACGTGAGATCAAGTGAGGTTTACCTGTGTTCACTCACCTGCTGTACTTACCTGTCTTCCTAGAACGCCACGTCCAGATCCACACTCGGTGCAACTCCATCTGTAAAGGAAAGGACAGTCATTAAACCGAAGTGAGATCAAGCTGAGATTACCATTCTTACCTCTTCCGCATCACACCTGATCCGGAAATCCCAAGCACATCCACGGAAGTCACTGTGGAGATTGTATCATCTGTTCTCCTCAAAGACTGCCTTCTAATATCACAATTTATATTAATAAATTGTTCAAACTTACCTCCGTTGGTCCTCATTCTTGTACTGAGCCTTACAGAATCACAGCCCCTCAAAAACCCACCTCCTCTCCTAATCTGCTCAGTATGGAAAGTGAAACCGCCTCCGATCAGCGGAATTTGAACACCATTCTTCAGGCCATCGAAAGACTGCAAGTTTCCTCACCAGCACCGAATGCTGTTAATCGACCTCCTCTTTACTCAGGAGAACATTCTTCATGCAAAGGTTTTCTCATGCAGTGCGCATTACATTGTAACCGCAAAACTTCCCCACTGAAAGGAGTAAAATCGCCTTTATCATGACATTACTCACTGGACGTGCACTTCGGTGGGCTGAAGCTTTATGGACTGGAGAGAGCACTCATTTGTCTTCCTATGAGAATTTCAAAGCACACTTTGAGGAAGTTTTCCGGTCCCGATCCGTCACCTATTTCCGCACAAGAAAACCTTCTATAACTGAAACAAGGAAAACTGTCAATTCACGAGTATGTCCTCAAATTTCGTACATTAGCAGCTACTAGTGGTTGGAACGATCCCGTTTTGTTAGCGGTATTTCGGCATGGTTTGAAACCGGAGATTAGAACGCAAGTGGCTATTTACGATGATTCAGTGAACCTGGAGGCATTTCTCAAGAAGGTTGTCATAGTATCTAAAAGTTTCACTTCTCCTACTTCCTTCACTCAGCACGATACAGAACTTACCAGCATGAAGGAGAGTGAACCCATGCAAACAGAATCGTATCGTTTAACAGCCACTGAAAGACTGAGACGAAGAGTGGAACAGTGCTGCTATTATGGTGGAGATTCCAGTCATTTCCAAGGGAACTGCCCCATTCGACCAACGGCTCGCAGGGTGAGTGTTGATTTTCTTGAACCCATGAATAATAAAATACCATTGATCACTGTAAAATTAATCTCACAAGAGCACGAACATCACGTCAATGCCATGGTGGATTCAGGTGCCTCAGGTAACTTTATATCCTCAAGATGTGTTGACAGTTTGCATATCACTTATCATGAGAGCTTAACCAGTTATCACATCACGACCATCCAGGGCACCCTGCTAGACAAGAAACCAGTCACTCAGTGCACCACCCCAGTGACTCTGCAAGTTGGATGTTTGCATCAAGAAACCATCTCGTTCTTCGTTCTACGCAATGCCTCCGTGGATCTGGTACTGGGAAGACCATGGCTCGTATTACATCATCCTGATATCAACTGGAAAACAGGTGAAATCATGCAATGGAGTGAGTCTTGCATAAAGAACTGTTTAATGTCTGTCCCTAAACCACAGTTACCTGACCTCAACTGCTGTTCTACAACCATAGAAAGCCCAGAAGTTACCACAACGATTAAGATTCCACGTGAGTACCATGAATTCATTGACGTATTCAGTAAACAAGCTACTACTAAACTACCACCACATCGTCATTGGGATTGTGAAATCGAACTAATTCCCAATGCTAAACTGCCCAAAGGCCGGGTGTACCCTCTGTCTATTCCTGAAACACAGGCTATGAAGGAGTATATCCAGGAGGCCTTGAACCAAGGATTTATTACCCCCTCAACGTCACCAGCTGCCTCGAGTTTCTTCTTCGTGGCCAAGAAGGATGGAGGTCTTCGCCCCTGTATAGATTATCGAACACTGAACCAACAAACCGTGAAATTCGCCTATCCTCTACCTCTTGTCCCAGCAGCACTAGAAGAACTAAGATCTGCCACCATCTACAGTAAGTTAGATCTACGTAGTGCCTACAACTTGGTGAGAATAAGAAAGGGTGACGAATGGAAGACGGCTTTCGTAACACCCTCAGGTCACTATGAATATCGGGTGATGCCGTATGGTTTGGCCAACTCACCCGCTATATTCCAAAATTTCATGAATGAGGTGTTCCGTGACATGCTGAATAACTTTGTCATAGTATATATAGATGACATCCTCATTTACTCACCAGATTTATCTACCCACAGAATTCATGTCTCCCAGGTCCTCAGCAGATTGAGAGAACACTCTCTATATCTGAAAGCCGAAAAATGTGCGTTTCACCTACAGGAAATTCAATTCCTGGGATACGTCATTTCACCAGCAGGGGTCGCCATGGAGAAGGACAAAGTAAGGGCGGTACAGGAATGGCCTTTACCTACCACTGTCAAGGCTCTTCAACGGTTCTTGGGTTTTGCCAATTTTTACAGACGATTCATCAAAGGTTACAGTCAACTCTCTGCTCCCCTCACGTCTCTACTAAGGGACAAACCTAAGAGACTCCTTTGGAACCCCACAGCTGAATCCACCTTCAACCACCTGAAACTGGCATTTTGTACTGCACCCATACTATGTCATCCCGATCCCGAGTCACCCTTCATAGTTGAGGTAGATGCGTCAACCCTAGGAGTAGGAGCGGCATTGTCCCAATACCATGGAACACCATCCAAACTACATCCTTGTGCCTTCTTTTCCAAGAAGTTGACCATAGCAGAACAAAATTACGACGTGGGCAATCGGGAACTGTTAGCTATCAAACTAGCATTTGAGGAATGGCGACATTGGCTGGAAGGGGCCAAACACACCATCACAGTCATTACAGACCACAAGAATCTGTTATATTTACAAGAAGCCAAGAGACTCAACCCAAGACAAGCACGCTGGGCTCTGTTTTTCACACGTTTCAAGTTTAAAGTCACTTACCGACCAGGAGACAAGAACACAAAGGCAGATGCTCTATCGAGACTACACGACCCCGACCCCACTCCAGAGAAACCAGAACCCATTCTATCACCTGAACTATTCCTAGCACCCATAGAATGGGAACTGGACGATCAAATTCGCCAAGCTACCATACTAGAACCCGCACCTCCTGAATGTCCGGAACGTAAGATCTACGTACCCAGCAACTTACGACTCCAAGTGTTAGAGGCTGCTCACACATCTCCGGGAGCTGGTCATCCAGGAACTAAAAGAACCCTACAACTCTTAACCCAACGCTACTGGTGGCCTAACATGGCGAACGAAGTCAATCGCTACATCAAGGGTTGTGCGATCTGTGCTATGGTGAATACCCCCAGACGACTACCAGCGGGCAAACTGGTACCCTTACCCATACCTGAACGCCCGTGGACCCACATAGGTATAGACTTTGCCACTGATTTACCCCCGTCAGAAGGATTTACCACAATCCTCGTGGTAGTTGACAGGTTTTCTAAAGGATGCAAGTTAATACCGCTTGTGGGCATACCCACCGCCTTTGAAACAGCTCAAGCATTATTTCACCATGTATTCCGACATTTTGGCTTACCAGAAGACATAGTGTCAGATCGAGGGCCACAGTTTACCTCACGGGTGTGGAGAGAATTCTTTCGTCTGCTTGGAGTCTCCATAAGCTTGTCATCAGGTTACCATCCACAATCGAACGGACAAACAGAACGAAAAATACAAGAAATAAGCAGATATCTACGCACTTATTGTCATGACCACCAAAACGACTGGGCGCAGTACTTACCATGGGCAGAATACGCTCAAAATTCACTAAGACAAAACACTACAGGTTTAACCCCATTTCAATGTTTTCTAGGATACCAACCACCTCTGTTCCCGTGGACAGAAGAACCATCATCAGTTCCCGCAGTCGACCATTGGTTCAGAACCAGCGAGCAAGTCTGGGACTCCGCACACATCCATTTACAGGGTGCCATCCGTCGCCACAAGGCAGGAGCGGATGCTAGACGTTCTGAGACTCCACAGCTACAACCTGGAGACAAGGTCTGGCTATCTACCAAGGACATCAAATTACGCCTACCTTCCAAAAAGCTAAGTCCCAGATACATTGGCCCATTTCCCATTGTCCGTCAAATTAATGAGGTATCCTATGAATTGCAACTTCCCCCTAATTATCGCATCCATCCCACGTTCCACATATCACTGCTAAAACGCTATGTAGAACCTGCACTCCCTGTACCCGATGACGAACCTCAAAATCCTCCACCAGACATCAACCCTGACGAAACCATCTACCAAGTCAACCAAATACTGGACTCTAGACGTAGGAGAGGCAGAATCCAGTACATGATCGACTGGGAAGGTTATGGACCGGAGGAGAGGTGTTGGGTAGACAGAGATGACGTCATGGACCCAGCTTTGCTAGACGAATTCCACCGTACTCACCCGAATCGTCCTGCCGCTAGAGGCCGAGGTAGACCTCGACGTCGAACCAGAGTGCCAGGAGTCGCTCGTAGAGAGGGGGATGATGGTTCGCTGGTTCTCCTTCTTGTGCTGAGCGTTACAATATCGTAGGCTATATTGCTTTGTGTAATACAGCATCACAGGTATAGCCTATGAGTAGGAGAGCAATAGGATGTTTATTATCCCATTTTTCCAGCAGATGTTTTGCGTGAGTCCTGGTGGGATCCAACATATGACAACGCCTGTCTTCAAATAAAGAGCAGATATTGAGAATATTTGCGTAGTGGACTATGCTGTTTATTGTTGGAGATGGCCGTTGTGTGTATTCCTGGCTCAGGGTGTGTGTGTGTGGGTGGGTTGTGCAGAAAGCAATTGCATGTGGTTTGCTTATCTTCTGAAAGATAAAGTTTTTAGGGATTGCTGAATTTTAATTTCATCACACTGGTGAATATATAAACTTCTCCTCCACTGCATATTTTATTATTACTAGCTTTTGTCCTGTGAAGCGTGACAGATTTTCTGACTAGTTCCCTCTTTTGGTTGTTGTTCATTTGTAGATTTTCCTCATTCAATAGTTATCTTGTGTCTTTATCTGTCTTGTTTTGCTGTGGAAAGATTTTTTGTTACTTAACAAAAGCTTTTATCTTGATTCATTGGCAGGCAGGCAGACTCAGAAAATTCAGATCTCGCTGAGCTCATCCGGAGATTTCCATCTCAAAACTTCCCACACTTCAATACACTATCTGCAGAGCCCGCAGTTTTCACTACCTGCATTTTTTATTCAATCCACATGATGATGGATCTCCATGAAGGCAACTTTCTTTACTTCACAAACACTGCGAGTCAAAATCCTCATTGCTAACACTATTTCCCACATTTTAGAGCTGTAGTTAAGTCAGCAGTCAAATCTGAAACAAATCCAAAACAGCCTTATGTGCTCATTTTTACAATAAATAAATTATAAATAAAATCTTAATTTTATTTTATTAATTATAAATTAATTATAAATTTATTTCTAAGAAATAGTAAATAAACAGACCTTAAATCTTATGTTATAAAAAAGGTCTAATCCACATTGTACAAAAAAATAAACGGACATCTTAAATGTTATAAAAAAAGTCTACTAGCTATATATAAAAAAAAAAAAAACGGCGCAGCAACAACGATAATTTCAACAGTAATAGGTTATTACTGTAATACTTTATCTCCTGAGCTCCTCTTTTTCACGAGAATAACTGAGAAGCAAAATCCGCCGAACTGCTTCTGCGTGTAACAAATGAGCACATGATACGCGGAGTGATACAAAAGACAAGAAAGTAGTGCAACGTGTTTCAATCAGAACAGCGTGAACAAGCCTATGTAAAGAACACAAGGACCTATCTGACATGAAAGTAACAGATCATGCAAAATGAAAATCTGTCATCATTTACTCACCTGCATGAAACAAATCCGTACAGCCACCAAATGAGACATTTCGCAAAATCGCGATCCTCCCTCCAAAGGCTACAACATTGTGACAGGGGCTCAATTGATAAGAAATATTGAAATATCACCATAAATGTAGCCCGTATAATCTGTGTTCTTATTTTGAAGTCATATGGTACCTAAGAACAAATGTTGCACTTTTCTTCTTAGTGGTTGCTGCGGATTTTGTGCCCCCTGCTGGATTGTAGTGTGTAAGCGTAGGCTGCATGCTGGTAATTGGGTTAATTGCACCATATTATTTTAATACAAATTTCTGTATGTGTGTAGGCCTATTCATTTATTTAATTCTATCCACATATCTAAACACTATTTTCCTTAACGAGGAAGTAAGCCTATAACAGTAGCTAAGTAAGAACATGCCCTGTTTGTTAGACGGTAGGCTATATAACTAGGAGAACAATATAACGTGCAGCAAACGGTAACACTTTTTACTACAGACCAGTGTGTTCATAATTAAGATACCACATTAAAATAACATGATAAGATACACCAATTTTCAATATCAAGCAGCAAAACGAACTGCCTTCTACAGCTAAAAATAGCTGGACGCGGATGAGACCGGAAGCTCTACCCATAGAATTTACAACTGGCGGCACCCTTTTTTACGCCAGGAATGACATAAACATTTTAGAAGACTGATATTATTTCCTATCAGTTAAATTGGCGCTGAAATGTATTCGACTCACATTGGTCTGGTGATGGTGAATCAAGGTCCAAACAGCTGGGCAGAACATTAACTCGTGAGTCCCCAGAGTGCCTTAGTCTTACTTGTTTCAATCCACACATCATTTAGAGCTGTAACACAAGCACAACTCACATAAACACTACATTTACATGTAATTATTTTGACATCGGTTATAATATATTACTTTATTTAAAGAGTGTAGAGCAACTAAAATAAGAAATGAGCTGACATAGGAAAGCACAGTATGATTAGTTACTTTTAACTAGTGCACATTACTGTCCATTCCATTTACAGCCAAGATTAAAATGCATTACCAGAGGAACAGAGCAAGCACAAAGATGTTCGTCATAAAACACCTTGCATTTTCGTTCCAGAAAAGTTGAATCTCACAATATTATTTCTAAAATTAACAGTCAACATACAATAGGTACATTCCAACTTCCTTTCCCAAGATTCTTTTCATTGTCTTTTTACAATAAACTGTTGATAAAAATAGTTTTGACCTCATTTAGATTCCATTGACTACCTGATTTTTTTAAATTCAGTTCCTCTGTTTATTTACTTCCAGAGCCGATTTCCTGAATCCTGAAGATGCAGGAGAACAGGAGGTCGGAAGCAGTGACTGCTGCTGTCACCAGTTCCAGTGGAAACACAGACCCCCGCTTTCCCCTCGAATGACCCAGATAAGAGCTTTCAACTGCTGGCCGAGGGGAGAGGAGGGCTGCTGCTCTGGGAGGACGTCCCACAATCTGCTGAGTGAGCCAAAGGCCTGAAAAGAGCTTGAGACAGGGAAATGAATGGATATGGAAAATTAATCTGTACTATTTGACATACAATATTAACTTTCATCTAATAAATAAAGATTCTGATTTGTCTTTTATAGTTTTACATTTGTGTCTTATCCCCTAATCAGTGACCATGATTTTGCAAGTAGTTCGTGTTCTTATATCAACATATTTTTGTTCTGTTCCTAAACCCAGCCTCCTACATAGATAGCATTCTAACTGCACCAGAGCCTTACAAGTAGTTTGGTAACAAATAGACAAGAATTAGAACACAACAGAAAACTGATTAAAATATTTCAGTACAGTGACATAAAATGAGCAATGCCATTAAAATATATACATATAATATTATGACTAAAATAAATAATCAAAAATAGGGATATAGCACATCCTCCATAATAAACATAACCATACATTTAAAAATAGTAAATTAAAGCATTTGTGGTGTTTTTAATTATTTACAGCTATTTTATGGAAACTTTATTTGTTGTTTTTATTTATAATAATTATAATTGTTGTTTGGCAAAATCATTTCAAGCTTTTTTCCTCCCAGTGCCTCCACACCAGCGTTGCTGAGTGTCCCTGAGATCAAATTTCTCAAAAAAACAAAAAGCATAAAAAAATTTAAAAAAAGTTACTCTGACCTCCGGTGCTTGGAAATAATTCCATCTGTTAGATGTACAAGGACAGAGCAGAGGGAGGCTGCATGAATAGTACCAGTAGAACATGTTGTGTTGTTATTGACACTCAATGGCACAATATTCTGTTTTTAAAGATAGAAACCATGAACTCTTGATCTTAAATGTTTTTGTATCTGTTGGAGGTCGTATAGTGACTTTGCTAAGAAACAACATCTGCTAAAATCGTCAAAGTAAATGAATAATCTGCAGCATGAAAGCCCTCCCTCAACGGAGACGTTCAAACCCACCAAACCCTTTACATCAGAAACTGACATTAGACTCAATAACCATCAGGGAATGGAGGAGTACAGTTGCGTGCCTCTAGTTCTCCATCATTTGTCAAGTTCTCTGGAGATGAATTAGCCGTGCACTCTTTGTATTTCTTAGTGCGGCCCCTTCAAAAGCTGATCACCTATAAGCTTCAATCGTGCAAGGCTGAGCTTTGATGGAAAGTCCGGCTTACTGAGAAAGAGGGAAAGCTCTCTGATCTTCGCTAGCAAGGCCCCAGTGGAGAGTTAGATTTCAATCTGACAGGGAGGGAAAACAACATTTACGAAACAAAAGTTTAGAATAATTTGGGTGGAAAAGCAGAGCCCGACGGCCGGGCTCCTCGGAGCAATTTCCTGGTTCTCTCTCGCTCAGTCCAAGCTTGCCGATCAAAGCCACACATCCAGATGTTGTGTTGAATTAAAAGATAGAACTTCATTAATCAAAAATCAGGACATTTAGAAACTTTTGGAAATTGTGTTATTTCAGTGAACGAAACCACTGATGTATTTCTTGGTGACTCTACATTAGAAATGACTGATGTGCTACTCAGAATTCTGATCTTGAGAGCAATAAAAAGCGTGAGAATGGTAATGATATTTCTCTAGATCTAGATCATGGTCAAAGCTTGACTAGAGTACTTTACAGTGTGTGTCCAGAGTCTGATGATGTCCATATGGGCGACCCTTTTTTTTTTTTGGAAGCTTCCGTGTCCTACATTTCTATGCAGATGTCCATTTGATACATACATTTAGTGTATAATAAATTATAGGAGAATTCTAAAATATTTCTTAAAGGACTACACCAAAACAGATTACCTAACAGAAAAAGCCACACAATTCAACATCCAGCACTATCGGTATTCTTGGGATCTTGAGCGAAGCTGATTTGATTGACCTCACTAGACTGGATTTCACTGTTCCCATCATTAGTCAGTGAAACAGCCGGAGTGGTAAAGGCAAAGGCAGGCACGCTATGAAGCCGAGGTAGAGAAATAGGTAAATGGATGCAACTGGGTGGTTGTATGAGGTGAAGGGATGAAGGGAACTTTAGGGGGTGGAACAGTAAGGCACTTCAAAGCTTTGATGTTGTGAGCCCCTAAATGAAGGCGACTGAAGGTCCGTGCTAATGGGAGCCCATGGGGAGATGAGAGAAGCTGTAGCAGACATAGCTGGAAAGAGAAAGCGAGAGCGAGTTCGTATGTGTTTTATGACTGAATGTGTTGATATTTAATAGAGTCAGATGTCCTATTGATGGACTGCTTTTGTTGTCAGTGGAGGTTACACTGGTCTGGTATTTGCAATATCAACTGCATGTGTTTGAGCATGTTGAGCAATGAGTATTCAGCTCATTTATAAATCCCATGTAACCTTAAAACTCAAGACCCATCGTAAAACATCAAGCTAATGTTCCTCATGGATCCACTTAGAAATGTTCAACACCACATCATCCCAATATGTTAACAATCCTTTATTAAATAATCATAATAACAATAATCATCATCATAAAAAGCACATTTTCTGTACAAAGTGTCCAAAGAGAGACTGGAATTGTACCCAGTGCTGTGATTCTCAAGTATTTTGAATGTTTAAGACAGACAAACGCTCCAAAGCAGTCTTTTTTTCAGGTCCAGAGCCGAGGCTGGAACAGAGTAGCTCCAAGGCACTTGCAAAAGTCTAGGGGTCCAGTAGCAAGAGTCTTCAAGAAGATAGAATTATGCGTACGGATCAAGCAGGGTTCAGTAGAAACATCTAGGCTCACCGGTCAGTGCCTCAAAACTCCATATCAAAGATCCCAGACTCTCATTTCGTGTCTTATTCTGCAGAGGTGTAGTGTGCTTTGGGTGTATTTTTTTCCATCAACTCCAACAATGTGTTTTTGAGCATGTATGAGGGTAAGAAATCCCATCTGAGCAAGTAGGTAAAGATTTACGGCATCTGTCTTCCACCTTTTTGCAGTCTTTGAAAACCACAGGGGAGCAGATTTTACAACCAGACCTGTCTCCTGTTAACATAAAGCTTAAGCATGGAAACATAAAACCGAGTAAAAGAGAGAAAAATATCAGTTGGGAATGAAACAGAGGAAAGCATTGGTGTTCCTCAAGTCTCTGTGTTATGTCCTACATTGTTTGCACATAACCTTAAACAACAACAACTGTAAAATGTTTTTATTTTTAAGGTGAATTCATGTTGGTCACCACTGACAGGTGTTGGTCATCTAGACATCTCAAAAAGGATTTCAAGAAAATATATTAAATATTTCTGTATACACTTTTTATTTTAAAACTTCAAATCAATCCAAATCTAAAGTATTTTACCTCTTACGCACCTTTTAAACAATAATTTGGAGGTGTAAAAATATGTTTGACCCAAGAGCCAAGATATACTGCACCTATCGATTTTAGTCTAATTTGTGGACCTGAATCTCTCTGAGCCAATAACTGTAGCATTATTTAATGCCCATCCTTCTGTATCTGTCAGCCTTTCAACCCTTATATCACATAATTGAATGCCTGTTTGCTAGCTCAAAGCTCACACATTAGCTTGTCGGTCTGTGTCTCCCAGTTACAGCAATCCATAGGTTGCACTGCCAAAATCGTTTCAAACAAGTGCGGTGCCTTTTTTTTTTTCCAAAACACAATCCACAAAACACACTTTGCCGAAAACTAAATCTAAGAACCCTCGATCTGTCTTACATTTCCATTTCAAAACTGTCAGACTGACAAGAGAAACAGAATGGTTGGCTGAAAGCAATGGGTTGTAAACACACAATAATAATGACGTATAATCACCCTGGGCTATTGAACTTCTCTGCGAAGGAAAAACAATAAAGCGACATTAAACCCAACAAAGCCTTTAAAAACAATGCACCACATCCTAGGCCACAAAATGTACTTTTGGGAATTATGGTGGGCAGACATTTGTGGCTCCAAAGTCCATCCCCAGATCTCCCATTTTAAAAACTAGACCTCTTAGAAATCTAAACTGATATACTCTCATCTTTTTGGAATAGGAGAACATTGATATGTATCGACATTTATTTTGAGGCTGGGCCCTGGAAAGGGGTTTCAATCCTTGCGGCACCGAACTCTCCACTTTTGATGTAATCCAGTGAAAGACGAGGAAGTCCATGGCAGCAGCGTTAGAGCTGAATAAGCACAACTGCTTGGAAAATAAGCTCCAGGAGAAGTTTAGTCTAGGAGCTCTCCAGCTGAGATGGACATGCATTCCAGGAATACTAAGAGATGAGGCTCGTCTCTTCAAAGAGTCAAATCGGGTTACTTTGAGGTCATTGTAGGATACTTGATATCTTCCCATCTGTTCTCCTCAAGCCTCTGAGCAGCAGCGCTGTTGGTTAAGCTTTACTTTGTGCTTAATCCCATCATACAGCTCGAAGTTGTAGTTCTCTAAAGTGGTGGACGAGCGTGACGTCAAGCCACCGTACGAGCAGGTGCAGTAAAGAAGGAGGCCAGCGCACACGGCACCTAGTAGAACGCCCAGAGAGCTCATGACGATGATGGTCAGGAGAATGGGGTCCAGAGAATACAGCCAAGTGTTGTCCTTATCGACCACGTGTGTCACCGGAGGCTCTGATGGCGTTTCAGCCGTGCTCCATTCTGGAAACTGGAAACCTACAACACCAAGAGGAAAGGAGAGGACGTAAAGAGGACGTTCTTGACCATCTCATGCACAAAAACACTTTTGATTTGGGATTTAACATAGTAATGAATCCCCCCTGAAGGTATTCATTAACATGTTTTCAAAGTATTCTTTAAAGTATTTCGGAGTAAATATCACGGCACTCCAAAGTATACTTTTGGTATAACATTGGTACATGAATATAGTAATCAGTGCAATTGCTGTATTTATATTTATGTTTTTGTAAGAATGTTTGGTTCAATACTACAGCCTTTGAAGGCTAAACAGACATTTGTGTGTTTGTTTTCCCACACAATATCCTATGAAGGAAGATACTAACTAATGGCCTGGTCTGTGGGAGAACAGTGTCGGCATGGTTGTTTTCAGCTGACAAAACTAAGCCGTAAACTCTTTTGTGGCACCCTGTGCCTTGCTAGCAGTCGCATTAGGCTTAATTAGGCTGCTTTTGACAGCGAGCGGATGCCTAAACTCACACCAGCTGAGCTGCTTTTGCACTTTGACTGATATCTGTTGCATTTTGTTAAATCTTCTGCCCTTTTAGTTCTTCTGAGGTGATTGACAGCTTGTGTATAGTGTAAGCTAAACACAGACTTCATTACATTGTATTAGAATAGTGGGAAAATGAGAAAAAGATGGAAGACATTGATAAAGGAAGGCAGGGAGAATGAAAGAAAGACTGACGGAGGGGGGTTGACAGTCTATAAGGATGAACAGATTTCGGTTGGGTAATTAACTCGTCCTTGTCTTTTTTATTTATTTATTTAAGAACCAAAACAAAGACATCTTTATGAGTTAGATGGATTCCAACTGTGTGATAGCGGGAAGGGAAGGGGCGGAAAGTCTGATAACCGGAGATGTTTTTTTTTGTTTTCCTGCATAAATGCGGGGTGAGGGTGATGCGAGTATGAACAAACACGTACATACCCACACAAAAACACTGTAGAATGTCAGCTCAACCCATACAAGCAAGCACAGATGCAGGAGCCAAAACATAAAGGAATGGGAAGCAGCATTCCCAACCCATTTAATTACATAATGTGGTGTATTTTCAAATAAACATTGATTTGACAGATAATGCGCATAGACAAATCCTTCCTAATACGACCAAAAAAAAGGACGTGTCTGTTTTTGACTAATCTCAAAACTTTGAAAGGGAAAAAGCAATAGATGAAAGATTTTCATTCCTGGTTCTATTTCTTTGAACTTGGTTATAATAAATAGTCTGCCAGGAAGCAGGCATATATTGTACGTATGTAATAGTGAGAGCCTACCTGCATTTACGTGGTCCTTGCCATTGAAGAGACGCCCATTCCCGACTGCTGGTTTTTTAACTGTGGACAGAAATGTAAACATTGTATTGAAATATGACACCAAACAATGTGTTTTGTGGTCAAAAAGTGCTTAAAATATATACATATTATTGAATATAAGTGTGCATCCTTGAATTAACAAACTAAAAAAGTAGACAATTGTGGATTGGAGTCTTCTTCACATCATAACATTTGATTATTAAGAATTCAGATAACTATAAACGTCAACAATGCACAGTAGCTAACTTCAACAGTTTACCTCAGTTTACACTAATTCCTGCTGTAATACAATCATTTGCATAAAAAGTTTGCATTCATGTACTTGTGTAAAGCATCAGGCCTTGGATGGACAGAGACTTGAGGGTAAGCGATAAATTATTAAAGTGTCCCAAGATATCCAGCATACTTACAGAGTACTAATTGAAGCACGCCAACATTTAAACGTTAAGGGAACACACAAATATAGCAGCAAAAATAGGCCAATGTCTATTGTTACTGCTCTGATATAAATAGATAAAAAAGTGAGGTTTAGAAAAATAAGATTTTATTGTCACATTTTAAAAGCAGGTTTTCAAGACACAAATTCATCAAGCAAAAATATTCTGTTCACATTCGCATTTTAAACAATTTACTAATTTCAAAGTTGAGGTATAGGCTGACCACAGTTAGAAGGTACTTTCATAAAGCAAAGTGCATTATCGTTATTATGATTAAAATCATAGTCTGTATCAGCAGGCTCGCCACCATCACCACCTAAGTAAGCTTTGCGGTGCAATAAAAGGCCAGAAACTTTCAAATGGCTTTATGGATCAGGTCACTTTGTTCCAAAAATGTCAGAGTCAGAGCCCGCTGTGTCTAAAAGCAGAGAAATCAATGTAAGAGCTGCGCACCACGGATGTGAAGGCGGTAGCCTGACTGGATCCATTGTGAGCGATCTATTCTACCCAACTCCCCACCTCCGAGGAGAGCGCTGTCGACTGATCGACAACCCCTGAGACGCCTGGGTCCAAAAGTACAGCTAGCATGAGTCATTCGGATCCAAGCAAACATCGGCAGGGGTGTGAACATCAATCCCAATCCTCCGCTCTTTGAAAAATAGACTGTTTTTCTTTATTATAAGCTTCTCGGTTCAGCATTCGTGATGCATTAAAGAGCCCGAGAAGAATGGCTGTTTGGCATCACGCCTCGCTGGGTGACGTGTTGACGGCGTTCTCGAGAGAGCTCTCACACTCATTAATGTGGTTTCCCGAGTCGACGAGAGACACGGGGCGGGAGACGGAACGCCTTTAGCAGCCTTAATAAATGGTATCTGGTCCATTAACTAATTAAAAAATATTAAGAGTGAAGAAAGAAGGGGGGACTCGGTTTAGGGGAAAAAAGAGCGATAAAGTGGCTGCTTTAAAAGCACATTGCATGACGGTGCCAAAACATTTCTTACCACCTCACAGCAGGAAATGGCATTAAAAAGCCCCTCAGGAGCCAAAGGTCTTTATCCTTATTTCCATTTTTAACAGCTCTATACTTCCTATATCGACATGAATGCTTTTTCTAGACCCACCGAATGTTCTTAAAGGTGTAGTTCACATGAAAACGATAATGCGGTCATCATTTACCCAAACCGTGTGCGTTTCATGCGTTTCTTTTAAATGTGAAAGACAAAAGGAAATGTTTACACTTTTCCTATAAAACGAAAACACAAAAGGGGATGAACAGTGTCATCTGCTGTCACTAATGCCAAATAAGCCACCATATTTGATGATAAGCCAATGCAAATGAGATTTGAGCAAATTGCTTGCATATCCTTTGGTTCTATTCAAACTGCATTTATGATATATGGTGAGGTCATTTTAATTTACATAAAGGTGCAGCGTGAACATTATTCTAAACATTTCCGTTTGTGTTGCACGGAAGTCATACAAGTCTGGAATAACATTGCAGTAGGTTTTCACTTTGGGGTGACCTATTCCTTTAAAACAGCTACCGCTTTTAGCATTTGATAATCAAATGGCACTGCCACAGTCCCTGTCACGATCCTAATACAGAACGGATTAATATAACCAATAAAACCGAATGACAGCTCAATTCAGTAAACGATTCAACATGACTATGAAAAAGCATATGGCAATTTTGGACAGCATTCACTGCTAATCACTCCTGAAGCTTCACGATGCTTCAGTGAACCAAAATTGCTACCAGGTGTTGATATCTGCACAAGTTCTCTCCCACCCCAGCGCTCAGTGCTTCCTCGTAGCATGGAGACGGAGAAAGGAAACAGCTGTTTTTGTTTATGGGACTTGTCTTTGGAGCCTCCACACCAGCAAGCGTTTGCTCAGAATAACACACGCCAACACAGTTTTGGGTGATATTTGGGGGAAAAAATGTGAGAAATGCGAGATAGAAAGGAATAACCAAGATACTGCCAGAGAGAACACAGAAACAAACACAAAACATGAAGACTCCCTTGCTGAATCCCTCTTTCCCATAATTCTCTTATCTCATTGGTGGCGCCATTCCGTTCAAGTTGAGCACATCGTTGATATAAAGCCATGCCTAATAAAATGTTTAAAGTCAACATGAAAGAACATTGGCAATGCATTTTATTTGCATGATGAAAAACTGCTGGAAGGGGCTTGTTCAGTGAGAACTGATGGGATGGAGGATAAAGCCTGAATGTGAGTTTACACATTTCTGCTACTTTCAGTAAGGCTTTTTAATTGTGAATCCCACTGTCAATGCTTATTAGTGAAATCTGTTTTTGTTTGTAATTACTGCAGTCTGTATTACATCATTCATTACATAATTTAATCTACTGTGGTGAATATTGGCATGGCTTTAAGAAAGGCTGTATTACCTACAACCACAGCCTAAAACAAGTGTTATCAATAACATTAACCAATAACTGGTATGATCTAAGTTGCATCAGTGGAAAAAAGGAACTCATTACACAATTTTAATAATGCATTGATCAGCTGTTCACAGTAAGACCAAGAAGATATATTAAGAGACTCAGTTTGGATTTCATGTTGACTTTAAAGGCAGTGTTCATTATGACAGCACATGTTTCTATCATCTTAGGTGGACTCTCTATTTATCAGACTTGTTTACATGCAGAAACCTTTAAGAAGTACTTCTCCTTCCCTTATTACTAATTAAATCATGCTAGCGTTGTATTCAAAAAGTGCTAAGAAGCACATTCCCAGTAATGGAGCCTCCGCCCGTATGCTTTAATTTATCAGAAAGCTTCATGTTCTTTCTTTCACCAAAGGTCTGTTCCCATGTTCAGTGGTAATAAGGTGAAGTACTCGTAATCTCAGGGACTAGTCAAAGTGCAAACATTGTGGCATGTCCACAACAGCTCAGATGTTCTGACCTTGTCCAATCACACTGATTTAACATAAGTACAGCACACTGGATCAAAGTCAGTCAAGGATCAGTGATTGAGGTCACTGGATAGCACGTCCTCTTGGCTTGGCGTTCATCAAGAGGCCAGATACAGATTCGCTCTTGGAGAAGTTCCCTCCAGATGAGTACGAGCTGGCAAACAACGAGGTGTGGTAAACAAGCTGAGCACGCTAGTAAGACAGGGTCGTCAGTATCCAAGAAAGAAAAGAACACGAACAGAACGAGGAAACAGAAAAATCGAAGTGCTGGGTTCATCTGGATGCATTCGAATCCAAGCATCTGAGAGCGTTCTTTGAGGTTCTCCTCCAACTCTTCCGTCTGAGATCTGCTTTTGTCAAGGACTTCCTTCACGAAGTCAGCCGCTGCAGGCAAACCTCTAAACCTTTAGTCCACGTGTTCACCAGTAGGAATTCCCATCGCCTTTCTCAACCCATACAGTCAACTTGGGCGTCGCCCCAGCCCTGTGCATGCCGCCGTTTGGGTAATGTGCATTATGGGGGCTGTAGTAGGCCATTGTGGGTTGGTTTCTCCTTGCTGTAAGATGGCGACAGCTAACAGCCATAACAATGACAATGAGCAGGAACAAGACGGCTCCTCCACCAGCCATTATGTAATACCAGTTGGGCAAAATGGGTAGTATTGACAGCGTATCTATTGTTGGCTCGCTCTTGCCTGGTAGGGCTCCCCCTGGTGGAGAGATATACAAACTGTGAAACACGCCACACACTACTGCTAGGTTCAAATGCAAACACACTAATGCCATGAAAGATGCTGCATTGACTGTTTTGGCGTAAGCTTCATGCGCCATGTTTCACTGTCGGAAATCACCAGGAAATAACCCCTTTCCAGTAGAAGAATGGTTGTTGTGGGATCTATGTTCGGTTTGAATAGAGACATGTACAGTGAAACAATGGGAGTGAATGCAGTGCTGTTATGTAACGTGCTTTCAAAAAGGCACCTGAGTCAGACTCCAAGCATGTTGCATATAAAGACTGCCCCGTTCTAGTCCTGGGGAGTGTGAATGCCGTACTAAAAATCTATATGTTTTTTTTTTTGCATGCTTGATTTTGGGACAAGTCTCTCTCCAGGACTACTGAAAGGGCAGGTGGATAAATGACTACAAGTGCTGGTAGTTCTCCAAACCGTTATGTTTTAGGGGTACATTGGGGCTGCATTCAAAACAAGAGGCTGTTTTGCCAAGCAGAGGCACATGCATTCTGTACTCCCTCAGTTTGGTCTTCTGGTTCTGCAGAATGCTGACAGATAACTGATCACTGCAGGAGTTTTTTTAATAGGGCTAAGCATCGCCAGCTTCGTCAATACATCATAATGCCCTGCCATATCAGAAATAGATCATAACTGTGATTGAGATGATGTTGATTGTTGTTTTGCTTCAATTTGTAACTTCTGAAAAATATGACATTTTTATTCTATTTTCTTTATCAGTAATTAAATGTAGAGTGACTGAAAAGGCCATTTTGATATTTTTAGTTTTATTGGGTTGATTTTTTTTTTTATATGACAATCACTAATTATCGTAGATTGAATGATTATACAATTATACGATTATACAAATTATTATTAGAATTATACGAATGCACACATAACTAAACAAAAATAAATAAGCTAAATAAATACACAAAAAACATAATTAATATGTTATTAAGTTATGATAAGTAAATAATAAGTTAAAGTTCAAAAGTTATTAAAAAAAAAAGTATATATATATATATATATCTCACACTGATATATGGAAAAAAGTACAGATCCAATATATGGCTGAATATGCATACATTTCGTTTTTTAAGCTAAATTACAACCATTAAAGCACCTGGTGTAAAACTGAAGAGTTATGATTTTTCACACCAAACACAAAGCTACCGGATGAGTTCAGCTGCTCTAGAAAGCCAACATGAAACACCTCAAGTTGACTTTAAATTTCAACAGCTTTGAGCAATTTCTGACACACTGAAAATAAAACCAACCCTACATCTCGACGAAAACAACCAAAATAGTAACAAATATTACGATCACACAACAAGTGGAAGCAGAGGTTCTTGTCAGCTCTGCTTTGTCTATCTCACAGATTAGTAAGCACCAGGTGAGAAGCGAACATTCGAGAGAAGAATGACACCAAAAAAAAAAAACAGTTCTCCAGGGACTCCAACGAGACATACCCTGAGTCTCTGATGCAATGCTGCCATCTGAGCAGAACCCGGCACAGGAAGACATCTTGTTATGCTATATTCAGCCACGGAGCATGACTGAGCCACTCATTAGGGAGAGCGACTTGGCTCTGCCTGTGTCTTTTATTGACACTCATTTCACAAAAGAAAGTGGAGGTGCTAATACAGTATGTCGCTATCTTGTTTGGGTATTCTTGCCAAGGCAAGAATCCAAGTTTTTTTAAAATGCAATTTTGTAATAAAAAGAAATGGAGGTCCAAGTATAAAAACCATCATACTGCTTCGGTGTCCAGTGTTGGACGAGGTCTATGTGTCCAAACACACTGACAAATATTCTGTTCTCCAAGGATGCTACACCTTTCCCACAAATCCCATGCCTTTTCTAGTCATTTGTGATTACAGATAAATATTAGGATTAGAAAAATCATTAGATTTGATTTACACATGAAACTATGAACTATTTTTCTTCTTTTTTGTGTGTGTGTCCTAGCATCATTTGCCAATGAGTCACAAAGGAGTTCCTTTAGCAAGTATCCTATAGACTTTGAATATAGTATCAGTTAAATATTTGCTAACAATTTAGTTTAGGGACTAGTTCTCACTAGTTGCTTATTAGCATGCACATTACTAATGCATTACATTTCAGATCCCTTAATCTTACCCTAATACTTAACTACTTTACTTACTATCATTAGCAGAATATTAGGAGTTTGTTGAGGCTGTAGTTAATAGTACAAACTGAGAATTGGTCCACAAACTAAAGTCTGACCAAATGGTTAAACCCTAAAATATGCCCAAGGTTTTCCATGGGAATGCACAAGTGTTAGCATGGCTTGAACGGAGAAGATGGCTCAAAAATAGACTGACAGGATACCCATCTGGTTTGGACTGCTACGAATAGCCAATGACATCAAACGATACAATATTGACACAACCTCAATGAGATTTGAGAGCTATGACAGAAGGGATGATGTTCAGCGAATAATGACTGGAATGTTTCATGCAAGAAAGAAAGTCATACAATTTCTGAGGAACTATTCCTTGAATGCCAAATTGTGTCACATTGTGGCAGATCAGCCTCATGGGTCCAGCTGCCAGACAGACCATGTTTGAGCATCTTTCCCAAGTGGGACCTTGAATATGTCGAAGAAATGGATTGGTCACCTCAAATAACCAACCCAACCCCAGACTCCTCAACTCGCTGCATAAATACTGCATGCTAGGAAGTATAACGAACCCTAGATCATCACTGTAAACAATAACTGCTGAGCAGGGCAGAGAGCAGGAAGTGCAAACATTCACACCCGAGGCAGAGAGTTTAAACTCACCGGTCATGTCTGGAGGGAACGCGGAAAAAGGCTCTAGATGAGGAAGAGAAAGATGGAGAGAGTCAGAGAAAGGGAAGAAGAAAAACAGAGCAAAATGTTAATCTGCAACGGGAGGTTAACGGTGGGCTACATCCATGCATTACTGTATCATTTGCTGGTGACTCTGTAAACATGCACCGAATTTCATCAAATTGTGAATAACCTACATCAGAGAGCACAAAGGAAATCAGTCTATTTTCAGTCTGTATTTCTGAGAGTGCAGTATGTATCAATTTCACTCAATCACTTTAAATGGTCCTTCTGTGGCAAATAAATTTTTAAAAGTCAAAAAATTGCACGAGGTGCCAAAAAATCTTCACAATCCTTGATTTATTTGGAATGAGTTAGGACCTAAACATGTTCTTAATAGGTTTGGAGATTCACCCAGGTGCTGTTTCCCATTGCCATTGCTTAAAAACCTTTTTTTGGTCCTTGCAGCTAAATTATCTGAACGCCCCTATTCAGTGTTCAGATAATGCATTTGATTCGCAGTTTGTTGGCACAGAAGCGTGTTTTCAAGATGTTTTCATGTTGTGAAGGTTTTGTTTTGTGGAGCGAACATGGAGGGACGGAGAAGATTGCTTGAATTCTTGAAACGCAAACAATTAGAAAAAGACGAGAAACTATCATGGGGGCCAGCGGCTCGGGGATCTCTTCTTGGCGAGAACTGTGAGTCCAACTGCACGGGTCGATAAGAACTCTCCCAGCATGCTTTGTGAAGAGTCACAGCAGGCGCATGGTGGAACACGAGCTCAGGAGGCTTCCAATTTTTGGACTCAAAATGAACCACCAAGTCCCGTAGCCTCGGAGCAAGCCAAGCGGCGATGCTGCAAGCCAAAAATGACTAAATCAGGCTTTCCAGTTATGGACTGGGATTCGTAGCACATGGTCACATTCTGACGTCTTTAAGACCATAAACCACAAAGCTTCTGTGCGAGATCCATCCTCAAAAAGCTCAGGCTAATTCCGTTAAAAATCTCTGTTTACAAACATGGAAGGAGAAACGCAAGAGAAATAATGAAACATAGATTAGCATCAGGGCCCAGGGGCATTTGTGGCCTAGATTTGATTCTACATTTTGCATTTGACGGCAAACAACGAGCCGCAGTATTTTTATTTTTTTGTGTGTGTCCTCCTTTCATGTTAATAAATTCTATTTTGAGAAGCTCTTTGAGATAGTGGCTGTGATGGCTAAGGTTTGATCACAGTAAATAGAGAGGTTTGTGGAGCGAGATTCTCAACGAATTATGGTGAAACGGTGGAACTGGAATATGTGCCGTCTGTAATGAAGAGATAAAGGTGAACTTCACAGGAAACCAGAAAGAGCATGGCAGGATGCAGAAACATCTGGTCGAGATACTGCGTGGCTTTGGCTTAAACTGCTGCTTTGAATGACCACAAAAGGACAAACCTAATGATGAAGGAAAAGGATGAAACGCGCACACTTACGAGTACACTCCTCCAGTGGTGTGTTCACGCTCATGTGGATGTTATCGATCCAGATGTGGCCTTTGGTACCCTCAAAAAATCCTTCAATTACCACCTGTGTGGTGAAATAAGAGAACATAGTGAAATGTCACCATGATTTCTGTCAGGCTGTCAAACAATCAAAAGAAAATAAGAAATGCTGCATATAGAAAATGAGGCCCATTTTGGGATATTTGTAGAGTGATATTTTTTCACCATAAATACTTTTAGTTGTCTATTATAATATGATTCTCTCATTAGATTTTTTTGAATAGATAAAGTCATTATTATTTAAATATTTACAACTATACAACAATATAAACACTTAAAACAAATATCGCATTGATAGACAAATAGACCTTTGGATAAAAATACACAAAATACACATTTTCTTGTGAATTTGGGATGAATACATGTACTTAATTTATTTCACATTTTAAACACCACTATTATAGTTCATTTTGCTTTGTCAATACCAAAACATATTTCCCTTGTGATCTCAACTTAAGTTACTTTGCTTACATCAAAAACGAGAAAAAAAGAAAGAAAACATGATTTAGCACATTTGACTTTGAAAGTACTTGATAAGCATATACAACATGTGGAGAACATCTCGTTTTTCACCAGGAGGACTTTTAGAGGCTTTTGCATCTGAACTCTTCATATCTAGTCTATTCAGCTTACCTGAAATTCATTGGGAGATCGAGGTATGATGGTCCGCCCTTCTTTCCAGATGGCCTCCTGGTCTCCACGGAGGGACCAGAGCAGGGTTTCCTCTTGGTGTTTGTTCTGCAGCAGGACCCTCAGGGTTCCCTGCTCCTCCATCTGATAGGAGAACATCAGGCAGAGAGGTCCAGTGTCGGGATCCACACTGGGACTGAACAGCCGGGCTTTCTGGCCTTGCGTCTCAGGACTGGCTTCAACGTACAGGTAGTTTCCCAGACCTGTGAGAGAACAAACACAGCAAGAGCGACAGATGAAAACACTGCAGCCTTTAGGTTAGTCGCATGTTTATCCCCTGCAGGTCAAAAAGTCACATTTTAACAGTCTGGTTTATTTCACCGTGGTTCCAAACTATCAAGCTCTTCCCAAGCCCAAACTGTGTTTCCAAGCAACATGATTCTTTAGTCCCGCCCCTCTAAACCCCATGCTGTGTGATTATAAAGAAAAGTCAAGTGTGTCATTGTGGAAAAAGTCAAGCACTTTGTCATTAGTATTAGTGCAGTTCGTGAGTGGCGGTAGCCCACTAGGCTCTACTGTAGGCACTTTGGGTGACGGCAGGTGTCTGTTTGCTAAGCCGAGAGTGAAAGAGCGTTAAGTGGGAGCAAGGCACGACCCCCACAGTGAAGAAAGAGCGAAGAGACAGGTGCGCACTCTTTTATCTCTCTATATATTTGTGAATAATCTTTCCAGACGTTTCAAGGTCAAATGGATCCTGAAAAAAGCTCATGTGGCAGCGGCCCGGCATCTCTCTGAGCCGTCCGATTGGACGAGGAGGAGTCATGAGACCTATTGGAGTCTTAAACATTTTGAGAACTGTCAGAAAGCGCCTATAACACCTTGCAGCTGTCGGCATGGCTTGTTAAGTCTTTCAGAGAGAGCATTTAAAATATTCCAAGGCAATGAATTTAAAATAGGTTTAGGATAACAATCCCCTTAACTTCACTGGGAATGCATATATGAGGAGAAGTGAAGGGGAGGGGAGCGAATATCTTTAATTTATGTGAAAAAAGAAAAAAATCCCCTTTTTGATCGTAAGTACTATATTTATAAGAGGAAACGAATAATGATCTCTTGAAAGAGGCTTTAAGTACTTGGAAATCTATGCACAAAATCCACCTGAAAGGCAGGTGACAGACTGGAATACATGGTTGGAAATGCCTTTTTCCACAAGAATCTTTGCTTCTGAAGTCAATTAAAGATACCCTTTGCCACACGGAAGCTGGGAAAAGCTAAAATAAAGGTTTTTTGAACTTCCAGAAAGGATGCCTGGGAAATTGCAATGCTTCTTACACTTTTAAATGGTTTTGACAGAAAATAAAATTAATAAACAAAATCGCTTAGCCCCATCTACAACACATATATCATTGTATGATACTGTATATAATGATGTCCTCGAAAGTTTGGGGTTAGTAGTTGTTTTATTTACTTTTTACTTAATTTTTTAATATATTTAGTATATTAGTTTTAGTTTTATTCAGCAAGAATGCATTTAATTGTTCCAAAGTGACAGTAAATGCATTAATAATTGTACAAAAAATATTTATCAAAAATGTTAACAAAAAATATCACACAGCTTTACTGTTTTTAACATGGATAATAATCAAAAACATACATTTCCTGATCATCAAATTAAATTTCTTCAGGATCGTGTGAAGATAGTTTTTAATATATTTTGATCAAATAAATGCAGCTTCCAGGGCATAAGAGACTTCAGAAACATTACAAAATCTTACCGACCACCAAACTTTACCAGGAATGTCAAATCTAAAATCTGACAGAACGAGACACATTTGAAACTGCTGTAAACAGCCAAAATGTGCAAATCAGTGGCAGTGACCTCACATCAATTGAATTCTTTATTAATGTTTGGCAAAATTAGACAGCCTACAGTTATAGTACTATTCCAACGAATTATTTATTGTGTTTATTGTAAATAATTAATGTCATTATTTATTAAACAATGCCATCCCAATCATGCTGCTGTAGCTTCCTTTTTGTAAAAGCAATATGTCAGTTAAACCCAATGTTAAAATGATTTTACCATGTCAACACTTGAGGTGAAATGACTGCAACACATGCCCTACAGTGGCCTATTGCTTATTGATGGCAATATGAAAAGGTAACCTATTTTACTTTCATAGTCTGATGCATTTTTAACAATAAAACTAAATATTAATGGAAAAAAAATTAAAATGTGTAATTAAGCCAAATTCAAAATCTACAAAGGAGGCTGACGCAATGTTAAAAGCAAAGTTTTGCATTACGTCATTTCTTGCTTTCACTGTCATTTACCAGAAAGGTGTACTAAGAACGTAAATCTGCTTTCGTGTTGATAAATATGTAGTAATCTGCAACCCACGGATTCCCAGCTTTCAATCAAACAATGATTGTTTCGGGCATGCTGAGATTATTTCTGTCTTCACCGTCATGCTTTGTTCCTGTTGCACGCTTCTAATTGCGATGTGTCATGGGATAGAAATAGAGGGAGTGTGACAGTGTTCGGGAGGAGAGAAAGCATGCCGAGCATTCATCCTGTTTTCCTCCTCTAGATCTCATGCCAGTGGCTGACATGTGGAAAGCAGACCGCCGTGTAGAGAGGGAATGAGGTCACAGGAGTTTACGAGAACATGTAGTGAAGTTACAAAACTAAAAGGCTGTTCTGGAAACAGTGAAGGTGCCTCTCATTAGGTCTTAAAATGATTATGGGCAACTGATTTGGAGTCAGAATTAAGTCATATTACATGAAGAACAGGCCACAAATACGGTGCTGAGTTTACACTGGCATCAGTTTCTATGTGGGTCCTGTCTGGTTTATACTGGTTAGTACCAGTTTGTTGCAAGTCAAGATGTTCAGTCCCAAACATTGCTGGTTTATATAACACTTGAATATATAAAAATATATAACATATTTATATAACAAAAAAGGATCAATTAAGTAATTATAATACATTTTAATATAATTATTCAATTATCATTATTATTATTATTATTAATAATAAATAATAAATATATTATCACATTATTAGCACAGTTTCTGCTGTATACAAAAACAATTTTATGTTGGTCAATAGTATGTTCTAAGTAGCTTAAAAAAGCACAAATATCAGAGCATGTCCAAACATCTTAAGGGCCCCAAAATCACCTCCGACCCCAGAGGGTTAAAGTGTATGTCGCTGCCATAGACGCATATCACGATGCAGTGGAGGGAGCGTCCCTCGGGGAGCATCAGCTCATCGTTCGATTCCTTAGAGGTGCGTGTCGGGTTAATCCCCCAAGACCACACCTCTTACCCTCTTGGGACCTAGCCGTCGCATTGAATGGCCTGCGGTTAGCTCCTTTCGAGGCACTTCAGTCGGCCGATGTAAAATATCTGATGCTGAAGACAGCGCTTCATGTTGCGCTGGCCTCTATTTAGAGGGTAGGGGATCTACAAGCTTTCTCTGTTGACGAAGAGTGCCTACAGTTCGGCCTGGCTGATTCTCACGTCATCCTGAGACCCCGGCCCGGCTACGTGCCCAAGGTTCCCACCACGCCTTTCTGCGATCAGGTGGTGAACCAGGAAGATCTGCCACGGGAGGAGGCAGACCCAGCCTTAGAGTTATTGTGTCCTGTACGCGCGCTGCGCCTCTACACTGACTGTACTCAGAGCTTCAGTCGCAGAAAGGGAATGCTGTCACCAAACAGAGGTTGGCTCATTGGGTGGGAGAAGCCATCTCCCTGGCTTATTTATACCAGGGAGAGCTCACTCAACAAGGAGTGACGCCTCATCCCATGTGCTGGCTCATGGCGCCTCTTTAGCAGATATCTGTAGAGCTGCGGGCTGGGCTACACCCAACACCTTCGCCAGGTTTTACGACCTCCGAGTAGAGGCCGTGTCTTCTCGCGACCTTGATCAGGACAGCAGGTGAGCGAGAGGACCAGCTGGTGCCAGCTTGCTGCGCAGCTCCCACGGGACCCACACTTAAATATCTCAGTGTTCCCTTGAATGTGCATAACCTGAGTCCTCCCTGCCCCCCAGTCAGACTAGAGCGGAGTAGCTCCGACTGTGCTTCCTCTGGGTTTCCTTTGCCCAGAGGTGTGGCAACAAATCTCAATTTTCCACAGTCAGCCAAAAGGCTGTGTTTCCCTTCAATTATATCCCTAATCTTATCGATATATTGTATTTTCTTATTCCACATGCTAGAACTGTGTGTAAACTCATGTGCTCCGCCCTCAACCACCTGCTTCAGCACCACTGAAAGCAACTCTGTTTGCCCCCCTTCATTGGGCCACAGAGGGTTGAGAAGGTTACGTGCAGATCCTCCACTGACGAACTTGAAAAGTATCTCCGCGTAACGCTGCCTTAGAATCGTGGCCTGTTCCATGGGTGTTCCCATATGTAACTTCGAAGTGATTCGTCTGACAGGGTGACGTCTAGGTTACGAACGTAACCCACGTTCCCTAAAGGAGGGAACAGAGATGTTACACTTTCACCTGCCACGACTCTGAGGTCGCTCTGACGCCGGCTCGGCTCTTCAGCGAAAACCTGCTTGTGCACTCCGCTTTAGGGAACGTGGGTTACGTTCGTAACCTAGACGTTTTTTTTACCCATATATTTATAGAGTCATGTAGATAGTTTATCTTAAACTAAATTGCTCAATAAGACCTCTCTTAACTTATTCAGAAGATATTTTATATTTCATAGTTTGACAAATCAGTTTAATTTTACCTTACCTTACCTTTTAATGTTTATTGAAAAATGTATATTTACAAAAATTTATATTTACATTTTTGCATTTTGCATTTATATATTTGTTTTCAGTTGACAGAAGCAGGCCTGTATGAGAAAGAAAAAAAAACTGACTGTAGTTAGTTTGCACTATAAGTCTGCTACTGCTCCTTGCTCCTTGAGGCAACACTGAGAATACAATTTGACGACTTGCACCGAGTATGTTTCTGGCCATGCAAGTGCCATCAGATCGTTGAAAGTTTAATCTGTGTGGCCAAAAACATGATGACAGTATGACATTTCATAAGAGGAGAGGAGCCCTACCATGATGTAATTGAATATTCTTATATCTTTTTTCCTACAGGAAGATGGAAAACGGTCAACCCGCAAAATTAAAGCTGTAAATATCTTCCAGAGCACAGTTGGACTGGAGCGAATTACCAGATATCTTACAGCGGCAAAATGTCACAGACAGCTGTGGGACCTCCACACGGCACAAACACACACAGCAATATCTCCATGTGTTTGCTGAGGCCAGACATGGCCGAGAATAAACAGATATCTAAAGGTTGGGTGTGAGATCCTATAGGGAACGAGATAAATGTCATTTCACATTTCCTTAACCTTTGCACTGATAACAACACCTGCATGGGTTGGAATCGCCATGTAAATGCTGACTTTGCATGCTAGGGCATAACATCCATGCACTGCATGTGATTTTGGGTTTTCCAATTGCATCGTATAAAGCACTTTGACAGCACATCCTAGCTTTTTAAAATGTTGCTGACAACAAACATAAAAGAGGGCATACTGCGGTTCATGTAGTTCTGGGGCCTGTTGTTAATTATTGATAAATTGAACCTCTATACTCCACAAAAATTTGGCAAATTATTTCAGGCTAAACTGCTTAACGCAGAGACTCCATTCAATCTCTATGAAGATCCTTTTACCCATATTCTACACAAAAAAATACAAATTAATAGTTGTATTCCAAATCAGTGTTTTATGATATAATACAAGCTTGCCAGGCTATAGTGAACATATATGAAAAGTAATATTTGTATTAACTTACTAACAGTTGAAATTTTTATACATGCTGTAAAAATATTCTGCTCATTATTAATGTTAACTAATGCATAAATGTCAACAAATGAAACCCATCCTGTAATTTGTATCAAGTATGATGCCAAAGAAACAGAAACCAAGTAAACGAAAAATTAATTAAATCTCTTTAATTAAAATAGCTTTTAATTAGTTGTTGCAATAACAGCCTGGTTTAGGAGTGGTTTATTTACACACAAATTCCAATTGGTCTTCTTGCATACATCTTTTTTGAATTCTGAATGGTTACTGGTCTTCCATTTTCAGAATAGAGACACCTTTTACACTGTCACAGAAAGTCAGGTGCTTTAATACAGAATCAAAGCTTCAAACTCGAAACCTACTTTAAACCACTTTTCCTTTTGCTGCCTTGAAAGCAGTGGAATTATATTCAGGAAGTGCAAATCTAGTTGTCTTTGCTTTATTACAGCAAACGCTCTTTTACCATGCTTTAAAATTTACCCATTAAAAGAGAACTAAAAATGCTTTCAAGCTGAATATCAAATGAGGACAATTTTGTCGTGACAGAGGCAAGGAATTACATTCAAAGCGCATTTAGCACTCGCGGTATAGAGTATAACCCCCACATTAATATTTTCGATCAGCCATGCAGCCCATTTCTTTCCTGGTGTTTTCAGATGCAGCAGAACACACACACTGAGTCGCACTTCGGCGGCACTAAAAGAGGGAAACCACCAACCGTCTATTTAAACTTCAAAAGGAAGCCGTGTCGGCTCTCTGATCCCAACACATTGGCACAACATTTGGAAAAAACTAGCAAATGAGGACAAGAAACAACATCAAGCAGATGTGTTTTTCTGACATGCTCATATCTCTCTTTCTCTCCTCCACACTCACTCTCCAAATGTTCTGCAGGGGAAAAGAGGAGGAGCTCTGTAATTCTCATTGCAGAAGAGCCATGCACAGCAGGAAAGTAGTAAAAGGAGGGAGAGAGGAAGAGACCTCCAGACACACAAACTAATTTACTCCGCAGCTGCCTCTTCGACCGCAGGTATGCGGCAGTGAGATCACCACAAAGGTCTCAGATAGGGGTGCTAAACTCCAGGAAACAGACTGTACAATGCATGGACACAGTTACAAAATGATAATAGCAAAATCAAACACTGAAGTTATATACAAAAAGAAAGGTCACGCTTTATTTTAAGGTCTGGTTCTCACCATCAACTATGAATTTTGCCTCAATAAACTCTTAATTACTGCTTTACTATTAAACAGCCAATAAGCATGAGCATAGTTAATAGTAAAGTGTTACAACTCTGGAAAAAAATAAAGAGACCACTGCAGAAAAATCTTTTATAACGTTTATCCTAAAAACGTTAATCTCACCAATACACCACCAATACAAATCAATGCACGTTTGTTTCATTTTTTGTGAACTGCCGTCTTTGAAATATTAAGTATAGAAGCAACTTGACACCCACTGAATCCTCACTGAAAGCTGGGATTGAGGCCTTTTTTCTTGATTTACTGTAAAACCTTTCTTTTCACTGTTTTTGGCATGTTTAGTGTTTATTTTTATATTTCCAATTACTTTTGAAAGACTTCTAGCACTTTTTACCATCCAATTGGTCACACTGCAAGAGGATGGTGTTGATTACAGCAGAGCTTTTTATACATTTCCCATTAAATATAATTGGAATCAGGTGCTCAACAAAATAAGTACCTCAATAAACAGAATTAAGTATGTTTGTGTAGAAATTTAACAAAGACTGGCATGAAATGCTTAGAGAGCTTAGAATACTAAGATAGATACTAATTTAGAAGTAAATTGCAGTGGTCTCTTATTTTTTTCCTAGAGCTGTATGTATATAAAGGTATCACTTTATTTTGATTGTCCACTTTACACATTCTACTAAGAGTAAGTAACGTTCCAGCTAAATGTTGGTAGCAGTCATTAGAGTATTAGTAGATGGTCTTCTTAATAACTTCTAACACTTTATTTTGATTTGTCCAAAACATACAGTATAACTGTATCAGAAATTTAGCAAGTACTGTATATGTCCACTTATTTTACTAACCCTAAACCTACCCTAACAGTCTACTCTGAGAGTTAGTAGATATGTAGTTACAAATTAACTAAGATTAATTGACATGCAGTTGACATGTAGCAGTAGAATGTCTAAATTGGACTACCAAAATAAAGTGTAACCAATATAAATAAATTCAAGGGTTTTAATTTTGCAATATATTTGTCTTAAAAGGTCTTCGTTTACCCTTCAACAAATTAAGCCCTTTCAGAAATCTTAAATCATAAAGTTATGGCATTAAATGTTGAAACTACTGATAAAAAATTTATAGCTTCCTCAGTATGTCGCCTTGTTTTTCAATACGAATATTTACATTTCCATAAATCAATTACCCATAGCAGATAGCAGAGGTCGGCAACGAGGAAATCCAAAACAGCAAAACAAAGACACGACTGGAAAACGTAGACAGTGTAATGGACCGGGAAGAGACACGTAGACACAGGCTGGTATTTATACAGGTGATTGAATGATTGAACCTAACTAGAAGGAGAAGAGGTGCATTCTGGGGAATGGAGTTCGGTACATGAAATGGGGCTGAGAATGTGACAACATGTCAATGTTTTTTTTTTCTTTTTTTTTTTTTAAACAATTTATGGATGAATATTACACCAAATAAACCAAGAATGAAGTCATTGCTATATTTATCTTGACTTCAGAATCGAATTTGCGCTTGAAAAACTAGATTAAAATACTGATGAATCACTTTTTTTTACCGTTACTTTCATATTCTAGTGGTTGGAAAGCCGTAAGCTATTTTTTTGTCAAATGAATAAAAAAGTATTGGAAATTAGTGGGAAGTTGTATTTTCAAACATTTAAGTGTTACTAATACAACTCATTTTTTGAGAACATACTGTTGTATTATGTTCAATTTGTTCCTTAAAATTTCTGTACTTAGTATTTACTGTAAATCCATAACACCTGCAGAAACCCTATCTGTGACCATCTAAGTCACAAAACCATTACTATTTAGGTACACCAGTTAGTATTTATGGATGGGAAACATATTAATAAATCATTTATCTGATCTTCACACAAAGCTATCGCATCCCTTTAGAAGACCCAGAATGTAGTGCAGTATACTGTGCGTATTTATCACATACATTTGTTTGGAAAAAAGCCATGAAAATATGTCAGCTTGAACTGCTGAATGGATAAACAACAGCAGAAGTATGATTCACCAGTATATCCTGAAACAAACACTGAGCTAAATCTCCATGTATTAGTCATGTTACCATAACAGATGAATTTGCATCAAAATACAGTAGAGTTTCATCTGACAGCATTTTCTCGCAATGCTTTGTTACCCTAATCTATGCACAATTATACGGCTAGTTGTGTTTTAGAATTAGCATTTTGAATTCAGTTTTTATTTCCAAGGCCTGTTTTGCAACTCATTTTTGAGTGGCAGCCCACCAGTTCAGATCTCTTTGCTGAAGTCACATACACTTCGAAATACTCACTTTGCACTGTGGTTTTGAAATTATTTCGGATTTGACATTTTCCTCAATATTTACACTGAAGTGCGCCGATGTAACTCTCTGAGAGCCTCTCGACAAGCCGCATGCTCATTACATAACCCAATCTCCAGTTCAGTTTAGTTAAGGCTAATTTTATTTTGATGACACAATTATACGATTACCATTAACACCCCGAAAAGCAATGAATTGTGGATCTTTTTTTGAATCATTTTATTTAAATGAGACTTATTAAGTAAATAGACAAAGTACACTCATTATGTATCACAAACTAATATCCTCAGCTGACAAAATAATCATTTACCAGTTGATCTAGGAACTAATCATATTTGTTAAATTGCGTTTGCTGTTTTATTGTATTCCGGCGGATTGTTGCTTACACGAGGCTGCAAGATTTTCTCCACGGTAATCAAAGCGCACTACTGCGGCCATCGGAGCATATTGACTCGTCTGTCAAAAGTCTCGGAGGTCTGCCATGCAGAACAATGCCCTTGCATCAATAATGCAGAACGCAGGCTGCAGAATGTATGTTGATGAACGTGATAAGACTCATTAATTATGCAGTGGTTCCGACCGGTGCATTTTTCCACTCTGTCTTTTTCTAAGTGGCGGTATCCAGTCTGTGTACTGGGTACAAAGTGTTTTGATTCAATTGTCAGTTTCTTGTCACACGGCAAGATGAGAAAACAGTTCTAAACGCTCTGTGGTCAATATTGCTGCATTTCTATGTGCACCTGCAGCAGCTGTGGCACTCAAGGTAGGAGAGAAACGGATGCTTGAAAGCCAGCCTTTCCGATAATCATGCCTTTAAACATAGAGTCCGCACCTGATAAAACAGCCTGGCTTTTTCCCTGAAGAATTAGCTGTGAGCCTACAGGAAAGTTTTGTGCCTTTGAACGTCTGTACGAATCCAACACAGAAGGATAAGGAGGGCGTTGTTATTTTCTGAAGGCATTTGTTGTTGCACTTCCAACAGTACGAATTGTGCCTTTAAGATGTGCAAATTACTCTCTGTCTCTGCATCAGAATAAAGAGAGGAATGCTCTCATTAAAGCAAAAGGCAACTAATGAAGGAATGATGCAAAGAGGGAATCATCAAAGGTAATATAGGATGGGTCTAATGAGAGCAAAAGAGCAAAGCAAGGTGAATATTTTACCATAACAGTCTAATTAAATGCCCAAGTGATCACCCCAAAATTAATTAACCTAATTATGTAACAACTAGTGGAGAGTTTGTTTTTTTTCTCTCGATGGAGGAAAAATCCCTTGAGGCTATTTGTGAACAATGTGAATGTCCAGCCATTAGAATAGCGCATGCATTCAGTAACATTTCAATTTATGTGACTAACAAAGATCACAATGACTTTACATTTTATTTTATTAAATGACAACGCATAAGGGGTCACATAATTAAAAATAACATATTTCTTGATCTTTAGAAATAGAAACTTAATTTAACATAAGACTTTACAAAAAGGACAGGGCAACGCCATTGATATATGAAACAAAATATACGTGACTAATGTTATTTATTTCACAAAAAAAGTGACATGGATGTCCTAAAGATATAGTACAGAAAGAGCCTGATTAATTCTTAATTAATGAAGAATTCATTAATGACGATTAAGCAATTAATCAAATTTCGGGAGGACCATGCACGAACGATCTCAGCTGCCACCAATCTCCTTATTACTGATTACCCCGCGAATCTCCTCTCCTCTGCCTTAAATACCGCTTACTTCCTATCCTCGGATTCTGCGTTTTTGTCTTCCTCTGCCTCCCCTTCCGCCACCAGAGCCGAAGCCGACCCTGGTGAAGAGTCCCACGTTTGCCAAGTTCTCCACTTCCTCCAGGGGGCACGCGGGTACCAGACCGGGCTCTGAGCATCTGTTAACCCTAGCCTCCTAGGGGTTGAACCCCCTAGGGCTCAGAGACCGCCGGGCTCCCTGCCTGTCCCCCGGACAGTCTGCAAAACAAGCTATTTTATCGCAGAGGAAGTGGGAACTAGGGAAATATTCAAATGATAAATTCGAAAATTTATGAAATTTGTCAAATGTTGCTTAAATTTTATTCAGTCAAATATGAACATACAAATTTGATGCATTGTGATTGGTTATTATACATAATTATACAAACCCTTATTCTAATATCTAGAGATGAGGATGACTATGGTGATATAAAATAAATGTTGTTTTATTTCACTTAAATGTTGCTTAAATCTTAGTCAGTCAAAAAGGCATTAAATCTGGTGCATTGTGGTTGTTTACAAGATTAAATTATATGAGACATAATTTTTTAAAAAGTCAGAAATGGGGTCTATTATGATCATTTCAAAACCGAAGGTTGTCGTAATTTACTTAAAAGTTGCGTCTGAGCATCTCAGTCAATGTAAAATGCACATGTATTTATGCTAAATTTGGTCCTTTTTTGGTTAATAATTGCTATGACATACAGTATTTGAACACAGAATAAAGAAAAAAAAGAAAAAACTCATGTACGTTAAGAATGGCATGACCCTGAAAAAAACAATGACAGATTTTAATTTTGGGTGAACTGTTTCTTTAAATAAACACAATGACAACATCATTAGTGCAAATAAAAATAAACATCTCCCTTTTATCACTCAGCATATCACCCTTTTAAATGCACAAGCAGCTGCTGAGTGATAATGAAAGTGAAGTGTACTAAATGCAAAGATGGCTAACCCTCTTGTCGGGGACAATGCTTTTGTGAATAAAGGGGACGTGATATTATGCATGATCTGTCTCACTGCAGCTGTTTGATTTCCCCTGGTTCTGAACTCAGTGAAACACTGGTGCAATTTGTCAACTGAAAATACAGCCTGAAAGACATCTACACCAGTGAGAGACTTCAAGTCACTCCACCGCCTAGCTGAGATGCTGTTCTCCCGAGGAGCTGGGCGAAATGAATGCAACACTTATGAAAATAGAACTCTCAACTGGGCTACATGTCAGACAGTGAGCTGGTTTATTTTGGGGGAGATGGAGCCATTCAGTTCATCCTAGAAAGCTCCCAAGACATACTGACGAGGCCAGCGACAAACTACCTCAGGCCCTGTATGCTAATTAGGCCCTCGCGCGGAAAAGAAGCGCTCTCTTCACGCGGCTAACTTTTATTTTAGTGCTGCACTTCAAAACCCCAGATACTGAGAGAATCAATTAAGACAGTGCAGTACAGAGGACATGAGATGAAACGGGAGGAGAGTCCTGACCCAGTTTCAGGTACTCCAGTGCAGAGATGAGCATCTTTACAGGCCTGAGGGAAAATAAAAGGGTGCGAATGTGAGAGGAGTTAGAATCCAGCAGGTCCAGGGGAGGCAGCTCTCCTCAGTAGGTGCTTTTCATTATTTTTACCAGTCGCCAACCTTCCTGACTCCTCGACCTGTCTATGGAGTGCCAATTTACTCACCTTAGAAATGGAAGTCACCTGGGTGTCCAGCGGCGCGCTATATTATAAATGAAAGATTTGATCTGCTTGCATTAGTCGTGTAGGTTCTTTAAGTGCTGTGAGAGCGGCTCTTCATGAAAACGCAGACTCTCAACCTGTTATTTGGAATAACCTCTACTCAATGTTTATTCAAAGAAGCCGTGTTGAGGAAGCCACTCGGGAAGGTGGCTTGCCGAGCTACAAGACACACTTCAAGTAGTTTTCAAGCTAACCTTAAAAAAAAAAAAAAAAAAAAAAAAAAAAAAAAAAAAAAGCAGTTAGCAACACTAAAAAAGCTAAACTACAGTTTAAAGGAAATTTATCAAATTAGAAATCTGATTTTGACAAATTGTGATTTTCAAATTCTGGCAAAAAAACATGTTTTTGTTGTTGTTTTTTATCAATGAATTAGGTTAATGTGTAATAATATATAAATATATAAAGTAAATACATACATCTTTATAGCTATAGGATAAATAAATATAGATAAAAATGTATGCATCCTAATTTTTTTATGTAAGTCAAAATCATAAAGGAAATTACATGAATATTTGTCAAAATGCAATTTGTAAAGCATCTTTTTTTTTTTTTTAAACATCCAGTTGCATGGACTGTCCAAACTAATGACTCATTTGAATGAATAATATGAATAAACAATTAATAATGAACTATTTTTTTTTATGATTCAGATTCTTCAACAGTATTTGACAAAAAAAAAAGCGAGAGTAATGATTTGTGAATTATCTTTTTGAATCCTGAATTTACATGCCATTTTTGTTCTCTGTTCGCTAGTAGTAAAGCTGCATGTTACAAAATGTTACATTTTAAAAAGCCATGTCACACTATTGCTATTCACTGAAAAAACTAGCTAGTTCCAAGAAAATCTACAATATTTTGAACTACTGTCAAACTATTAAAAAGTTCTTGGCGTTGCTACACAATAGAGCACACAGAAACCCACAGCTGAATTTTCCAAAGAAGACAGGTCACGAACCATAATTCTAGCCGATTAGACTATTGTAAGTGGCTTAGCATGAAACGCATCTGCTAAATGGCAAGTGAGTGATTTGCATGACAATATCTTGATCCTGAGTAATAGAGCTCAGCTAAAAGACATAATGACAACAGATTTAATAATGATGCTTCTCGCAAAAACACAATCTCGATTGGTTAGTTGGGTCAAAACGAAGGGCAAGCATGGTCATCCGTTTTCAGAAAATATGGATATAGATGACATTCAGACAGGTCTTTCAAGGCATCCGATCCAAAACATTAATCCCTGCTATTCACTGGAATACCAAGCAACAAGGGAATATTTTACAGCTCTCTAGCTCCCCACGCATTGCTCAAAAATCCTCGCAGTGCCTTACCATATTAAGATGAAGTGGCTTTATGTGATTGAAAGCTGTTGGTTAATGAGCCTGTGAGAGGATGGGGCGATCACAACAGTGCATCTATGCTGCTGGTTTCTCGATAATGGCATCGACACCAGCGGCTCTGGTAATGATCCAGGACAAGGTGAATGAAAGACTCTCGCTTAGCCACTCAAAGTCCAGCCGAATCGGAATGACTCAGATGTTTGTCTTGAAATAAATATAGATTTATTTCATTTTCATCATTTGATTCAATATGCAACCCAGACGCCATTATTGTGAGGGGAAAAAGAAAACAACACAAGTGCAACAGTGTTTGGAATTATTAGAAACGGTGGGTTGTAAATATAAAACATCAAAAAGGTCAGCTGGGATGGAAGGGTTATAATTGAGATGTACTGTAGCAAATATGATGTACAGATCTAAGTGAAATATGAATGTAAGGAACATTACTTTTTTGTATATTAAAACTATTTGTTCATCGTAGAACACTGCAGAATAAACTACGCTTTACTATATATTTAAAAAGTAAAAAAAAGTTATTTTAAATCACAATAACATTACTGTTTTACTGTATTCATGATCAAATAGAATACTTTTATGTTTATACATAAACATTATAATCACATGGACCCTTGTTTTTATAAAGATACAATTCAGTAAATTCTGCCTGTCACTGAAATTGAAATGAGTGTGGCCAATTTGATTCATATCTTGAAGACAGAGTCGTTCGGCATGACTCGTACCTTCAGTTTATTCACAAACAAGATGTCAAATTCAATACCAAAAAACACTGACTAGTTCAGTGAAGGACTGTTTTTGTTCAGTAAGCTCGTCCACTCAATGATATATTGCTTTCCAACCCGTCATATACAAAGCTGTTTTCTCACGCTGCAGTGATTCTTTGACAAAGCAGTGACGCGCTTTACATATGAAGGAGTTCAGGAGCCAGCGCCCTTAATGAGAGTGACTCGTTAAAAAAATGGATTGTTTCCAACCAAAACAGCACTAGTATACATAATTCAGCTGTTAAATAAGAGTTTATTTACAAATATTAGTTGTTAGTCAATGTTGTGCGACCTTTATCTGCATCCTGGCTGGTGCTTCCGAATATAGAAGCAGCTGTCATTTGTCATTTGCGCCATCACAGCTGTGGAGACTATATATAGATGAGCTCCCACTGCTTGTCAGGTTTACAGATCTTATCACACTCATCAAAGCATCTACAGACTTGTGTATTTGCTGCAAACAGTGAAAGCGAAGTGGTGTGTCAAACCGGAGAAATCTGCAAGCATTGTCGACGCACTAATCTTAACAGTTGAACTAAAACAGGCTTGATCGCTGCAGAACTGCATGAGGGGGTTGTGTAGAGGCCGCTTCAGCCAATCTTTCAGCCAAGGTTGCTCAGAAAACACGGCCTACAACAGAGAGGGACAAGAAGGCTTTTGCTGCTTAAGCAGGTCTGATTGCCTCAATCAAAGCGCTTCCACAACCCAATCAGCCTCCCACTCGAGTCCCCGTCCAAAATCTTTGTTCTTATCCTTTTAACGAACCATTCCATTTGCTAGGTCAGGCCTTGATTTAGTCCCTTCATCCACATTAAAGAACTCATTGTGTAAAACCTTTGATGCGGAACCATTTTAGTATCTAGATATCGCGTCAAGCGCAGCTTAGCAACTCAACATCCGTAACCTGGCCTCTGCCACAAACCTTTACCTTGTGCTTCTTTCATTATTTCCCCTCTCAGATGCTACAATTTCCTACTTAATCAGCCGCTAATTAAAATATGACTCCAGAACCCCTTATGGGGATTGTTACTCTGGAAAAAAACCTCAAGGAACCGTATAACATGTCTAATGAATGACTAATCAAGGGACTAAATTGTCAGATAAACCCGTTTGGTCTAGTTTAATGTCTGGAGTGTCGCCTCTGTGGAAATGGCCTCATGTGAAGAAGAATTGACAGTGCTCTCATTTTTTATCAGCAGCTAAACCCTCTTACAAGCCCTGAATAATAAGCGCGCCGATGCGAAGTGTACTAATTCTGAGGGATTTCGCTGCGAACGATCTTTGTTTTCTTGACGAGCACTTTGTTTTCTTGTGTTTTCTGAAGTGCCTTCAAACCTGCTCTTTAGCTAATTTCCCTGTTCATTTTTCTGATGCCGAAAGATACCGTATTCAGGTAGTGCTTTCTTTTTTGTGTTCACTGTAAACGTTTGGTCCTTACGGTCTATTGGATGCATAATTCATTTTATGTGCATTGCGCCACTATATAGGTCTTATATTTCAGTGAAATGAGGGGATATATCAGGGTGATGGATCACAATGCTAGGCTCAGGTCTCTGGTTGTCATGGAGATGGGTATGAATGGTAGACGTGTCAGCGTTTCATGGCGGCTTGTCAGAAATGGTGCACAAACCAGGATTATGCTCTCTCATCCACAAACATTTACAACAAAAATGATGTATGTGCCCGGTTCTTCTGATGTGAGCGGATTTCTTTCTGATGTCATTTGAACAATGGTTGTGATGGGGGTAAAAGGCAGATGCGATATGTACTTTTGTAGAAAGCTATTTTCCCGACAAACATATGCAATAATCATCGATTTGCTTTGATGTTGTTGGGCTGTTTCTACATGTGGTTTATTAAAAAATAAATAAATAAGAGAGAGTGTGCTGCCTCGGTTTAGAGATATGTCAGGGATTTATCAACATTTAATGTGTCAACTGTCCACGGGAATACATCGACTTTTCTATCAGATATGATGGATCTCCAGAGTCTTCATACCGTATCAATCTATTGCATTAGGGAGGGGTGAGAGAGGAAAAATGGGCACTTTATAAATGCAAGATTCTCAGAATCTTATTTGCACAAGGTCCCTGAAGATAGAAAATGTATAACTTATAATTATAGCTCACTTATAGATCATACAAATTATCTAATTTTTATTTATTTATTTTTTTTTAAGAGCAGCTGATTGGGACACTATGACTTATTTAACAAAATCTAAGCTATATTCAAATCCTTATCAGATGTAAGTGAGATTTTCATTTGAAATGAGCATTTATACGCATTACTTGGAAGGTTGAAGAAAGCCTGCATGTGATGTAATTTAAGTCCTATTATAAATAGTAAATAAAAACTCTTACACTTGCTATTTTGGAATAGTTAGCCTACAGTATATGTAATCCAACTACATGTAAAAGTAAAAATGTTATTTAATTTTTAAATATACACATGCTAACCATGCAAGACTAAGTGTTCCAAATATAATTTCCATCACAGAATATGTGGTGAAAATTACATTTATTTGTGTAAACACACATAGTCAAAATTGCTCATGGAAATAGCACATGCTAGACTGCACATGGTTGGAGCCATGCATGTTATGCGAACTGACAGTGCAAATCCTTTCATGAACACTGTATGAAAACATACATACTAATTATGTTAAATGAAGTGCCCGAAAATGCAGACAAAACAAATGGAGCTTAATACAATTTTAGTGAAAAGGTATTTTGTCTCAAATGTGAAATGGATGTGGGGATTTTACATTTATCATAAAACATTCATTACATTTTATTTTATGTATGAATGTGAACAGAATGTACTATAGAGATGGCAGGATTTAAAGGGAAAAATAACAACAAAAAAGGCTTTGAGGTACATACATTATATAACAATACATGAACTTTTTCATTTGTGTGTTGAGAATAATGAGAGCAAAATCATCAAAAAACAGTGTGAATCGAAAACAGGATCTTTTAAGTTGTTGTTGTTGTCGTTAGCTACTTTGGAGAGCCCTTATCACTTATAAAAAGTGATAATGGAGGGATGGATAGATATTTCCGCTGTTATTAAAACTAGAATTACACTATCATTTAAAAGCTTTGACTGTATACATGAAATGCACACTCCAGATTTCCAGTGTGGCCTCAGGCATTTGTGTGAACGGCAACAGAAAGAAATATTTAATTTTAGGGAGGAACTGAAAGTTGAAACTGAATTTATGAATATGATTCATAAGCATCACAGAGTTAGACCTTCAGTATAATGAACAAGCACCATTTTTCACTGATTCACTACAAAGTTGCCATCTACAGTGAAACTGCTGATCCTTTAAATGTCACACACAAAGAGAGATTTTTCTCATCAAAATAATAATTTTGGCAATGGTGAAACCAGTCAACAGTTTCTACAGCTAAGCCTTTGGCAGCACCACATCGCCAAGGGTTTATTCCATACAAATTCACACCTCAGGCCTTTCCAAACATGTTCCAGGAATTGAACAGGGCTTACACAATATAAATAAGGGAACAGGACAAAGGAAAATTCTCCCCTGCAAGAGCCTCTGTGTCAAAGCCTCGCAGCTTCGCTGCCCAATCCTGCCAGGCTTTTCAGTTGCTGTTTTTAATCTTCCAGACTCCCCAGTGCTTCATTCAGAGAACCACCCCTGAGGAAGCCATGAGTCCAGATGAACAGTGAGAGGTGTAACTCGGAACATCATCACCTTGTCAGAGGAAATGTGACTGAGATGAGAAAGGCTTTTTTGTGGGTGGTCAGGGCACACTGGAGCTGACCAATGCTCCTCTGACTGAGCTACTCAAATAAAAGGGATAGTTCGCTTAAAAACTAAAATTTATCATTTACTTACCCTCATACGGAGCCACTAAAGAAACATGGTGGGGAGAAAATAGATGGGAGGAAAACTAGTATTTAAATTTGTTTGCGTTTTCTCACAAAATGATGGAGATCCCATGAGAAATTTTGTATTTGCTCACAAAACGTAAGCATTCCTCACAGAAATTTCACATTCTCTCACATTTTTTGAGATATATAAAAACGAACCGGTCGCGGTGCTACGCAAACCAATGGCCGCAGCTCCCGCTGAAGTTCGCCTCAGGGGGCAGGGCCACGGGTATATAAGCGGCTGTCTCGCCACAGGATTCAGGTTATTTCGAAGTGACGAACACTTACAGCGCATTCCCGTGTCTCAGGGAGCCTGGGTAATGAAAGTAAACAATTCGTTCTCTGTTGACACTTCACTGCTAAGATGCTATGGGAAATCAGTTCAACTCCGTTCAATCCCGCCGCGCCCCTAAGTGATGAACGACCAATGTATGACAATGAGCCCAGGCGGCGCCGGGGCAAACAGTCACATAAGAATGAAGAGAAACAATGCCCCGCATATGTATTTAAATCGTCCTTACATTTAGAGGCGTGTGAGCCTGAGCTTGCGGTTTGGGAGTGTGATGGCCAAACTCAGCGAACTAACAATTTAACACTTGAAAGCTTGTGAGCCTGAGCTTACATTTTGGGCGTGTGACAGCCAGACACAGCGGACTAATAAATTAACCCTTTAAGCAGAGAGGACTCTGGCATGTAATCCTGCGACGTCCAGATTGTAAAGCCTTGCAAATGTGGACGGCGAGATGATGATGATGATGATAGGCTTTAGCTCCTATGGGACAACTCTGGCCCATAGAGGAGTAGGCTAGCAAAATAGCATCCACAAACCACTTAGAAAGCCTTTGCTTCAAGACCGGTAACCCTTTGGAGTGGGCAATGAAACAAATTAATAACTGGTCAGACCTTCTGAAGGCTGCTGGCTACTCAATGTAGGCTCTCAATGCCCTGACCGGGCAGAGGGGGTTAGAGTGTTGATTCTCCATTGCCGGGGGTAGCGCCAAGAGAGATACCACCTGCGATCTAAACGGTGTGGAGAGCACCTTCGGCACGTAGCCGAGCCTTGGTTTTAAGATGACCTTAGAGTCATTTGGAATTATTTCCAGGCAGGCGGGGCTCACAGAGAGCGCTTGCAGGTCGCCTATTCTCTTAACTGATGCCAGTGCGTGCAGAAGGGCAGTCTTAAGCGTCAGCGCCTTCACGGTAGCCGTTTTCAGAGGTTCAAAAGGGGCGCCCTTAAGGGTTTCTAGCACAGTGGGCAGATCCCAGGTGGGGATAGTACGAGGGCGAGAAGGCCTGAGCCGTCTCAGCTATCGCTGATCCTTCACATGACAAGGGGTTTTCGCAGCGTTCAGCTCGGGGAGGCAGACAGGCTCCCGTCGAGCGGCCATACATGAAGGTCCCACAGTTTGGGTCATGGGTGCCAGATTGAGCCCTGGGCCTGAGATAGAAGGTCTCGTCTCAAGGGAATGGGCCACGGTGCTGCCGTCTGCATTGTGTATAGGTCTGCTATGCACGGCTGGTTCCGCCAGATGGGGGGCTACCAGGAGGAGTTTGTGAAGAGGTGCCTCGACGACAGATCCCCTTGATGATTTACATATGGACCCAGTGTTTGCAGTAATTACAGTGTTTGTCATACCCGGAACTTTGCCAGACAGAGGACGAATGCAGAGCAGCTTGTGGGGTGGTCTGGCCGTGGCAAGACTTTCCCCCGCCCTCTTCTTTTCGACCGGATCAGGACGACGCTGGAGGCGGGTCCAGCACTATCCTGGGCTGGGGGTTTCTGCTTTTTCGGAAAGGAGAAGCATCATGTTGCAGATCTGGAGCGACCTCTCTGTGACTCCTGTTTGCTCTGTGGCTGCGGAGGCGCAGGCGTGCAGGACGGACTCACAGACAGAGCAACGATGACCGGGCATGTTGCTCAGGTAAGTGCAATTTGCTCTTTCAGAAATGTGGCTTTTAGTTCGCCGGATAGCGGCAGGGAAATCTTCCAGCTGCTAGGCGTTTTCTAGACGGCGTAGGCTTCATTCAGGACCAGCAAGGTGCTTCGTCGCTGAAGGAGAAGAAATCTGAATCCTGTGGCGACGCGGCCACTTATACCATTGGTTTGCACAGCACCGCGACCAACAAAGTTTCTTGAGGGAATGCCATACTTTTGTAAAAAGGAGTTCCCAAGAAACTTTGCATTCTTTAAAAAATCGTTTGCGTTTTCATTTGCAAAATAGTTGCATTCCTTGAAAAACTTATGTAAAACTTCAAATTTACTCAGTGCCTTTTGTGAGCAGATGTAAAATTTCCTTGGAGGACATATTATTTTTGCAAGAAAATGCAAATCCATTTTCCTTCTATCTTTTTTCTTTCCTCACGTTCTTCCAAGAAACGTTGTGTTCTCGCACAAAACGTTTATACAAACTGCATGACACAGATTTAGCAAAAAAACACTATCTTTTTGCGGGAGAACGCAACGTTTTTTTGAAAGAAGGTGATTGCGAAAAAATGTGAAAATGGATCCAATTTTGTATTTTTTCCATCAGCCCGAGGGGCTCCATACATTACAGTTGTTCCAAACCTGTATATCTTTCTTTTGTGGAACATAAACAGTTCTTCAAAATGTCATCTCTGTGTTACAGTTACTTGTTAAATTCACAGGTCAATGGGGGCGATCGTTTCATAAGCTAATATTTCATAAGCCAATTAAAATGCTCACAAAATGAAAGCAACTGCCAAGGTGAGGTGGCGGTATTATGCATCCTTGCTAAGAAATCCAAAATCTACAAATATTTTGATGACGAAATCATTCAAATTAAGTCCTGCTCTGTTTCTAGTCAAAGGGACTTAGAATCTGCTCGTTGCGCAGTCCAAAACTTCAACTTCCATCAGCCTTTGTGCCGCACATTATCGTTGACAGAGATTTTCCTGTACTATGGTGTTGCTGCCCACACAGGGCCTGTTCCTCAAGCCCTCTGAGGCCATCAAAGGTCGGGCCTCTGAAGACGACTGCTCCCACTCTAGCTGTGCCAGTGACTGCCTCCGTTTCGCTCCAGTTCCCCGGCTGTCTTGCTCCTACAGGCCTGCATGAGGGGGTTACTATAATGCCAGCTGACATTCTGACAAGCATGTGATTGTTGGGAGTATACGGGGAAGGAGGAGGAGGGCGCACGCTCTCTCTCTCTCTCTCTCTTGTCGGGACCTTTACGAGTCTTTTAAAAGCCGGGAGAAATGTTTGGTGATTAATGCAAGTCTCAGAAATGGTCAAAAGTGCTGACACGGCAGGCCTGGAACAATGGAAGCTTTGCCGGATTCCTGGATCGCGACGGCTTCTGCAGTTACACCTGGTGACTCATGCGCTCATATTGCTTTAAGCAGTCACTGTCATCTGCTTTAAATACAACAGTAATCGATAGGTATTTAATTATCTTTAATGATGATTTTGATAGTCTGTTCAGTATTCTCTGCAGCTAAAGGTCTAGCGAACCTTTGGTTTTTAAAGCTGAGTGTGCACATCTTGCAATATTAAAATATCGCACATTAATATGAAAGCAAGTGTAAACACCGTCTTTGTGGATCTGTGCAAATGTTGTGTCATTTATGTGAATGTGCTGAACAACTCAACATTACACACACTCAGAATGTCCAGGATTTTTTGAAAAGAAATCTAAACAAAACAAAACATGACAGATTAATCAGTGGTCTCAAATTAAAGAAGACACTTGCAAGCTGCATAATTCACAGCACTGCAGGGTCCAAGTCATTTTGCATGCTCAAAGGCTAGCATGACCGTAGCTTTAACTATTAAAGATTCCAGAAAAACCAATACAACATTTTCAGAAAGCACAGAGGACCATTTGAACTTTTAAGCTACAATTAGATATAAGCTACCTAGCTACTACACTAAGATATAAAGTATCAACCCAAGTGTTATTTAATAATAAAATATATGTATTGATATGTACTAAGTGGCGCTAAAACACAAGCTCAACACATGAACCATAGCACATTTTTATCACAAATATTTACATATTGCTTTTTTTTTTTTATGCTGCATCAGGCACGTATTGCAGCAGTTCAGAATTGAAAAGTCTGTGGGCTGTGGCTAAAAGTTAATCCTCTATTGTGTTGGAGATGACCTACACCAAATCCAACCCTAAACCTACATGATAGTATTAACAAATGTAAAACTGATATAAAAAAGCTTTTATTGATGCAACTGTGCCGTAGTTACATGGGATTCGAATCGGAGCTCCTCATCACTAAAGTACAGTACATTTCTGTACTCCGTGAGCCACCAAACAAACCTACCGTCTATGAAAACCCATAGATATGATGCTGTATATGTGTGAAGCTAATGTTCAAAAGAATCAGTTTTCAAATCATCAAGCCATAACATAATATTCTTCAAGTAATTGTGTGAAAATTATGCTTTATTAAACAAAACTCTGTAAATCTGTGTGAAAGGGGAAAAAAACGGTCTGTGTTTTTCTGCCTCTAGTGTTACTTTCTTGTGGAAAGTGCAGTAATATGTACTTATTGGTACATATTTTACATCTCATTAGAAAGTGTCCCCAGGTAGGCTATGTTTCATTTATGCCATGCATTATTGAATGAACAAAAATAAATATAGTCATATTCAGAGTTAATGTCATTACATGCCTGCACCTGTAATTACACTTCTTAAATCAAAACAGTGTGATCCAGCGGGTTTCTCCACATTTCATATACTGTCTCTTTTGACCAGCTGGTTGAAAACAATTGTAAAAATATCTTTGACAATAGTTCAAGCTGCCTGAGCTTGAAGATGCTGCTTGAGTTGATATATGGTTGTAATTTTTAAGTGAAACGTAGGTGTCCATAAAGTGTACTTTTGGAGGCCACTGTAGGTTTAAAAGGCTAGTTCAACACTGCAATTTCTCCAATTTTGACCATAACTTTTACTGTCAGTGGACCATGATACTGTGCATGAACAACGCTGATAAGCTGACATCTCCTGACCTTGTGCCACTGTTTACTGTAGTTTCTCACAGCCTTTCCTGCCCGCAGGCTCTCAACTGCTCACTGCTCTGCTATTGTATTGCCTATTGTCTCCGGCTCAGATCCTAAAAAAAAGCATGAGGATTTTAAAATAATGCTGCTGAGTTCAGGATGGATCCACAGTTCTGAACATGCCAACACCAGCCTAGTTTATATTCAAAAACTGTCAAAACAACTGGACAGGATTACTAAAGTGTACAGTTATTTCTAAAATCATCCAGCCTTAATTAGCTTATTTTAGTTATGACAATGTACAAAAGTTTCACACTCATTTATATGTATTACATGCAACTTTCAAAAGAAATGTATTTGCAATTAAAGGAACAGTTCACTCAAAAAAATGTCAATATGGAGACAATTTGCTCACCCTTAGGCCATCCAAGATTCTGAGAAATGTAGCATCAATCACCAATGGATCCTTTACGGTAAATGGGCAAAATGTGAGTTCAATCAGCTGATAAAAACATGTAATCCACACCACCTCAGTCCATTAATTAACTTTTTGTGAACCAAAAAGCTTTGTGTTCGTAAGAAACAAATTCGTCAAGTACTGTATGCATAATATTGCTTTTTCCAGTGAACAAGTTTCTTCTGATCATGCACTCTTTATGTGAAAACAGTCAAATGTGTTGTTGGATTTTGACTTTTTCACTGGAGGAAGCATGACTGTAGATTATGGACTGGTATTTTGGCCCCATGTGACAGTTAAAATATCCTCATGATGGATCTGTTTATCACAAACACACAACATTTCGCTTCACAAGACATTATTTTTCCAAATATGTTCTGATGTGGAAATAAACTCATCTACATCTTGGATGGCCCAAGGGTAAGTACATTTTAATCAAATGTTCATTTTTAAGTGAACTATTTCTTTAAGTTGAATGGTAATTGTAAGTAAGACATGTCTGTCTAAAACTCATACATTTTCTGAATGTGTTTCAAGTACCTTTCATAGCATTGCTATCATTTGCATTTCCTTCAGTCATCGTCTACCAACTCTTATGCAAGCAGAATTCGCATTAAAGTCCTAAAGGATGTGATTTTTTTCCTAGTGAATAAGTCAACCTGCTCTTACCATACACAACATCTCCCTTGCAAGCAAATAAAAATGATATCAAGACATCTTAATCTTAAAAAAGACATAGTAAAGTGTTAAAAAATGTTTTTAATGATGACTTATCTCGCCTAGGGCACCTAAGTGAGCCAAAACTCCCATTGGTGCTGCCTTGAGAAAAAAGAAAAATGGGTGCATGGCGTCCCTGATTTTGAAGATATTTGACAACTTAACTATAGAAGAAGCTCTTAAAAAAACCTCTCACAGATAAATTCAAAAAACAAGAGACTAACAGATTCATGTAGCGTGAATGTTGTTGCTCTGCTCGCCACCCGTAAACCTGTAAACTGTATTCTACAGCCCGCATTATCTGGAAAAGTAAGATAAAGAAAATGCCACCCACAGCAACTTTTGGGTGTCCACTTAATTTCAGTTTCTGCAAGAGCCAGAAATATCCAAAGCAGACAAAAGCACATGCTCAGAAAAAAAAGAAAAAGACGAACAGAACAATGCAAAAACCACAGTGAATGCTAAATGCAGGCAAATATGGCTCTTTTTTAAATTAAATGACATCCATGACACATTTCCCACTGACCTGAATAGAAAGATGAATTTTCTTCCCATGTTTTATTTTTCCCAGTTTCATTGTACTCTCAGAAAGCTGATGCAGAACTTCCACTGACAGCCTCTTTGTATTTGTGCAGTATATGCACAATGTAATCCACAAGCGTGATGCAACTTGGTTAGTGCAGAATTTCTATCTTGTTTCTCCCAGGCACCAAGATAATAGCAATAAGATGCAAACAAACTCAAACAGAGAAATATTGTTTGACTGAATCAATTTTCTGATAACAGCATGGGACCATGTAGGTGTTGCTAAGCCCTCAGAAAAGATCTCATACCCTCCATAAACTCAACTCTCGTTTAGTATTATTTAAAGGTTAAGTGTGTCATTTTTGTGCCACTAGTAAAACCACATGGCATTGAAATCTGTTTGTTTGAGTTTAGAACATCTAAATACCTTGAGGAAAGCTGTCAATTTCCTTTGATTTCAACTGTAGTTATAAAAGTATGAAATCTGATATGAACCTGACATCATGATTGCCTGATGGCACCATAAGAATGGGCACATGCAGTTCTAAGCCCTTCAATAATGGCCATTCTCAGCTGTGACAGGAAAAATGGAACTCAATTTTATGCTTTTAAGACCCCTCCAAAAACAATCAGGCTCTGCTAAAACATCTACTACAATACAATATTAGCTATATGAGGACTGTTGTCACGGCTACAAGCTTCTGAGATCAAAAGATTTGTTTGACTAACGGTGATTTTGCATGTTGGTTTCAAACACAAAATGTGCATAAATTTAGTCCTTCAAAAATATTTTTAGATCCAGCATCTATATATAGTTGGATGAACTAATGAACGCATTTTAAAAAAATACAATGACATTGAGTGTTGTTATTGTTAACTAAAAGTTTGAATGACTTAAAAATTGTGGTAATTGTTTTCGATAATTGAAATAAAGCTCAATTCAAATACTATATAGAAATATTACACTAAAAATAATTTTATTTTTCATGTAATATTAATATTTGGATTTTTATTCAGAAAACAAAAAAGCAGTATATACAAAGTATATAGAGTGCAAAAACCTTTAATTTCAGTTGTTTCAAATCAATTCAAACAACTAATTTAGAATAATATATATTTAAAACAATGGTTTAATACATTTCTGTTATACCTTTTACATTTTTACAGTTATGTGGATTCATTTTACTCTTTTACTCCTAAAATACAGCTCTAAAACTATACTTCGGTTTTGCTGTGACAACTTCCCCATAGAGTTGGGCACATGCTTTCAGATTCAGTCAGAGTAAAGCAGATGGTGTAGTTACAGCTTCTACCACCAGGGGCTAATGGGGTCATGTTAACCAGCCAAACCCTGACCCCTGGCTTTGAGCACCCATTGCAGGCTGACAGACACAAAATCCCAGCACCTTTCAGGCATCCGCTCAGCTCTCATACTGTAATGTTGTCTGAGCAATACCTGTTTAAGTAAAAGTTTTGTGGTAAAGAACTTGCATAATTTACTTTTAAACAGCTTCGGAAATACAATAACATTACTTAAAGTATATAAGAATAAATATATATACGTAGAAGGTCTCACTTTGACTGAAGCCACGGAACAATGATTTCATTCACATGCTTATCTAGCACAATGAGCTCAAGCGTTTCCCTGACATTTGCCCAAGTAATAGTTATAAATTGCAAATTCGAGAGGCGTCAGACTGCCGCCTTACCGATGTTTCACAGCACATAGTTAACACAGTCAGTGGTCAACCTTGTTTGGAATCCTGCTGAGTGTTTATGCCTGGATATCTCTGGCATGCTATCCATTATATTGTGGGGGGTTTTTTTCGTTGCGCAACAAGTGCCGCCAAATCCGTTTGTCAGTGACAAATGTGAAAGGCTTCCTCAGAGCAGGAGGAAGCAAAGTGCCTGCAGCCATTTTAAGCTCTTCCAAAAGGGAATCAAGACAGTGACTCTGTACACACGACGGCTCAGAAGCCAAAGACACTGGCAAGCCACTGGTATGCATATCCTGACGGGAGGGAAAGTGAAAGAGCAGGGTTTTTATGGACTAAGATTGTGCTTTTCAATCATCTAAGAGCTGAAGCTACCCCCGCAACACAACAAGAGCATCCCCCGTGGGAAAGACAAAGAGAAAACACCCACGTTGCGAAGCCATAAGCCTTCAAACATCACTCATTTTACTGCCTCTCCCCCTGTATGTGTGTGTGTGTGTGTGTGTGTGTGTGTGTGTGCATGTCTACATATCTAATATCCTTGGGGAATTTGCCATTTTACCATTATCACTGTCAGATAACATGCAGCTGGAGGAGCTGAATACCAAATGAGTAAGCCATAATCTGAAATATGACAAAAATGCATTAACATGGTAAATTACTTTAGGATTTTCCTATTTGTTAGCTCCGATTTACATTTTATCAAGTGCGTTTCTTTAATTCAGAGTGCACTTTCTTCAATGGAAATGGATGCATGCTTTAAAAATGACTGCAATCCATGTGGGTAATGTTATGACCCTGGTTGTATTTATAGATGATAACAAGGATCTCTTGAAAAATAAAGTTTAATTGAATTTTACTTTTGTATACATTTATGAAAATGCGTATAAATAGTACAAAATATAAAATTGAAAACTCATGGTATTGATATGCAAACATGAACTCTGGCGTATATATGACACAAATGTGTTTGGTGTGCATATGATAATCGTTCATACAATACAAAATTTGATATGCATTTACCTCACAACCCTAATCCTCCCCATCATGTAGCATAAACACACCAAAGTCCATTGTTGCATAGTTATACCACAAGTTTTCATTTTTATTTGCCTTAATATTTATATACACATTCATGAGATCATGAGATTTATACATTTTTCTTGTTATTTTAAAATGCATTGTTAGTTTAAGATTTATATATTATATTGTTATTTAAAAGTAAGTTTTATTAATTAATTTTTTTAAGTATTACTGCTAATGCGGAGTTATATCTAGTATATAATGCTCCACACAAAATGACTCTGGTAAGGAGTCTGATAGCCCTTCTTTTCCTTTTATTTTTGGGTATTTCCTCCTGGGTTTTGTTAGATAGTGAGGGATCAGCGTGTGTATTTTTGTGTTCATAAGGATTTCGAAATTCTCTCAAATTCACTTCTATCTGTTTTATTGCTTTTGGCTGTGCAGCTCCTCAGGTAATTTGTATTCTTCTGGTTCTTTCTATTTGTGACTGAAAGAGTGTAAATATATTGTAAGTACTGAAAAGAGTTCTGACATCTCCCCTTGAGTTTTTCCTTTCTTATGTCTCCTTATGTTTCATATATTCTCATACCGTGTGGACAGAGGGCTGCCTGCAAGAGTGGAATCGTCATATAGTGCCTGCTTCTGTAAGGAAGGTGTGATGACACATTCAGTAAATCCAATGGAAACACTATAACAAGCTCTAGCTGGACGCCAGCAAAATGCACCGGGGTTGAGAGTGTTACGCTCATCTTGGCCTCACCTACAGCGCCATGACTCCCTCAACACAGGTCTGACGTACTTCTTGGGCCAGGAAAAGATCAGAGCACAGTCCCTGAAGCTGTGCTTCTGCAGAAACACTGATAAACAAAGCAAGAACTGAGTAATATATGCAGTGATGGGATGACGCCCCATGGATGCAACAGCCATCTCCATGTACTGCGGTGCTCCAGAGCGAGAGCATACAACTCGTTAACGACACAGTGTTGCTGGTCTCCAGCAGGCGAGCTAATCCAGTAACGTCTACATAACAATCTGAAAAATCTTAATTCGGTTCCTTTGGAAGGATCCCAAAAGATCTTGGTTAGACATGAACTTCAGTTTGACACAAATCAAAACGTGTCTCTGAATGACGGACTGCACAGCAAATTTTGTGTAATTTATTAATGAATAATCTAAATAAAAATTAATAGACATGTACACTTTGTTTATACGACCCTTTAAGCAGAAACATTTTCAGATAATATATACATACATATTTATTTATCATCTTATATATCTTTAATAGAAGAAGAAATGCTCACCAAGGTTGTATTTATTGAAATAATACTGTATATTATAATAATATATTTTATGTATAATTTTTTTTATTAATTACTATAAAAAGTAATTTATCCCTGAGATGGCATAGCTGTATTTTCTATCTATCTATCCATCTAGTATATATTATGTATTTATACAAAATATAAATTTTGTTCACTGTGTTTAGGAGAATTTGAAAGCGAATCATTTAATATGTGTTATTGTAAAATGAGAAACATGCTCTATAAATGTAATATAATTATGTCTAATTTAATGTACTGTATAGCATCCATTACAAAAAAACACCCTTGATAAATGTGTAATGTGTGGGAGGAGACCGATTTGAAAGAGACTGACCTGAATTTGTGGATGTTAATAACAATATGTGACATTAACATGTATATAACATTAAAAGAAGACTTACTTTAAAAGGCACACTAGCTTATTGTTACCATTCTGTGAATATTAGTGTGTGTGTGTGTGAGTGAGTGAGTGAGAAAGAGAGAGAACAGTAAACATTTAAATGTAACATTCCTCATATCCAGTCTTCACCATTGCTTTTATGTGCAATTGTAATTTTTACTAATAACTGCTGTAATAAAAATAGTGATTCGTGTGTATGATTATGTTGTGTGCTGGTTATGTGGGTATGCACAAATCTATGGGTGCTGCATTCATAAAATATAAATATGAGATACTGAATTTCATGCCTGAGGTAGATGAAATGGCCCAGCAACTAAACAGTCTTTTTCATAAAGTAATAAGGTTATTTTGCAAATCTCAGCGCAGCTTCTTATAGAGACTAACACAATATCATCCATGATACCATATGTTACTTTTATATCTTTAACAGTTTCTTCTGAATAAAAATAATATAATAAATAAAACTTGAAATGCTGCATTTAGCATGTCAGTGCACTCACATGATTTCAAATTGCTCCACAAGTCACATACTATTGTGGCAGCTATTTTTGAAATAGTATAGATACTGAAAATTAAACTCCAAAGTGGCCATTACATGATATCAGTAATACTAAAAATGATTTGGTTTTGATTGACTCCATTTTTAAAATCTGAATAATAAACCATTATTATTATTACTATAATTAATTTGTGGAAATAATGCTTGACCTTTTCAAGCTTCCGTATGTGCCACTATTTCTAGTACTGTTTGTGGATACAGAATTTTTCACAGCTCCAGTTTCAGTTGGAGAAAAATAAATAAATAAATAAATAATCAATGGACATTCGGATGTGATCCAATTGAAATGCTGCCCATTCATTTAGCTCCGATTCAAGAAATCTCTTGCTTTTTCCCACATATTTTTAAGGCTGCCTTCTGTGGATTTGCACAGGAGGAACATGCATGCAGCTAAGAAAGAACACTGATGCACAGCGTGTTCAGCGGCTTGTACTCTTGCATATTCAAGTGCTGAACGTTCAAACTGGCACTACTTGCAAAACAAATCTTTCCAAAATTTACTTCAGAACCTTAAAATCTTAATACAGCATAACCTGTTAAAGAGACTCTACGTCTATCCCTCACAAATTTGCTCTCTATTGCGTGAAAATAAAAATGGCGTCCACCCTGACTAAGGTCTACACAAGTGCACACACATGCAGAGGGGGAGGCCTTGTGGAAAACCCAGGCTTTCATTAACATCGTAGAAGCCTTTTTCCTCTAGTACACTCATGACAATTACCAGGCTTCATAACGCAGCTCTGGTGGAGAATTATAGCACAGCCCTTCTCTCCAGTTTGCAGACCATGCATTATTAATCGGGGCAGCTCAAAGTAAATAATTACATCTCATTATCAAAGCTAGGGTTTCTAGTATGGAGGCATGTCCTCTCTATTTCCTTAATGAGCCTCCAAGCTGGCCCATTTCGCATTGTTAGAGATGTTAGGGTTTGAAAGAGGCAACTCCTCCCCAACTGAGGTTCTGTATTGCGAAATCAGAGGGCGAAAGGGAACAAACTGCTGCTATCAGTACGCCGACTGGCGTTCGCTATCAGGGCTGGGCTCGCATTCAAGGGCTGCATTCATTATTTTTGCCCCAGCTTCTGCCATTCTGTTACATCTGGCGAATTTGAGAGATTGACTCAGCCTCTGTTGCTCATTTCAAGAAGATAGAAGGAATGCAAAGAAATTTGTTGTAGGTCAGCGGCATGACTAGACTGAACAATAGACGCTGAATCCATACTCCAATTTAGATGTCATAGATATAACGTGACCTGACTACCCTCGTTAAATTACACTACGGATGTGTTTTAAGCCCTATAATAAATTAGTCCTGGTATAAAAAAAAGTTAATTCTAAAATCTAAATTATGCTGCTTTAGTAACCAAAACTGGTGTATAACAAAAGAGATTTCCTAATTACATGCACCAGAGGCCTTTCTGTTATATAAACATATCATGGTTCAGCACCATTCAGATTTGAATCGAGATTGACTTTTGAATTTCTTTTCAACTTAATTTGTACTGATTTTAAAATGAGGCAACAGAAATGTGATTAAATCTACATGTAATGAAGTAAATGACAATAAACTTAAATTAAAAGCAATTCTTTGAAAAAAAAAAAAAAACTAACTAGAAGAGCAAAGTTTGATAAGATTTAAACGTTTAAAGGAGTCATACAAAGCCAATTTTCCACAAGCTAATATGATTTTTTAGGGTCTTAAAGGTGCCGTAGAATGCATTGAGAGAATATTTTAAATTGTTCTCTGATAGGTACATAGAAGGTATGTAGCTTAGGTAAGGGGAAAAAAATGCCCAGAAACGGTTTTACAGGTCCATTTACAACCCTAGAATTTGACCCTAGAATGAAACAGTCTGTTTTT
>JAUCMU010000104.1:18591856-18640806 GCA_032275025.1 Enteromius treurensis
TTTATCATTGTAGGGTGGTTGTGTACTCACACTCCCAACACACATTTCAGTCCAAACAGCTTGTAAAAGTGCATGTGTAACCCCCCTGGGTCCGCTACCGCCACAACTCGTCCTCGCTTCAAGCAGGCCTCGAACCCAGGTCTCCAGCATGGGAGGCGGGCGCTCTAACCAGGAGACGAAAGGCCATGACCTCTAGCGTCAGTTGCTAGAGCGCCTCTTTTTGAGATCAGGGGAGTGAGGTCTACCTGCACAGCACATACTTGCTGGCCTCCGTTACACATGTACCACCATATGACCCCTTTACATCTTTGAAAAATAAAAGGTTTGTAACTCTATACTGCAGCTTTGGAGCATTAAGGATTAAGAATTAAGGAGCATAAAAAAATAATATTTTCAATATTTCAATTCAAAGAGTCCTAAAAAATAATGTATTGCAATTCCAGAAAAACATTAAGCAGCACTCTTTTCAAGATTGATAATGTTAAGAAATGTTTCTTGAGCAACAATTCAGCATATTAAAATGCTTTCCGAATGGAGTAAAGACTGATGACATTTAATTTAGCTGTCACCTAAAGAATGACATTTTAAAATATATTAAAATAGAAAATGTTGGTTTTAAATTGTAACGATATTACAGTTTTATAGTTTTTGGATCATGTAAATGCAGCCTTTGTTGAATTCCTTTCCCCGGAACAAATTCACACACATGAAACACTCATGTCCAAAAAATTATCATGAATTTTGCATAATCCTGATATATACAAAGTGGGTAATTAGTAAAGATTAAAAACAACTTTGGCAAGAGAAAGAAAAAACACTCCTGTCACTGCCTGCCCTCAGAATTCTTCACTTTAGCAAACACTCAGAAGCTGTCAAGTCGTGCCTCTCACTTGCACTGTAAACAGGGAATTAAAATACAGCCGATGGATATGAAATCAACTTGCTGTTATAACTGCTGCAGTATATATACATAAAAAGAAAAAAAATGATTCAAGGCTGTAGCACTAAAGCTAGAACTAGTCATGTTACTGCTAGGTAGGTCAGTGATTTCATAACAGTCACACTTTGTGGTCACAGACCTTTTCTTCCATTTAAGGGAAGACGTCACTTCATCACAAATAAGTCACTTATCACAACAGTTCAGTTACAGCTTTGAATGCCCAAGTGTGAATGGAGCTCGCTTGCTTTATAATCGTGTCCAGTGATGTCCGTGTTCCCAGTCACCGTAGATTCCCTTCAAATGGTGGGCAGGGAGCTGATCGTTTTCATTTAACCTCTACATGCGGCCCCTCGCCCCTGGAGTCAGAGACAAAAAGGGAAACACATAATCTGGAGCGTGAGATAGGAGAGGGAATATGATCCAATTGGCAGTGTCAGAACAGCGAGTCTTTGGCTGAAAGTCTGCCCCGGCCTAGGACTGAGCATGATGCTGGTGGGCTAGTTAAATGTGCTCATTTCACACACCATTTCACATGAGGCGCTTGTACGGGGGTCCGCCGCTCAACGTGACATAGGGGACACAAAGTCTCGGCAGGACTTTGCGCTGTTGCGTTGCTTTGTTGAATATCTTGAAGGAATATGCAGAATGCAGTTGAAATCATGCTGCTGGATTTGTGGGGGCTGGGCTAATAGAGATCTTCGCTAAGGGTAATTCGTGCTATGTGGGTAGCAAGGGCAAAGATCAATACAACAGCATAGAATCTCCTCAGGTGGGTTAATGGTGAGTTTCACTCCAGAGGCAAAATTACAGCACACAGTCATTTAGATGATGATAAATTGTTGCAAAAACTGCTATTGATTGTGCACTTCTTATCTTTTGCAATCTTCTATGATGAAATGCAATTTTTGATTTACAAATTGTTCTATGGGCACAATTGAAGGTAAAAAGGACATTAAACTCAATTTTTCAAGTAGTTATCGCTGCATCTTGGAGGATTAGACATGGATATCCATGTCGGCCATCTTGGTTCCGGTCACATCCGGTTAGATAACCAAGTCTTCCATCCTGGTCCGCTTTGATACCATAGATACCCATCCTCAAGTCTGCCTTATTGATTAAGTTATGACGGTTTGCTTTGCTAAATATAACTTNNNTAAGAAAAAAAATATTCATTGGTCAATATACAATGAATAATAATAAATGATACAAATACTAACATAAACAATTTACGGTATTACGGCTTTTACAGTCTATGGTATCCATCCGGACGTGACGTCATGCAAGATGGCTGTTGGATATTCATGTCTAATCCTCCAGGTTGCAGCGATAGGCTACTCCAATTTTTGGAAAATCTTTATAAATATTTAAATTTTTAGCATGACCACCTTTTACTTTAAAGGGACAGTTCACCCAAAAATGAGTATTTGCTAAAAACGTAAAAAAGAAAACAAAAAGAAAAAAGACATCCAAGATGTAGATGAGTCTGAACAAATTTGGAGAAATTTAGCATCAGTTGGACATCAGAGAATCCTCTGCAGTGAATGGGTGTCGTCAGAATGAGAGTCCAAATTGCTGATTGCATTTTGTTAAACGTAGGCTAATAAAAGACAGTCAACTTGATATCAGACCAGACTTGGAGTCACTGTATATATACACTAATTCATTTGTTTCAATAAGCATTTGACATTTATAAAACATTTTGATTATACAGACAATATTTCTATGCAGACAATTTCAAATATTTAAAGTGTAGCGTATGATTTATTGCCTCTTCTTAATTTGCCTGTCATTATTTTTTTCATAACTCACGGTTCTGCCAAATGACTAATGACCATTTACACCTCATTTATCACCGTGGGTCCCAAAAATATATTTTTTTGCTTTTCAAGCAAGTCCTAAATCAAGCTCTGAGTGCAGTCGAGCACACAAAGACGATCTAAAAGAAAATTTGGGAAAAAAGAGGAGCGCTTCTGAAGCGACGCACGTGCCTTGCATCCAGACGGCCATGCAGAAGCGACCTAATGAGTTGGCTCTCACCAGAGAGGTGGACAATACCCTGCAACCATCGCTCTGAAATGAACCGATGCAGAGCGCGAGCCAGACCACTGACTTCTCTGTTTCATACAGTCCATTGAGTTCCTCTGGGGGGGTACGATCTTGTGCCACAGATCCTCTTACCCAAAACACTACACGGCCCATTTCCGGTAATAGAGCACATAGGAACGTTTTTGCTGTGCATGCTGTGGATTGAGAAACACTGTCGGCGACGGCGACGGCGCTGGTGCTGTGCTCCCCCCAGTCTTCGAGCAGTTGGCCAGGGTCTCCTAAAGCAGATGGTCTGGAATGAAGACACTCAATATGACCTAATACGTCTCATTACACACTTACATAATCATATACAGCAGTGAACTATTTTATATTTAAATAGGCTGCAGATATCTCTTTTTTTAATGAATATCTAGGTCTCGTTGTTGAGTAAAAGTACCTAAACATCATTACGCCAAGATGGATCTAACTGAGAAGAAAATTGCTCGTCTTCAACTGAATATGAAAAGGCGTTCATTCGCAAACCTATTTTGTGTCCATAATGTCACATATTTACGATATTTGAAACAAAATATACGTGAAATGAGACTTGATATTATCTACTGGGAAACTATTATCTACTAAAGTGAACAATTCATACCAGGATGGAGAAAAAATAATGCCTCCGTTAACATTAACCAATTGGCGATTTGTGTTGTTTTGGAAATGAAAAAAAAAAAATTTTAATTAGTTAATTCAATTTCCAGAACATTTCCTTTCACTGTTTCTTTCTGGTGGATTGATCTTCCTAACCCTATCCGGTCAAATCTAACAACTGAAACTTGAGAGCATTGAAAGACATCAGCTTAGAACTATGAGATATAAACACAGAATAAACACAGATGAATGTGAACCCTGGCACGTTTTTTATATTAAAAAGCTTCAGATTCAAATAATAATGGACTGTTGCTAAAATTATTGCTCTATCATGCTGGAAATATGCCCTACACCAAATCCAACCCTAAATCTGCACGATAGTGTTAAAAAATTCAAAACTGAAATAAAAACACATTTGTTGATGCAACCTCCTCGCCTCTCAAGTACGTCTCTGTACTCCATGAGCTACCAAACAAATCTACCATCTATGGAAACCCATAGATATGAAGCTGGACATGTGTGATGCTAATGTTCATAAGCATCCGTTTTCAAATCTCCCGGCATATTAATATTGTTTTGAAGTCATTACATGATATTCTTCAAGGAAGCATGAGAAAAATATGCCTTACTATTTAAAACTCTGTAAATTTGTGTGAAAAGGAATAAAAGGAATGTCAGAGGTTTACCTCCTCTCGTGTTCATTTCTTTTGGTAACTGCAGCAATATGTACTTCTTGATAAAAACACCTCACCTATTGTGATATTACATATTTGTAATTCATCAGATAAAAGCACCTGGTAACTGATTAAATGAAAGTATACAAAAAGCACATTATTTTCTTTAGGAAAATGTGCGGTGCTAATAAGAGCAGAAACATATCTTAAGAGGATACATTTTGATTTTAATAACCCATAATTTTGATTATTTATATTTTTTCTGACAGCAGTTTTTGCTGTTAATCTTCACCAGTAACGCACTTCTGACTTAAGCTGTCACGGCGCGGCTTACATTGCTTTAAATATGCAAGGCTTGTTAATATTTGGGTAATGATCTTAATTTAAATTCTTCCATGTCACGAGTCTGCATCAGGCTCTGCAATTTTACCCGGCCTGTGAGGGCAAGAAACAGAGGCGAGAGATAGCACAAGAAAAGGAGAGGGAGAGTCTGCATCTGATAAAGTCGTGACACTCTGAACTGTACTGATGTGAAAAACAGATGTAGGCGATGACCTGGTATAGGCTATCACACTACACTCAATACACTGTCTCCTCTTCTAGCCCTCTGTGCCAGAGGGTGTCATCAGATAATGTGGGCAGAAAATCCATAAGCAGGAGCCTCTGACACGGGACTAAATTGAGTCAGAACGTGTTTTTATGCTTAGTCAGTTGGTTTAAGTAATTAAGTTGCGATATCAGTCGAACTTGCTCAAGCAACGGTTTTTGATCTTAAAGAGAAGCGCTTATTCGCCACCCGACTTTAACACACTCAGAGAAGCTGAAACAAGACATTACAATAATCTTATCCACATGCATGTCACATTTTCCCTCATCCCAAACTGTGATATTCAATGCTCTGGCCCTGAACAGCAGGCAACAGATTTAAAAATACAACATTCATAGCAACAGTGATAACGCAAAGACTGAATTCCCACATCATATCACATCACAGTATGATCCCCTGACTGGTGCATTGGAAAAAAAAGTAGGCCTGCCATTAACCACCCTCAGCAATGTTAATAATATACTCATTATCATTTCACATCAAACGCAAAATCCTCTATTTCTTCATCAAGTACAAGTTCCGATCCAAAAAGAAGCATCATTATCATCATTTCTGGTTGTGTTGTGCCAAACCTCTAACATCAGTGGTCAATCTGAATTACATTTAAGCTGAATTTAATTGCAGTGTCATTATCGGTTTTAGCTCGTCACCCTTACTCAAAAGTAAACTCAAACAAGAGCAAAGCTTCATGGATCTCTGCCAGTCTATTTCACACCACAGAAATGTCACGAATTGTTCCCAATAAAAGGACTTTCGAAAAACGAAAACTGTTAATAGAGTTATTTAGGTGCTAACAAGCAGCTTTCGGCCATCTGTCAGCAGTTGGTAACTATATTTAGTTGCGAATAATGACATAAACAGATCATTCAAAACACATTTCCCTTATATAAATCCCTTCCCTATAGACCAGAAAGGTGACAACAGGTGAAGGACGAGCATTATGACTTATTTAGTTTATTCGGTCTGCTTGTGTTGTCCGCCGCTCCGGATGGAAGTAAACAACGTTAACCGATACAGACTCTCAACCCAGAGGAAAACTCAGGGTCAAATGGCATTTACAGAGCAAGAGTCCTAAGAAATGCGATGAATAATGTATAAAACCGAGTGTTGTTGCTTTTTCTACCTTGCAGATCTTACATGGCGGTGCGTGATCAGACTCATAAGGAGCGCAAACATACACTTCATCAATTGATGTCATCGCATGGCCAGAGAGAAGTATAAAATTTGTCACAGGCCAAAAGTTTACAAGTTGGCACCGCACCAGTTTTCCCTGACTTCCCTATCGCCATGATGGAAAAGTTCATTAGCTCATTCAATTATGTAATAGAGCCATCTTGGCGGAGCCTGAAATCGCCAGACTTTAACGTTCCAAGCAAAAGCTCTTTCCATTGCTTTAAAAGCTTCTCTGGACTAATGAAGTCTGGAGTGACTTCATATCGCACTTGGCTGTGTGTACGCCCAGTCACCACAGCAGCTCCTCATGTTGTTCAATCAGCAGCCACAGAAAGCTCTTTTTGCAGTGGCAAAACAGGGAAATGCAGAACTCCGTTCTTTATGATCAATGGGTTCGTAACGCTCTCACAAAAACCCAGGGAGTGAGTCATTGCTGCGACAGCCTCTCCATACTACAAAAGTCACTGCACTCCATCACACATTGTTATAGCACATCATGTAGGTGTATGCTTTTTTATTACATAGTTGACTCATTAGACCTGACAATGCCTTGCCTTGCGGTATTGTGGTACAAAGTTATAAGTCAAGGCATTGAGACTTCCGTGCGGCATTCTGACTGACACCTCCCAACTCATTATTTCTTACAGGTGTTTCATTTAACTTGTCTCTGGCAATTTCCTGTGCCAATTACAGACACGTTTAGATAGGAAAATGCCAAAACATCCATTAATGGTATTAAGGCATGTGGAGAAGTTTATACAAACCCATCTAACATGCTTTCTAAACTAGCCCATCTGCTCCAGATGGCCTCAAGGTTTGACATCTGCAAGGCTGATAAAACTCTTCGCTTCCTCCAAACCTCCACAGGCTATATCTGGGTCAATGACATGATGCATCTATTAAACTATAAATGATACATTAAAATGCAAACCATACAAAAATGTTTTCTAAAAAAGTAATTCATGTTAATATAATAATAATATAAATATTTAGGAGGTATATATATATATATATATATATATATATATATATATATATATATCACACCAAATTAAAATCAGCATGGAATAGCCAACCTGCAGCCATTTTATTGTCATGTGACAAGAGAACTATTAAACTATTAAAAAAAACATTAAGTTAAAAAAAGGCTTAAAAAATGATTATATATGTTTTAAATCATGATTAATCACATATGAATATATAACGTAATTTTTACACTGTGCACACTCAAAAATGTTTATTTTGGATTAATAATTTATATATATATATATATGTGTGTGTGTGTGTGTGTGTGTGTGTATATAATTTTTTTTTTTTTTTTGATGGTTAAACAGCATTTTTTACTTGTCACGATATACTCATTTCACATGACTTATCAAATTCATTTAAATAACATTTTTACACTGTAATCTCCATATGCTTATGTTATTGACCCATCTTCTAATATTTCACTTTTGTAGCAGTAAGTGGCCAAGAGATTCAATGTGTCTGACAGACAGAAATATTATTCCCATTAAAATATTCTCATTGCGAGGCAGCCCTATCCAACTTGTAAACATTTTTTCCTCCAGTACACCTTAATAAAAACATTCAATCCTGACAAGTGATTAGCATATGAATCACTGATATGCATTCAGTCTAAGAGGCGTTGATGCACAACAGCAAAACCTGTTGTTTAGAACAAAGTGATAGGCAGAACTTCCCTCTGCCATATACACAGAGCAATGCAGAAAAACGCCATATGATCACAGAAAAGTCTGATTCGCCAAAGTGCTGCACTACTGGTCAATATATATGTTGAAGCCATTCTCTTCTAAATGTCTCACTACCATCGTGCCCGCCGCTATTATTTCGTAGAAACCAAGAAAACCCGCAATAATATCAACATCGACGAAATGAATCGAGCGACGCTTTTCCCGCAAGGAATCCGTAAGATGTTCAAAGTTGACCCATTTCCATGCACTTACCTTCTTCTATCTGCCGCCGCTGTTGTCAAACACCTCCAGTATGATCACCTAAACACAGTCGACTGCAGATTTTTAGGTATCTCGTTAATCACTTGATGTACGATGGCCCCCAATACCACAAACTCCATTCCCCACGTACGGAAATCACACGCAAATCTCCCAAAGCGCGAGACCAAGTGGGAAAAGCTGTTGCGCTGTCCAGTGAAAGTGGTGCTGAAACGCTCTCGGAGCCGAAGTACTTTCCATTTCTCCAAGTCTCCGTGTCCATTCATTCAATACTGGCAAATGCTGTTCGCCTTGTGTTAGGAGCTCATATCTGAAGAGATAGTACTGCACTGAGCATAACTGGAGAGCAGAGCCGTGCTGAGATGTAGGCAGTGCTCTTCAGTCGAAGCAGTGCGTTCAACGCCCACATAGCCCACTCTATTTGATCACACACACACATACACACTCACACAACGCTGAAAATACACTGACTGATGAAAGAGCTTTCATGCAGCTAACAAAAAAATGATTGATCAATAAATATATCTGCATATGCACGCACTTAAAAGCACATAAGGATGTTTTTAATAAAGAAAATCATGCAGGAATTATAATTGAATTGTCTTCATAATATTTAAGCAACCTTGATGAGATACAAGTGCAAAAATGCTTGCAATAAACATTGTATACAAATTAGAAATGCTACAGAATAAAGTATCATTTTTAACTGTACGTTACCTTTCAATATATGGTAAAAATGTATATTTTTAAAGTCAATAAATTAAATTACTGTAATTTACATCAAATGCAAATAAATGCAATTTATGGTAACAAGTACCCTCTAAAATGCTTTTTAGAAGAAATTTTGCTGTATATATATATAAAAAAAACGAAAGAAACACTATATAAACAATAATATTTAGAATAATAAAGGCACTTCAGTTTATCCAGTAGAATTTTATTAGATATAACCTTTTTTTTTTCAGCCTTGTTTGATCCCACTAGGATTGTTTTTTTTATCTAGTGCATCCTTCACATTGGAAAGGAAATTAGTTGAATATGCTTTTAAAAGCAGTGTAAATGTCCTGGAGACAATTGTACGTCTTCTTGTACATGCAAGATGTAAAATATAAAGCATAAAGATTCAGGGCATTGATAACCACGGTGCAGTGAGCAAAAGAGGATTTAAAAATGCAGAATATCCCGAAGGACACTTTTTTGGAATGCTAAATATACCCATTCATACGTTGCTGTTTTTGAGGACGCATTTAGTCACAAAGCACGGCAGTACAAATCTGGGCTTGAATAAAAGGTAGGCAACATCTACATTTGGATGGTAGTGTTGTATTTGAGCGTTCTCTCAGGATATTTCATTATAAATTCTCAATTCTAATTTATTCACATACATGCCTCCAACTTCAGTGTCTTCCAAACCATTTCCCCAGGGGATTATGATAACAAAATGACTAATGTAGAGTCCAATACACCGGTATCTTCCTATTGTTCAGCTTGTTGCTCATGTTATTCTTAAAAGGGCAGAATGACATTTTAGGTTAAACCCCCTTCAAAAGTACTATATATCAGAACATTTTTTATTTAAATTTATTCATTGAAACTCATGTAAAGTCATTTCTAAAAATCTTACTATATCAGTGGACACAAAAAAAAAAAGGAGTTACAGACCAGTGTGACAAAATTATATTCAGATCAGATTTGTATATCTTTTTACAGAAGTACACAGCATATTTAAGATTTTTTTTACTTTTTTTGCTCCTTGCATCTGCAATTAATTCAGTTAATTTGTATAAATGTTTTTACTGAGGTCATCTGGCATTACCTCTTGTTCCATTCAGCTATAATTGAATGTTCTAGGAGTAAGCTTAGACAGTTTATTACCAGACGCAGTCAATGCTAATTCTCCAATTAGGTTTTATACTATCCAAAAATTCTGAGCTTTATTGGTGTTTTGGGAAATCGCAGAAATAGCTGCACTTTTTAAATGGTCCAACATCACCCCCTAGCGGAAAGAAATGCTAACTTATGGCCAACAAATCATTTACTACCATTTACACATCCCAAATTGGCAAGTATCTGTTCTCCCTTTTATTTTATTTTTTTCATAAATAAATGCATGATATGTATGTATACAGTATGTACATTATGTATGTATAAACACACATTTATAAACACACCTCCAAAAGCCTCAAATCGAGTATGCGACTGCAACAAGCAAATGATGTGTCACCAATAATATTGGTGGTTTGTAAAGTGCATCCAGTATTTTCCTGTATCTATTGTCTATTCCTCCTAAGCATTCTCAAAAAATCATCAGTACCCAAGTATCACAAACAGAGCTACATTTAGTAGAGTCCTGCAGCAGCATTTTGTTCCTGTCGGACAAAGCCCATGCCTCTTTGGTGTCTAGCCAAGCAGCTTTACTGCTCAGAAGCCAAGCTGCCAAGCCACTGTAGGAACATTGGCCAGCGTGTTACTGATAAACTCCTCAAGGTGGCAAATTACAGTTCTGCCAGAGTCTCTGCTCATCTTGGCAACACAACCACTTTTAGCACAGAGCTAGTGCTTTTGGATCATTGCTTTCCCTATATACTCTTCTTTCTTACAAACACAGACACGTGTATATATATATATGTGTGTGTGTGTGTGTGTGTGTGTGTACATGTGTGTGCGTTTGTGTGTGAGTGTGTTCTTTAAATAGAAATGCTGTTAATTTCTTCACATGCAAAAGTGTTAAAAAAAAGGTGTTAACCGAAGCCATGAAGGCACAGCTGCAAAGAAAAAAATAGGACAGATAAAGGTTGTCATTAACTCATTAATCTCACATCTATCTATCTATCTATCTATGTCTTTCAAATGGTATTATCCATCCTGGTTTTCAGTTCAGCTGTGCAAATTATGCAGTTTTGTAATTCATTGGCGGTATTTAGAGTGAATTGATCTGTTCGAATGCTGTCATCCTGATAAAGTTTGTTGTTTTTAAAAAACTGCAGTTGATCTACTTTAAATAAGGAGTGGCTTGACAAGCTCCAGTCAGAAGCGGCATCCACAAAAAATGATGTGATGTGCGCTAAAGGCCCAACGCTCCCCGCATTCATGAGAGGAAGGCCCTTTCAATGTTCAGACTTTATATATTTTACAAAGACTCCCTTTAAAACGTAAAAGATTTCCGCAGTATCTATTTTAAACCGTACTCTTTGCACCAACTGCAAAACAAAGCCCCGAAGATAAAGCAGCAGAAGGAGGGAAAGAAGAAAAACAGATAAGGAAGATTAAATACAGTTATATTTTGTTTTTCAACATGCTCGAAGTAGGACTAAAATAAAAGGAATTTTCAGACTTGACGTTGTTCATGGGCTTAAATTTTTTGTGACATTTAAATAAGCCCTAGATTTAGGGGCATACTTGACAGGCAGCACAAAAAGATATACAGCCAGAAGATGGATCATAGCGAGGACCCTTCAGAGGGAATAATTCACACTTAGCAGAGCTCATTGTCGAATACAATTATTAACTGACATTTAAATGTCCCTTGCTAATATTATGTTAACCTATACATCACCGGGCCACTAGAAGATGATAAATAAAACAAATGGCACACACCAGAGAAAGGAAAGATGAGGCTAGCCCAGACTGGTCCATGCAAATCAGTTTCAGCTCGTTCTTTCCCTAGCACACACACACACGTCACGTACATATATTACGCATGGCAAATCTTTAATATTATTGATGCGCAAATGACTTGCCAGCACGATAATCATTTTGCAGTTTAGTGACATCAGTTTAATGCGGGAAAAAAGGCCTATAACTGCCAGTAATATTGAGCTAATTGATCACTTACATCCTAGAGCAAAATTCTAACTCCTTGAGTTAAGTGGCATAGCATCTGAACAGTGTCTGTTGAAAAGTGTATACTTTAATTAACAAACTGTTTCTGCACTATTAACTGACAAAAAAGAACAAAGTGCAGTTTGGTGGCTGCAGGAAATTAACCCATTAAATAACTCCGGCTGAACTGCAGTGTGAACTGCACTGCAAATTGTGACCAGCTTCTAAGTAAATTAGTTTTCTACTGTTATTTGTGACTACATGTAAGCCTTGATGCGGTGCACTGGTTAGATAACAGCTAGAAACTATGTACTATAGCCTCGGCCATATAGCAGATCATCAATAATCTTTTATGACTTTCAGACTGTTGGCATATCTGTAGCAGACTCAGTTTGTTCTCATATTCATTAAGTGACTACATTAAAACCAATGGCAACATACTGTAAATGATATCACACTTTTAGTTTTGATACCTTCCCATCATCCTGTGCAGCAAACACTGCAGGACATAAGATAACAGTTTACTCTTTGGCCATAATCAATGAAAACATTATATATAATGACTGATCTGAATCTATAATTTCGCATTACGCTTGAAGGACAGTCGATAGTTGCGTTGCTTTCAACCTGCGAGTTTTATCTCAAAATTCTGCCACCAATCTCCATTATGACTGCCCAAGCTTCTCGTAATAACATAGCGCTCGGTGATAAACAATCTTCAGTAATTGTATTTTTATGCTCCACAGAACACCCGTTTGCAAACAGCACAGAAACATGAGGTGTAGATACTTTCACCAAAATGTATACCGCGGGTTGGTTGTAATGCTGCCAGTCATGATGTCCACAGTTCATTTACCGCCACTGTATTATGTTATTCGTATCATTTGGATACAACAGATGGTGTGGACCACACATCAAAAAAAAAAAAAAAAAACTAAAATGACACAAATAGAAACTCCCCAGGCCATAAAGAAACAACTAAATGACTCTGGTTATCACACAACAGATTGAGATGCAGAGATTAAAAGTTTCATAAAAATTTGAGGGGAAAAAAAATCATATTAATATTAATGCATTAAAACTAAAGCAAATTAGCTTTTAACTATCTATCTATCTATCTATCTATCTATCTATCTATCTATCTATCTATCTATCTATCTATATATATATATATACTAAAAAATAAATTTGTATTAATTTTATGGACATTCCCTAATGCAGAAAGCAATTAAAAAAATTTAATATTTAAAAATAAATAAATAATTAAACAAAAAAATAACTATTGAAAATTCCTTCATAGTAATGCACTATATTGTGGATTTTATATTTTATTATATATATATATATATATATATTTTTTTTTTTTTTTTTTTTTTTTTTTTTTTACTATTTATATGAATAAATATATAATGAAATAGATCTATAACAGACGTCCTTTGACATGAAGAGACAGTGGCAAAGAAAAAAAAAATCCTTCAACTTACAGATTCTGAGAACATTGGGATCACAATACTGTAATGTTACACAGGAGAGTAGTTCTGTCTGACTAAATGCAGAGAAGGGGAACATCTGTCTTTCATGGCGGTTCAGTGAAATGATAGACCAGGCGTGTTTACTCGTCCCTCTCCAATTAAGTCCTTGGAACATTCAATATTGATAAATTCATCCTTCATTTTTTTCACATTTCACCACAGAGAACTGTACAGTATCTTACTAGCGTACTCACAATACGATCCAAACACCCACAGAACAAGCTTGCAGATCTCTTCTGAACAGGTTCAGCAAAGTCATACACAAAAGAATCTTAGGCATGGCTACATAAGATGCTTTTATTTTGGCTTACACTAGACTAGAGCTATATAATTGCTGCAGTGTCCCTGAGTTATAACTGCAACAGTGCAGATAACCAACTGAATTGAGCTGCCAGTTCACCAAGCAAGCAATATGTTCCTCTGACATTTTCTCCATTTGGGTTAATACAAGACTCTTACACAACTTTTAACAGCAATTTCCTTGTTGTTATGTTTCCTAAGGAAGTGCCATTAAGGCAGTCGAAGTTGATAAAATCTACATAGAGTGCCTTGGATGTGAAATAAAGAGTAGTGAACATTACCCAATTGCTTCAGAATGCTCATGAATATCCTGAGATTTCCTCTCTTTCGGAAGGCCTTATCAATGAATGGGAAAGCTGATGTATATCTCTAATATGGGTAAACACATTTTTTTATCATAATAACCCATTGAAGAAGGTATAAACAAGTAATAAGTAAGCATATTGAGAAGGTCATTACATATCGAGAAGTTAATATATTTTAAAATAAAATAAAATAAAATAAAATAAAATAAAATAGAAAAAAATAAAATTTAAAATAAAATAAAATTTGTGCATTAAATCATTTCATAGGTAGGGCAAGTTATTACAATGTTTAAGATGAAAGGACAACATTTTATCCTCTTAGATATAATGCACTAATGAATTATTCACAACAGAAGCAGGAATATGCATTAAATTGGTCCCACTGCTGTACTGTGTAACTTCCAATCACACAGACGTGAGTTTGTTTCTCTAGGGTAGTGGCCTCCAGATTGCACTGTAACTGCAAATATTTTGGTAACATTGCTTACAGGCTCACGATCTGTGCTTCACACACACATTCTGCCATGCTTCAGGGTAAGACAGCTAATCGTGGCTAACCTCACCCTCTTCAGAAGTTCCCATGGTGACGGAATGCCTATAGGCTATAAAGCATGAAATCCATTATAGTCTCTTTGTTTTCATAAGCAGAAATGCAGGATGCTCTCATGTACTCTCTTACATCCCCGGCTGTACTTCCAGTAATAACGTTATGCCACATACTGTGGTAACAATGAACAAGATGTTACCACAAGACCAGGGACACTTGGTGGTAAAATGCTATATTTGTATGGTCTGTGTAAATAACAGATGCACCAGTAATTTGAACCGAGAGCTATATTTTAAAAGAGCCATGATTAAATCATGCACAAGCCAATATTTTGTATGTCATGTCAATGTTAATAGACCAAGATCAATTAAAATATATAGGGTCAGTAAGGCTTTTATAATATTACAAATATGTCTATTTCAAATGAATGCTATAAATGTTCTTCCATCAAAGGATTAAATAGCATTTTAAAATATATTTAAATGGAAAATTAATTAGTTAATTATTAATTGTTAAAGTGTCCCTATTATGGATTATGGAAAACTACCTTTCATACAGTGTGTAACACAGTTTTAAGTGACTGAAACAATCCTGCAAAGTTTTATATCCGTGTATAAAGTTATTTTCTCTCAATCATTAAAACGAGTCGTTTTTAAAACGAGTAAATAAATGATTAGCATATTGCCTGCCCCTCTTCTTGGTCTTTTTTTTAAAAGCTCACAAACACTGCTTTAAATAAAATCGACCGATCAACAGAGGGGTTCGGATAAATAAACCGTTTAGAAGCAATTTAAAGCATCTTATAATGTAGTAAGTGATAGCAACTATTTTTTTCTTTAGAAAATGTCACTTATTAAGATTTGTCACATCCAAAGTGACTTGCAGTATATGTTTGCCAGCACTGGAGACACACTGGAGTACTTGGGTAAGTACTTTACCCAAGGGCATTACAGTGCCAGTCAAACCTGCTCTCACTAAGCGATGGACAGACAGCATCAACCTTCAGGGATTTGAGTCACCAACCAAACTCTTAAGAAGTAGTTCACCCAAAATGACAACTCTTTTATTATTTACTCACCCAGTGTAGTTATAATTTGTCATTTTCATTTCTATACCACATCGTACAAAGCAAGAGTTTATTCTGATTTGTTTCACAGACATACTGGTTAAGGGTGAGTGAGTCATGACAGTATTTTGATTTTAGGATAGAGACAAAAAAAAATCTCCACATGCAGCACTACTCTTTTCAAATTAAGCACAGACACATCTTAAAAGGTACTTCCTCCAAAAGACTTATCCAAGGAACATTTGTCTGAAATCGCTTCAAGCTCCTTAAAATTCCATTCAATCAAAGCAGTTGCCTGACATGTGCACACTTCCCAACGTACTTTATTCTCAATATCACTTTGGTTTTGACTAGACAACTTTGCTGTGTAGAAAACATCCAAGCAAGAAAACAGGTCCAGGCCCATGGAACAACGCATACTTTCACACCATCCCTTTGAAATATGACTTCCTGAATCACATTGCCATTCATCTCTTCTGCAAACATCTAATTAAATCCAGCCTCAATAGCCAAAGATGGAATCTATGTTTCAATGAAGTTTATCCAAAAGGAATAATCATGATAGCAAGATGAATGTGCAACATGGCGCTTTCCATGAACAAAGTATACCATGAAGCTTTAGAGGTTTTAGTTATTGCATATTAATATTTAATTCGTAGCAGTAAAACAGAACTATTGTTGAAGATCAAAAACCCGAGTATAACCCGATCATACATTTTAGCATTTAATATTTAATATTATATATATTGCAAATTCAGAGCTGCAGTCTAAATGTGAAATGTTAAACAGCAGGGGTCAGCACTGTGTCCAAGTTTCTTTCCCTAAATGAAAACAGCCCGTAAAACAATGACAACAAGTAATGCTTGCTTAAAATGTAGCTACAGATTCTTCCATACACGAAATATTAACATTGATATAAGCACAAAATTATTTCAGTTGATTTATTATATGTTAATTATTACTTGAGGCACTTTGTTGAGCCTGGAAAGTATGCACTAACATAACACTAGAAACTGCAACAACACATTTCATTCTGTGGACCCGCAGCTGGAATGCTGCCTAAAACACTATTCCTATTTGAAATAGGACAAAGAAGCCATTTATCATCCACTTTCAGATTTAAGAGGAGTTATAAAATGCATTTTTTACATTCAGTTTTTCTCCAGTGCTTTACATAGATTCATGTACACTTAAAAGATACAAAATATCCACGCGTTTTGTTCCTTTGCTACAGGACAGCTATAAGTTTTCAGCAAGACATCACAGCAAACCAATGGATAAATTGAGAACCGATGCTGTCTCTATTTTGTCTTAATCTCCTTAAATTCACTTCAAAAGACAAAAAACATGCAATTTGAGCTACTTTGGATACAGACACTATACTACATAATTACAAAACAGCTCAGGGGAATGAAGAAAAGAATAGAATAGGGTGAAACGGCTGAAGTCGAGGGCGAAGTGAAAGAGAGAGGGGGAAGGGCTACACATGAATCTATAAGAGCCCAGGCACTGGCTATATCCCTGGTGTGACACTCACAGTGAGACAGACCCAGACCTCACCCACTCTCACACCACATGCTGCAGGAACATTCGCTCAGGATGGCCACTCGCAGAAAATACTACAAAGCGTCAAATGTTGCTTTCTTAATCTGTCTTTTTGCCATCTTATTTCAAGGTGAGTACAATTTACTTCACTTTTGTTCTTCGGCAGATGTTTGGACCCAACTTTGCATTACTCAGGATGTTAAGGGAGAAGCCTGTTAAACATTAACATTTTGCTACCTACTCCTACGTTTTAGCGACTATTAAAAGGAAAAAAGTTTTAATGCAAAAGTTTCAGCTCTTGTTATAATGCATGCACTTCTCCACTCCGCTCTGCTAGTCCGCTGACTGTGAAGCTACCACACCCCTTTGCATCACAGCAATGCGCTGTAAATAAAGTTGATGAGTTTCCTCTCAAGTTAATGGCTTGGGATCAATTGATTCGCTCTCTCCCACACAGTGTATCTGTGCATATATTATATCACCAGGTGGCCGTGTGTGCGTCTGTATGTGAATTAAAGAGTCCATCTGTTCTTATTCCATTAGGCACAAAGAGGATTTTGTTAATTTGGTGGACTATGAGGCATCCAGGTGTTTAGAAGACCCTGGGCGGCAAACGTTGTGGACCGTATGATGTAATACATTTTTCAAATTCAGTCTGAGACAAAAACAGACACTCGTGTTTACATCACAAGAACTGCACATGGAAAACCGCAAATAGCAGATACAGTGGTGCTGAATCATTTTCATAATTCATATTTATTAATTATTAATATTTTCCAGTGAAATGTCTACACGTATTTAAGACACAAAACGGCATAAAATATTTTTTAAGTTAGACTTAAAACTAATTTTCTTTTAGATTTTGCATCATTATTTTAAGCCATCTAAGTCAATTTATAAGGCGTATAGCTTAAAACTAAATGTTATAAACCCCAACTTACACAGAACCCACAATTTTGCATCTCATTAAATTCTTTAGATTTTGAGTTTTGAGAAATTTAAGTTTTAAAAAAAGCAATTCTGTTAATTATTATAAATACATGAATAAAATTATATGTATAGGAATTATCAATGTTTGATTTAAAATCTATTATTTCATCAATTAATGTGTCAAAATACTAGTAAAGTATGATTATTTTCCTATGTAGATTTGGGGCAATGCATGCATCCCCATGGATACTCCCAACAACCAAGAACAGCTTTCTCTCTCATTGGTTTAGGTCTCATAACTCAGTTATTGTAGCTTAAAGGGGTACAAGCTTTGCTGATAATGATGCTTTGGCAGAGAGTGAAGGGGTTGGGCTCCTGATTAGAAACATAAGAGTCTGTCTTTCCTCCATATGTTTGCAGCTCTGTCTATGGGTGGAGACGATGTGGGCCCCACACTCGAGGAAGTGAGGGGCTGAGGGGTGAGAGGTTGGGGGCATGCTGTTACACAAAGAGAGAGAGAGAGAGGCGGTCCAAACTTACATTCCTCCTTCCCCTTAACTGGATTGTTTGAGTCTCAAATTCCAGCATCCCTAAGGGAACGCTCAGTGTAGCAGCAAACGACCAAGCATCATTTAGCCAAGCACTGCAAAACTAAACAGAATGTCCTATACCATCACTGCTTTCTCAGCCTCTGAGACACAGAAAACAATATGAAATGATGATCAACAATAGAAACGTTTAAAACGTTCTAACATTTTCCAAAATTAGGATATCATAATCTAGCAACAAACAATACTTTTATTGTTTTTTTTTCTTTTAAACATTAAATGGCTAAAAAAAAAGATAAATACTTTGCTGCAAAATATTTCTATTTCAAACAATAAATGCTTTTTTTTTATTATTCATAAATATCCATGATCCTAATGGTTGCTAGGGTCTTCTTGATGGTTGCTAGGGCCTTCTAATTGGTTGGTGACTGCTAGGGTGTTCTCAGTGGTTGCTAGGGTCTTCTTAATGGTTGCTAGGGTGCTCTAATTGGTTAGTGACTGCTAGGGTGTTCTGAAATGTGGCTAGGGTCTTCTGATTTTGAGTGATGAAGTCAAAGATTCCAAAAGACTCTTTGACAGTCTGGTTTACATTTAAATGTAAATCTATGGGATTTCTTTTTGCTCACCAGGAAAAGTTAATTTATGACCAAGATTTGAGGACATTTTCTTTGCCTTTGCTAGGCAAAAGTGACAGATGTACTTGAGACGGGGGTTGGAGGCATATGCTCGTGCATCTGCTGTAGTAAAGCTGATCTCTCATAGCAGCTGACGAACTGTCAGTGTTATCAAGTGTGAAGCAGGGCATGATGTAGCGAGCGTGATGTCGGCTCTGAGAGAAACAGCGATGTGGGACCCCGCCAAGTAGCGTTAGCAGCCTTGAGGATCACAGTACAGATGTAGAACAAATACATACCACTTTACTGACACCCACACCCCTTCTGTCTTTCTTTCCTTGCATGATAGGTTCCTTTATCATTCCTTCTTCCCTACGGCTTAAAAGGAATCCATTCGATCTCGTTATTCAAACATTCCTAGGGTTGGAATGTCGAAACATTCCATGACTGGAAATTCCCAGTTGCTTTGAGGGAAAGCCAGGGATCAGAAGAGAGATGTAACTTCCATGTGATGGGAAATATGGAGGGAATGGGGTGAAGATGAGTTGAGGAATATGGGGGATGGGGCAGATAGATATAACTGTGAAAGAGCAACCTTTACTGCGTATTAAATCGTTCCTTTGGTTTCTGACGTTACAGATTAATTCATGCCAAGGGTTGAAAGGGGTTGTAGAAATGTTCTCTATGGTTGTGAAAGGCTAATTTGTAATGTTGAGGGTGGTGCCTGAGTGAATTGGCCTACATGTGTTTTATGTTTGTGTGGACAATTATTGACATCAATAATAGAATAATAGTTCGGCCACCTTTCTTTGCGTAAACATTTGGGTGGTGTTATAAAATTAAACCCTCTCTGTGACATAGAAAAGTGGGGGACATTTTAGTGGGATGTGGACAAGTCATAGTTTTTATAAAGAATGTCTCTTTGGTTTTGACACTCTTTGCAACTTTAGGGATCTTATCTATGCGCTAACAGCTTGTGACCCTCCAAAGAGAAAAGAAAACTGGTAATCGCATCATAGCACCCCTTTAAAAATGTGGTAATGCCGTACTTAAGTCTTTGTGCATAATACATTATAAAAGCAGCTTTAACACATGAATTATACCTTGTAATGTACCTGCTAATGCACTGTATTTTAATGAATCATTTTAACCTCAATTAATACGTAATAACACTTAACAATTCATTGTGAAACTACACATTTTAAAGTGCCGCTGTTGTGGATTTTTGAAAATTCGTTTTTATGTAGCGTGTAACACAGCTCTAAGTGAATGACAACCCCCTGCAAAGTTTTCAATCTAAAAGTGCACCGTGTATAAAGTTATTTTCTCTCAAAAGATAGAGTCGATTCAGAAGGGGCACTTTAAATTTGGTTATAATTATTTACTAGATAAAACTATGAGAGTATAATGCATTATATATAAAGGCTTTAAGTGAAGTGCTACCAAAATCTTATTTCGAATAGGCCTAAATAAATAAATAATCTTAATGTTCACCCAAAAAATACACCCTTTTTCTTCTTTAAAGAATGTCGAGGACCCAAAAAAACCCATTCACTTACACTGAAATGAATGGACAAATTTCTTCTTTGTGTTCCACAGAAGGAGGTCATAAAGGTTAGGAATGATGTAATCATTTAAATTTTTTGAGTGGCCAATCCCTTCATTTTGGCTAAAGGTTCTCTTTAATTGTCCCATTCTTGCTATTTTAGCCAGACATTCATTCCTTGTGACCCTGATGCTAACGCTTCTCTACCACTCGCCATGAGATGCATTACATTTGTACCACCATAACAAAAATAGGGGGGAAAAGGCTCATTCCTGTTCTCATGTGAGCACAAAATCTTTTTTCACATCACAACTATGTCACTAATATCCCTTCTGGCAAACTGAAGCCATGCTTTCATGTGATTCTTTGAGTAATGGACTCTATTGTGCTTTCCCTCTATACAGGCCACTCAGAGCTATTGATATGGTTTAATTTATTCTGCCAACTACTGAACTATGACGTGCCTTCAGAGCAAAGTCTTAAATGCTTTCAAATAGTTTGTACGTGATTCAGTTCAGTGTACAATATGTACGGATGCTCAGAAGTTTATGTATGCATTATATATAAAATAATGAATTATATATATTTCTCTTGCTGGCTATAATATTATTATTATTATCTATTTTATGTCATATCTACTGTACATAAAATCAGTATGTTATACAAGAACTGTTATACAAAAAAAGCATCTGCACCATTACATCTGTTGATTAATAAGACTTTGCACAGTTGCTTTGTTTGCAAGTGAATCTTAAATTAAATTAAACCATCAAAACAATACACCTCTGAAAAAACAGACACACAGAAACACAGACGCCTGAAACCACACGCACTTGTCTCCGTTTAACCAATTAATAGGAAAGGAAATAAACAAAGCCGTATCAGGCCGGTAAGAGCTCAGGGGGAGCGAGTGAATGAGTGAATACCGCTGAGGTGAGGTCATGCTAGGAACGGAGAAGCAGGAGGGTGGATTCTGGAGTAGAGGAGGAGGAGAAAACACGATTTTAATGTGCCCATCTGGTGACTTCAGCTCATGCTGATGGAAACAAAACCCTTGGCATGAATTAATCTGTAACGTCAGAAACCAAAGGAACGATTTAATACGCAGTAAAGGTTGCTCTTTCACAGCTCAGGAGTCTTAAACATGGAAATAATTTAAACAATTGCTGGCATGCAGCTAGAATATAGAGCTGATATCCAGTAGAGTTATAAAAACTATAATTTTCATATTGAAAGGTTGTATTGAAAACTCAAGGCAAACTTGACCACAGCTTGAGATGCTATTAATAACTCTTCTGAAGGTCTAGAGACTCATGACTGGGTTCTTTCTCCCAAGAAGCTGAAAGTCTCCATTTGCTCTTCATTTCATCTCATTGCTGGCAAAGGGACATAACTGAGATATTAAAGAGATCACATCCTTTTAGAAACATGCAAATAAAGAATAAAGAGATTCATGGGGATTCTACGGAAAATGAAAACAATATTTATAAGGATAATATCCACAGCAAACCCTAGTTCATTTGAATGCCACTACACAAGAAAAATATTATAGAAGTGATGTCAATAAAAATGTCCTGCAAGCGACACATTTTTGATGTCAAAGATTTGACAGTTTTAGTACCTTATTTTCACTAAATCAGGCAGTTACACGTACACTGGAAAGTGCATTACACAGAAGTGAAATGTAGGCTGTTATTCTTGGGAAGCTACATAATCCTGCTTATAAATCTAATTTACGAAACACTTAGGGATGATTTCACTAAACAGTTACGCCTCCACAAACTAACACTCAAACCCGGTTTAAAAGATGGGGAATTGCATTGTGCAAATGGCATTCAGAGCTAATTTTTGGCAGAGTTTGCTGATTTGCATAACTTTATTTGGTCCAAACAAAGAAGCGCGTGCAAATAAATCCAATTAATTCTTAGTGAATTTCCCTGTGAAACTTTTGCATGTAAAAATCTAGATGCTATCATCAGGATACAGTTAAATATGCCTTACCCTGACTTATAAATATTATAATACAAGCAGAAGAGATGCATCCAAGAGAGAAATGCTACCATGTTATATTTTATCATTGCTTCTCATGGCTATTTAAATTACAAAAACAGTTGCTGACTACCAAAACTTTGAAAAAATGCCAAACTTTGGTGTGTGACCAATCAAAAGATTGATTAGAATTAATTAGACTGTGGTGAACTTGAGAATAGTTTGCTGCATGCTCACAAGAATTATGCAAATAACACTAAGTAATCACTTCATTATAATGGATGGAACGGATGTCTTAGAGCGCACTAAATCATTCTGACAGTGATCTGACTCAGTACTATACCGCTTTAGGTTTCATGTGTATCATGCTGAGCACTGACACATGAAGACAGAAAAAGATCTCTCTTTTAAAATAGAATCACTCCTTTATTCAAAACATCTCTAGCAGAAAATCACATAAATCACATTTCTCAGCACATAATCATGTGCAAATGAGAAATGGCTCCAGAAAGACGTAAATAAGAGTCTTTTATTTCCTCTTTCCATCTCCCTGCTTCCTTTTCATTGACTATTCTTTTCTTTTTAACCTTTGACTGACTCTCTCTGAGGCATCCAAAGGGGAGTGTGTTGAGGCAGGGACGGGGTCAGAGGTCAGGACCTCTTGTAGCAGGAAGGAGGAGTGAGGTTACGGTTTTATTAGCTCAGTCTGTGCTGATGTATGCATGCTCAATTAGTCTATTAATTACACACAGCACATTTAACTCATTGATTCGAACCAGTGCAGCCTTTGGCAGAGCTGTTCAAAAATTAGGTCAGTGTTCATTCCTCTGGCTTTGAAAAACACTATGCAATTTAATCGACTTGAACGAGAGCTAAGCATGCTAAGCAAAGGCTAAACATACCTCTGAATTCGAAAGACTGAGTTTTGTAAACTTTTGGTTCAGTTAGTTTGTATGTGGCCACTTGAACAGAGTCAGTTACGTTTCATTCAACTCCAGCCCCAGCAACATTTTAAAGGAAGCATAAGAGATACAGAATAAGAGATGTTTGCCAGCCAGATTCAAATGCACATCGACCCACATAAGCTCTATGGCTCAATGTGTTGGCTCTAACACACATTTTGAACTCATACACTACAATGCTTGTGGGTGATGAAGACAGAAAGCAGCTCAATTAAATAGAGGGGGGAAAAAAGAGAAAAGCTGAAAATGCTAATTGGATTTGAGTCTGTGAAACACTGCCAATGCAACAATATCTAGAGATGATTTTAAACAGCACAACACAATATTGATGATTTACAGCTCAGTTAAGGCTTATTAATTCTAATAATTTTTTCTAACTAGACACATTTCCGAACAAAATATGTGAGTGGTGCCAAACCATGGGGTTAGTAATATATATATATATATATATTATTATTTTATTTTTTTTAAGAACTCTCTTATGAGCACCAATGATGCAGTTATTTAATCCAAATCACCTTGTAAACATTGATACTGTGATTTATCATTACAAATCAGCATCAATAGTCTTAATAATGTAAGTCTCTCTTCTTAAGAGACATTGTGCATTTATAGAAATCTATTGAAATCATTAGAACGATTTCGAAACGATCATTTGATCCTGATGACTATTAAATTGTTAGTTCACTTAAAGATTTAAAATGTGTGTATCAACTTTATATCGTGAAGTTAGTTTGAATGTGCCACCCTGATAACATTTACCTTACATTTCAGCTGTGATTGGTGAAGATGTCCATAAAGAATTGGACAGAATCATCCGTGGGGATGGTGATCCACTCCTTCCAACAGCAAAGGTGCACAGCAAAGGTAAAAAAAAAAGGAAAATAATCCATGTTAAACTCAGCAAAGGAATAAATGAAACAATAATACATTAATGAATTAACAAAGGCGCTATTTGGTCAAAATACCTTCTCTAATTAAAAACATTAATCACTTTTATTTCCTTTTCCTTTGTTCTCCCTTGAGTTTTGAGCTGATTAACTCAGCCAGCACAAAATCAAGAAAACTGTGTAGTTTTAATCACCAAAACAGGTGATGTTGTTGTTTTAAATACCATTACAATTCAGGTTTGGTTTGGATAAGATGTGATAAAATTGATCAATTTGTACAAATCTATAGTATAATAAACTGACCAGTATAATATATTATTTTCAGCTCTTCACATTCAACATTAAACTGTATGAGATAAACAACTCTTTATGTCCACATTTGAAGAAGTAATATTTCTCTCACAGAAGATCCTCAGATCCAGATTTTAATTTTCCCCTCCATGGCACCTGATTCAGAGAAAACACCAACTAAGGCCACTGAGACCACTCAGCCTGACACACAGACCCCAGTTCAGACGGACCCAGTCCCACCTGAAAAAAACAGTGTCACTTCTAAGGTGGGCAGACTCATCATAGAATTCATTATTTGTACACTATTATTTGTACTCCGTACACTATGTGTATGCTTAATAAGAGTTCTAGTCTTATTTTTTGTGTTTATTTTGCAGGGTAATGTAGTCTGTGTGGATAAAATACCGGTGCAATACAAGTATAATGTGCTGCTGAAACTAAAGGCCTCCTCCACATGTGTAAGTATGCTGGTCTGGTTTATCCAGTGATAATTGGCCCAAATCTGGGGAAATAATATCATTTTATAGTAGCAGATCCATTCTGGCTAGTTTAGAAGGGCTGAAATTAGGTATAGAGTTAGAAAAGCTTTAGTTAAACTATAGAGAGACCAAAACAGACCAATAGTACTCAAACTAACTGAAAATTTATTCAAGTAACAAGGTAAGAAGCCTATCTGCACCCACATTGTTAAGGTAAGAGCATATGATTATTAAAAAATAATACAAAAATATATTTTAGATTTTTTTCTCTATTATTTTACATTTCCCAACCCCAGAGCCTAATTTGATAACCTATATTATTAAATGGTAAACTATACTATTGTGAATCATATTTCACCCAAAAAGAAAAGATAAACTGCATTTTGCTTAAAATAATGAAGGCAATTTTTATAACCATTTTACATTACATTGTTATACTTATGACAGTTAAGCACTTTCCCCAAATTCTCAATGTAGATATATTGAGCCATAAAATATATTAAATTACAAAAATGTAAATATATATATATATATTTAAATTATAAAGCACTTTGTTGCAATAATGTACTGTATAATGTTTTAAACCTAAAAAACAAGCATTAACGTAAAAAAAAAAAGAAAAAAAAGGAATATTGTCTTTGAAAACAGTAGAAATTTCAGCAAATAAGTCAATAAAATACAACATCTGGAGTGTAATGTGATGTGCACATTTTAATGAGAATCACCGATTAGCACCACACACCTTTAAATTTCAGAAAACCTTCACTAAAGGTTGATCAGCATAATCTACAATAACAATATAGCCTTTAGTCACAAAACAATAGAGAGAGGGCTACGTGTGACTTCTTTTTGCCAACTAGACAGGCTGTTTAAGTCTTTTTACGAGTCATTCTAGAAAGACCCCAGAATGTGTCTTACGCTATGTGCTTAGGTCTCGCTGGGTTGACCCGTCATAGAAGCCTTGTGGCCTGCACTTCAATGGCATTCCATTACACACTATGGGCGGCGGCAGTTCAGCATTCACACCAGGAACTCTGCCAAGATACACAGCCAGGCCTCTAGGTTTAGTTTCAGAGCCAGTAAAGAGTCTCAACAGAATAAAGTATCTACTACGAGTAGTAAAATAGAAGAAAAAAAACATCATGAATGACTGGTGTGTTTCTGACTAAGTGATATCTGATGATTCCAGCAAAAATTTAAAATAAATTGTACACTGACTTCAACAAAAAAGCAAGTGAAGTCAAATTATGTAGTTAAACTGTTCTGTCTAATTTATACATCTTAGCATTTATACATTACTTTTTTACATTTACTATTTTTTTAAGTTTGCTTAAACGTAATCATTAATTTATTTTTGTGTAAATCATAAGGATTGTATTTTTAATGGGAATTCTTCTATTCGCCAATGGTCCCTTGGGAGGCTGTTGCTAAGAGAGAAAACCTGAACATACAGGCGTCATATTACGCCACATTCCAGGAAAGAAAGAAATATGAGAGATAGAGAAAAGGAAAGGGGAGAGAGAGAGTAAAGTTTAATGCATCGCTCTGCCTTCTTTCCACATGTTTGCATGTTAAATAACCACACACATACATACATAAACATAAACGCATTTTAAAATGTCCCACACTTATTCAAAACCTCTTTCATCCAACAGGAAGAGACTAAAGTCAGGATACAGAGTGTTCTAGAACATCTCTGCAGTGAAGACTGCAAACTTGAAATCTATCAGATAGACAACACAGATGAGATCATTGTTTATGGAGACAGCATTGAAGGTTTGTATTGTCTTCTGACAAATATTTGGTGCATATTACAAAAAGCACTGATATCAATGTAAAGAAAAATCACCAAATATAGATTAAAATATGAGTTGATTAAAATTCATGAGTGTGAATTTGACTTGAAATATTGATATTTTAGTAAATATGATAATAAACGTAATATTATACATATAAAATACACTATAAATGACATTTCAAACCATCTATCCACCTTATAAAACACGAAACAAATTATTTTTAAAATCAACATTTATGTTATTATAATAATTTAATAAGAAAATGCATCTTTTTTTTTCCTATTCATTTTTACATATTTAAACTACAAAGCTTCTACGTACTGTCTACATCCCATTTTAAAGTCAGAACTTGAATTGGAATTTTAACATTTTTCTAAATTTATTCCTAAAAAATACAAATGTAAATCAGTAAGGGACTATATTGCACGTGTATGTTAAATATTCCAGTGCTGCGAACAATCAGAATAAAAGTCTCATTTTTTCTTTCGTTTTGTATTTATTTATTTCTATTTTGTTTTATGAAGCTGATCCTGAAGGAATGGCTGGAAAGTTCAACAACGACAACATCACCGATAAGGTCAGCCATACTGAAAACTTTCTCATGTAATCAAGTAAGCATAGTTAAAAAAAGAGAATTAGAGAAAACAGAAATACAAAAGGAAGAAGAAATCTGTACATCTGCTATCAGGATTTTACATAGCAGTGGTTTAACAAAGCGTTACTCCCAGATTCCAGTCCATATGAATAATACACACCCTATTAGGTCTCTGAATCACAAACACTGCATATTTCACTATGCGGTTTAGTTTAGGGTTAAGTTAGGGTGAGGTAAGACTGTAGCTCATTATAAGGGTAAACAGCTGTGCTGACAAATCAGATGAACACACTATATGACACTTCATACAAACAAAATGAATAGCTCACCCAAAAATGAAAATCCTGTCATCATATACTCACCCTCATGTAGTTCCAAACCTGTATGAATTTCTTTGTTCTGTTGAACACAAAGAAAAACTATGGAAGTCAATGGTGAATCAAAACCGTCTTTCCTCAAAATATCTTCCTTTGTGTTCGGCAGAACAAAGACATTTTGGAACTACCTGATAGTAAATGATGAAAGAATTTTCATTTTTGGGTGAATTATTCCTTTAATTCACATAATACTGTATCACAGAGTGTTGAAAACTAAATTACAACTACTTCCAGGTCAAAAAAAGCTAACATGTTTTGGAACCGGTCTATGTCCAGGTGGAAGTAGACGAGGCGGTGTCCCAAACAGGCCAGCGCTCTAAAATCGTCTTAATCTCTCTTCTGATAACGGGTTTGCTTCTTGCTGCTTTGCTGATTGTTGGATACCTTCTAAAGACTAATCGAGCACAATCGAAAGGGCTGCGACTGGTGAGTGTGACAATCTAATCACTGCACATTCCAAATGAATCAATAGCATTAGGACTGAGGTAGAATCAATGCTCAGCATCTCTATCCAATGTCTTGTCTCAATCAAGGCTGAGGACTCCTTTCAAGTAGATCAAGAGAACCAAGGCAACACACTGCTGTCTGTGGCTCCTCTGCCTCAACAGGAGCCTCTGGACAAGCCTATCATCAATGGAGAGTCTCCAGAATCTCCTCCAACCAATGGACACTCCGCCACCCAGACACAAGTGGCCGATACTCCGATGTAAGAGACTCGGAGACAACATCAATCCATTGACCAACGAGAAGAGCGAATAAACATCTTGGGTTATCATGCGCAACAGCATTAGGTGTGATAAAAAGTGCAACAGAGATGATGTTGAGAAAAACAGTGACGAATGTACGAGACACTTACGTGAAAAGACTGATTGCTGGGCAGCCTTTTGTGTAAACCCAAGAGAAAAAAAAACAGTCATGCCAGAAATGTTAGCTGATGAATAACAATTCAGAAACCACATCAACTATAGACAAACATTTCAATTATGTTTGGGCTCCACCAGCGCAAAAATTCTCTTGAGATCTTCCATGCTTAAGGAATTCTTAAGATGCATATCATGAACAGGATTTGTATTATGCATTTAGATGAGCCAAAATCTTAAGTATGTACAGTAGAAGCATTCACAAGTCTACAACTGCTGCTCTGCAATGTATTGGTTAATAGTATATTCGGTAACATCAACATGTATTACAAAACAACATGAAAAATAGTTTTACAGCATTTATTAATCAATGATGATGCCAATGTCTAAACATAGTGCTCTTTAACATATCAAGGCCTGGTTTCACAGACAGGGCTAAGACTAAGCCAGGATTAGCCCATAGTTCAGTTAGGGCATTTAAGTAATGTTTTAAAACATGTTTAGAAAAAAAAAAACATTATTGGGGTGCATCTTGAGGCAAAACAAATGCAATGATTTTCACTGACATAAATGTGGTCATTTTCAATCGCTTGTGTTAGTATTTTGCATTTGCCACTCTTGATTTAATTCATTTCGGGTAATTTACAGGATGCTTAAGCATTTCAGACATTTTTGCATTTGGCAGATGCTTTTATCTAAGCAACTCTTGCATTGAAAATACATTACAGTATGCGTGTTCCTGGAAAATGAACTCAGGACCTTGGCATTTCTAGCATTATTCTCTACAAGCTGAGCTGAGCAATGTGTAATATGCAAAAAGCTGTAAAGTGGTGTGGCATAACACAAGTACTGCTTGAGTGTCAGACATCCCTCACTCACACACGTCTAAATGGTAAAGACAGAATTGCCCCTAATTTTACCTTTACTGTTTTTGTAATTGCATATATTTTTTTACAAAGTATATTTTGTTTGATACTTTCTTGGTTTGGTGCGTAATCAAGGGGCAAGGGGATGAAGATAAACATGAAGATGTATAGGATTGTTGCTTATGTAACATGTAGAAGTGTATGTGTATGTGTACGAGTGAGTTTTTATATTGTTTTGTTTGCCATATCATTTCATTTATTATGGAAAAGCCAAATTTCTTATCTGCTAGAAAACTAAACATAATTTTTATAATTTTTTGAACACAATAATAATAATTTTGAGTGATAGTATGCATAGTATGTTTTTTACTGTAATTTTCTGAGAAATTTTGAAACTTTTGTTTGCGTCACATTTTACTACATTTAAATAAAACTCCATCTGGGCTCAGACAAAACACATTAAATGCATAAATATTGTCAAACGATTAATGATTAATCAAAATAAAAGGTTTTGTTTACATAGTATATGTGTGTATATTTATTATGTATATAAATTCACACACATGCATGTATATATTTAAGAAAATGTTTATATATGAAATATATTCATAAAATAATATAAATTATAATATACATATGTGCATTTAAATATTTTCATTATATATATATATATATATATATATATACATACGTTTGTGTATTTAAATACATAATAAATATACACACATACATTATGTAAACAAAATCTTTTATTTTAAATGTGATTAATCGTTTAATCTCTGCTGATTTTCAAGTTCATTAAAAACGTGACTACAGAGAAGAATCAACATTGTAATTTGTCACCTAAAAACCAAATCACTGCATTTCAATCACTTAGGATTCATAAATAACCTAAATCTTTGGCTTTAAATAATTGATTGAGTAAACATATAAATCTACTGAGGCTACAACGAAGAAAACACTAGTAGGGCAGTAGTAATATCCCCTGGGCCACATCAAACTTTCTACGTGCATGAGATTTCAGTGGATTCACACGGTCGTGGGATCATGTGAAGTGTGTTAAACCCTATGTGGAGCCCCACTGTTGCACATTTTGTACTATGGTATTTCTATATCTTAGACAGGGGTGGAGAAGTTGAGTCTACAACCACCAGATGAATTCAACAACTGCAAGAAATAAAGGCGGAGCTGATGTTTCCCTCCAACTATGAACCAACCAATCACTGTCAAGGAGGTGGGAATGCAGAAATCCTTAGCATTCAGTCTTACCTAGCGAAAACCAGACAAATTAACAAGAGCTAGAAAAAACAGCAATTATATTCATAAACCAATCATAAAGGGAAACGTATTCCCAGTTTTGGAGGATTTTACTGTTATTCTAAAATGCGTATAGAAGTTTGGTATTAAGATATTTTTAAAATACTATGTAGATACATGTCATAACATTAAGTCCTTTTATTTATAGATCATTCACACATGCCAATAGTCTAAATGCTATGGAGCTAAATAAAGACGTTCAGTCAGACCCAGCTGCAAGCTTTAGATGTTCAGTGGAAGAGAAAAGGGCTTTATGAATTAACACAATAATCAGACACAACTTTTTTTAAACTGCAAATACTGCTAAATTTCTAATATGTACAGTAAACGCAGCAACACTGACTTTAATTTAGGTTGTGTACTACCTTAAAAAAAGTTTAACAAACTGTATAGATTAATATTTCATTAATAAGACCAACTTTCTCTGTTCTCCACAAGACTGAATCAACCTCACAAACATAGGGATTCAATGATCTAGTCACACGCACACACATAGATAAACCCGTCAGCTATATAATCCCCATGAGAGTGAACATGACGGGTGGTTTTACTCAGACACATGCCCTCCCCTGTTGCTCAGTTTTATGACCAACACATGTACACTTCATGCTTTATTCCCAGACACCTCCATCCAACGATTGCTCACACATGTGCACTACTGTATACCATAAATCTCTGATGGGGTCTACAGTACATAAAACTACGATTTATCAGTTGTTGATTATGCTTCAGAATAAAATGATCAGGATCCTAATTTTCAAAATGTGTATTTATTCACAAATACTCCACTTTGGAAGTGGCAACAACTTTAGCAGTTGATTTTGTGGAGAGTATTTTGGGTAAACAGTGCCCTCTCGTGTGTATAAAGAGCAGTGCATGAGAAAAATCTTACTGGACAATAATAATCTAACATAACTGTGAGAATGCATCGAGGAATCATGCCTTAAAACAGTAACAAAAGATAATGGTAAAACAATAAACTCCAACCTTATAGTCACAAATAAGTTAAGAGGTGTCACTTTCTCAAAATGTGATTGGTAAGGTTTTGTCTCTTTCAAGAAAAAGTTGTGAAATGTGATTTCATTTACACGACAATAAAAACTGAAGACTGTTACTGACTTGCTAATCAACATATTTCATAATACACTGATAATATGTAAACAATAGACTAATGATTTTTACTCTACAAAAAAATATATAAACAAATACAAATAAAGCTAAATAAAAAATATAAAGCTAGAACAACAGTTTAACATAAATATTTACCAAAAGTGAGTCATCCAAAACTTCATAAGTGTGCACTGGATGATTTTTGTATTTTAAGACTAGTCTTATAATGTTCTGGAATGTTCCAGAAAGTACTAGAATATTACAGACTGTTACAGAAAATTCTAGAATTTTGGCGAACAGAGTTGCGCCAAAGTGCTGTAAACATTGTAAACCAATGTTGTTATTGTGTACGTTTTAAAGCGATAAAATTATTATTCTGAATTATCCACTATGAACATCGACCACTAAAATAAAACAACAAGAAAGTGATACAGGAAATATAAGTATATATGTGCTCTAATTTGATAATAATGCGTCTGCAACATGGGAGACTATACCTTCTTTTAATAAATCTAATATCTTCTCAATATAGGCCTATTTGTATTAACAGAACAGTTACTTGGGAATTATAAAGGCTTTACATATCAAAACAAAAGATAGGAATAGTGAATTATGAAAGAAAAATGTTACAATCGCTAATTTTCCTTAGAAGAATTTTTTTTTTTTTAAAGTAATTATAATAAATAAATGAATAAAAACGAGCTTAACGGCGTTTTCACGAGGTTTATGGCACGATACAGATGGTTTAATATAAGCTTGTGTTGCAGTGTTTTGTTCTCTGTTATGCGACAGTATCCAGCGATGCGCATTAAATGGTCGCCTGTACCATGTGACCTCATTCAATGTTTGTAAACACGCGTCAAGCACATGTGATCCAGAAGTGTTTAGGAACGTCTGGGAACGTGTATAGCGCAGTGTCCAATCAGTCGCCGGGGGAGTGTCTGGGGGCGGGGTCTGAGTATTTCGCCCTGGAAAAATCGATAGGGATCTCGTAATGATGCGAGGAGACTACGTCTCAAGGATGGAAAGTGTTAGGTTAGAGTTAGGAGTTAGGTCCGACTGAAACAAGTAAGAGTGCAGGCATCCGTGGCATGTAGATTATTTACAAGACGATTCCACTATAAGACAACCGTTTGAACGTATCCACGTAAGTAGAAGAATTTCTTACTCTGAGAGGTATAATTAATTTATTTGTTTGTAAGACGGAGAATAATATAGAAATCGTTTTAAAGACCTCAATATTTTAAACCGTACATAATTTATAAATATTATCTGACGAATAATATTGAAGAATTGATTTCATCATTTCAAATAGATGAAATATAATAGATATATTACTGCGTCATAGCTATTGCGACAAGAATATGGAGATTTGTTTGGGAATTTCTCCTGCGTAACGTTAAGAGATTTCGTAGAGCGCTCCTTGTTTATTTTAAACGTATCGCGTCTGAACATGACATAATCAGAAGCGAGTCTTCCACTGTCTCATAACTGCGTGCGTCGCGTTCAAGACAACTTCGAGAAAAGGATGCTGCGCGAGCGAGGGATGCATTGCGTACGTCACTGGCTGTAGTTGAAGTGCGCACTTCTTTAGACCAGCACTGAAGCGGGTCTGTTTAAAACAGGAACCGCTAAAGGGCTTGTCAAGTAATAATAGTGGTTCGCACGCACTGAAGGGACTCGCACAAACAACAACAAACCTTTTGTTACATGTTTAACATAACAAACTTTTAAGGATAGACACTCAATCGCAAACAAATAGCGCTTAAGACGTGAAAACGCAATACTGTCTGTCTTATTCAGGGTGTTTAACAATAAACTTGTAGCAGTTATTAGCTAGTGCGCACTTGACCAAACGAGGTAAACAAATCAATAGCGCAGTGCTTAAATTTACCTCTAGGTGGCGCAATCAGGCCACATTTTATGCCTTCTGAAGTGCCATTATCATCATTTTGGCTGCATTATTATAAATTTAAATGCACATGTATTCATAAAAAAAAAAAAAAATTAAACATTAACAGCATTAGGCACTCATGGAACAAAATTTTTTTTACAAACAATATTTATGTATAGCCTACTGTACAACATTTTTAAATTAAAATTAAAAAATATTTTAAAAATGTTTTTAAACCCTTGCTTTATTATATATATATATATATATATATATATATATATATATATACCATGGCCTATGTATTTGGTTTAGTATTATATTGACTTTATTATTTGGGAGAGATAAATTCAGTAGAGGGGGAGATGATGGTATTAGTAATTATTCACTTATCACTTCAAAACAAGATGTTATATTTAGTATCCTGGCCTGACTCTTGTCCAAGAAAGATTAATTGGCCTCTTTCGTAATCTTTGCCTTGAAGAAGTTCTAGATCCAACAGTACATTTCCTTTATAAACACATTAAATGAACCTAAGTCAACAAGTCCCTGAAGACATCTTCTCAGCAACCCTCCAAGTATTGGGAATAAACTGCTTGTTGAATGCCAGTTCAAATAATACAAATAATATGTTTTATGCTTGAAAATCTTTTTTAAAAATATATAAAATACTACACTGCATGTCTTAACTGTTTGCAATATGCTGACTGCCTAATATAATCACTGCAATATTTTCTCTTTTGCACTCCATTTAAATGACAGGTTCGGAGCCACAATAAAGATGGCTTTCCCTTTAAGAGCCGGATCAGCATTACACAAGCTGCCAGGTGCGCAGAGGAAGCAAACCAAGAATAAACTGATGTACTAGAGTGAAAAAGAAACTTGTAAACAAATTATCTCCCCTCCCTCTTGGTCACTCCCTATACTTTTCTTTTGTACTCATTCTATTGACTCTGGTCTACAGTAGTTCAAATGCAATAACTCTGCTCTCTGGTATACGCAGTAGGGGCCAAAAGCGCATAAACACACCTACTTCTAGAAAACAAGTTTAAATATATTCGCACAGGGAAAATCCTATTAAAAGAAAGTATAAATCAGAGAAAACAACCTTTGACAGAATGAGGTTTAAAAGCTATTGTATGCACTGTAGTATCTTTAATACATTGTCTGTTTTGTATTTTGTTTTCCGGTGCCACCTCCTTCTGTGCTGCTCCTGGAAGCTGACTTCAGATGGTGCAATAGAGTATTTTACAGCATCTAGCACCATTTGAAATCAGTGTTCTTGGGTCGGTCCTGACATCACATGGGATACCTAAATGGTGTGGACTGCAATGTTTGTGATCAACGTCTTTGCATGTCTGATTTGCATAAGTTTTGTCAACTAAATAAAAACAAATTTACTCTTAAAGTGCTACAAGTTTCTTTTTTTACCAATCCAATACAATTCCCAGGCAACATAGTTGTGATAATATAGCCTCTGTTGGAACCATATCATGTTATCTGTAAAAATATCACTGTTGTGTGATTTGTATCCTGCTTATGTAAACTTATGAGTTTGGGTAGGAAACTAGTTTGAAAATGAAAAACTAGTGATGGAGTCTTTGAAACATTTTAGAAAATAGGTTCTTTCGAAAATGTTATTACAAAAGCACCGGTTCAGTGATTATTGTAAGTCTTGACGTTTGATTTGAGGATAAGTCAGCTGCAGTCCGGAACTTTTTTGTGTCCAAAATGTACAAAACAAATTATATAATAAGCGAGTACACCATGAATCCATGTTTTTGCCATGTTCTGAAACACTGCGGTAGACCTATAATCAGTGTTTGTTTTCGGACTATTTAGATTGGTTCGAGCTGCGGAGTAGTCCAGTACCTGCGTGAATCGCCGTAGACGTAAACACAGAGAAGTAGCTCCGGCAACAATGTTCTTCCGCAAGACGGACGCAGTTCTGTTTATTAACCGATAGAGCGCCAAAAGTTACGGACTGCATCTTTAAATATCTTTGTGTTTATTATTACCTGATAAATCCAAATTGTTCATCCTGGACCTCCACTGCAGTGCCCGCTATACCATCTCAAAAATCGCACAATGATTTGAAGAATGCCTTGTAATCTTCGTTTAAGGTCAACACCCAAGACTTTGCATGCACCACGGCACACGTGTGCAAAATGGCCCGTATATCGACTCATTTTAACAGGGGAAATGGAGATTCAACTCCAGGCCTATAATAAATATGCTCGAGCTTGGTTCATAAGGAACTGATGACGCAACAGCCGCGTGAAGCTACTCGCGCAACATTTCCGTCCTTCACCGCTAGAGAGCACCGTGTGACCTCAAAACGTGCTTCATACAGAGACGCACGGTTCCACAAACAGAAATGCGTTTAAACTTCGAACTTGGGATCACTTTCCCAGCATCTGTAACTGATACCAGACACTGTGACTGCTTTTAATAGTCTGATGGCTGTTTTAAAACAGGACGTAGTCTAATTTATTAATGACACAGCTGATTGACCAACACTAAATGATGCCAGAGATGCAGCTTTGAGAAGCCTTACTTAGCATATTCTGTTTTTAGCTCCTTTTAACAAGATTTCAGTTTCTCTTTAGACAGAGGTTTTAATATGTCATATTAACATATAATCTAAAAAGTCCCAAGCTTTTTTTTTGTTGTTGTCTACGTGAGGGATATTATGCTAAATCTAGCTTGTTGTCGGGTTGAGGTCCAGGAAATGTGCTGCATTCATCAATGACAAATGCTAGTAGCTCTTGCCTTCTTGTTTGGGATAACCTTAGGTCAAATCAATGAATAACAGTGACACACATTTCCTTTCTTCTGGGAAACAATCTTTTATATTGCTGTATAATTTTAATAGCACAATAAAAAGGCAAAAACAACAAAACATCTCTACCGAATCTCATAAAACCTTCAGTTTGAACAAGTAGTTGAGTCTATGCATAAACTGGGCATCTCTTTAAATGTCCTATGACTGGATGACCCTATAAATAAAGCATCAACTGGTCAGCTGCTGCCTGTGGTTGTGTTTAGTACCACAGCATGCGTAAATACACACTCATTCAATATCCTTTCATTAGCAATCTACTGCTAAGCATCCACCCAAACAATGAATCATCTCCAGTACTGGTCTATTTGACTTTTCCAAGATGACGGCATACATGACATTCTAAAATATATAGTTGGTTACACACCATTTAGTCAGATTTAATGATTAAACCCCGCTCAGTAATTCTTCACTTGGACTTCTCCACCCAGATGGCCGACTGTTATTGGAAGTTATGGGCCCTCAGATTGCAGTGTCTGGGGTAAATTAGGATGCTTACTCAAGTGTATAACAAAAGATCCGGGTTACTACGAGACAGCAAACACTACTAAGAAGTTAAAAGCTTAGAATAGCCCGTTTGGATGGAATCAGCAACAAATTTACATTCAATTTGCACCATTCCTGTCAGTGACATCATAAGAACCTGAGAAAACCAACACATTCTTTGCAGTTTGTGAAGGTACATCGTTTTTATTGTTATGTTCAACTTTTTTTCTTTTATAGCATTTTTAATACTTCCATTTACACTTCTTTACCAACATAAATATTTCCTCTTCACTGCATTTTTTTGTTTGTGTGTTAATAATACCCACCAAAGCATAAAGACAATAAATAAACAGTAATTAGATTAATAGGTATTTTTTACATCTCCATAAGGAGAATAGTGAAAACTTGTTAAATATGTTGTGAATATTCACATTTATATCATTCCACTTACAAGCAAACTTATAAACCAAATATCATTAAGGTAATAAATAAAGTGGAATATATATATATATATATATATATATATATATATATATAGCTTTACACGTTTAAATGTAGTTTCCCTTTGCTTTAGGCCAAGGTCTCCGTATAGAGCACATTGTATAAATGATTCTCCAGTTGACGTATTTGGCTTGAATAGCAGCAAATATCTCTGCCATTGTCCCGGAAACCACATAGCTGTGTGGTCTGCTGCTTACATAAAAGGAATACTTTTGAAAAGGGGTGAAGAATTAAAAACGTTTGCTAATTCAGGATCAGGTTTCCTGGCACCATAGAAATTCATTCTGGTCATAGAAAAGCAGACCCGGCTGTGGCAGAATGTCAATATCTCACTTTACAATGTCTCTCTAAAACAGCACTTTTAAACACACGAGCCGAAACATGTGCCAGTGATTCTTTTGGGTGGATTCTTGGTTACAAGACGGAGAACCTTTGACGTCAGGATTCAGTCATCCTGATGGAAAAGAAACACACACCCAAGTACTTAAAATACCTTTATTCAAATATACAAAAATATCATTCTGTCCTTTAATCAACAGTAATATATTTCAAAAAGCAAAACATTTTTGTAGCAGTTATAAATAAATACAATATTTAGTTTACAAAATAAAGTTTAAATCTTTAATGAGTCCATATGCAGGAATAACACTAAAGCAAAGGAGCTGTCCGATTGTTTGCCCTGTGGTTGAGAGGCCAGAAAAAACACATTAGGGACAATAAACACTATACAATAACACAATTATAGTGATTAACGGAGACTATTTTGCAACTAAATCCAGCAAAAACTCACAACTACTAGGTGTATTAGTCATTGGATGAAGTCATGACAAAAGAAAACTCAAATTAAGCTAATGAAGATTTAGATATGAGTGGATACCTTGAGTTTAGACACTTTGATTTAGCAATAACTCTTCTTTTCCCCTTAGTTCTTCGCCAGTATTGTATGAACTATGCAGCATTATCAAACAAAGAGATACAGTAAAGTCATTACAATACATTATTCATTGGGCACATTCAATTTTATGTTAATATTGAATTAGCCATCCGCTCTTCATGCTGTTTGGATGTAATTAGTATCTGGTCAGACTTTAGCTCTGCATAGTTATTTTTGTCATTTTGCCAGCAGCACCAGAACAGCCTTTCCTTTCTGACAGCACAGCTTTTAATTAAAATGGTTTTATTTTTAACCTACACCTGCAATAATTTACTTGAAATTTAAGGTTGTTTGGCCATTAACTCCTAATGAGAACGCTGGGAATTGCAGGAAACGTTAAGGGTGGCCACTTGCATGGACTTCCTCCAAACCAGTACAGTGAGTCAGAAAACAAACTTAATTTTCAGTAATTATAAGCTTTCTTAGCCCAAAAGCACTTTTCCTGTAAGTGTACAAGAGGGATTTGTGCAGGCAATGGCAAGAGAAAAGCTGATGTTAATGTGTGGAATGGATGAATGCATGTGTACAGAAGCAAGCAGGTGAAGCGGAGTGAAAGTCAGCTATGCTTGGCTCAGGTGTGCTAGAATGACTTAAAAGCAACTGCAGATATACTCACCCTTTGCGTTTAGAATAACGAAATCCAAGAAAGCCCAAGACTGTGGAGAGTAGATACTGTTTAGATATAGTTTTGATATAGGGTTAAAACATCTATTCAACATCAATGGCGGCCAAATATCTTTTTACTTTTTTTTTATTTGTAAAAAGATTTTGCATTGTATTTACTGAATTGGAAAATAAATGCATTAGAAATCTTAGTGATCCCAAACCGTTGAGCATTTGCATGCACACACACGCTATTTATATATATATATGAGAGAGAGAGAGAGAGAGAGAGAGAGAGAGAGAGAGAGAGCTCTGACACTAGATCTAATAGATAGATAATATACTTACCAACACCTGCACCCACAATCATCACAGGTACCCCCAAAAGACCTACAGTTAAGAACAATGTGATACATGAACAAAAGAAAACAAACATTAAATAGATACAGTATGTGGTGACCCTCAGTTATAGTAGTGATCACTCCTCTTATTTGGAACTTATGCAAGACAAAATAAGCCATTATCATTACTGACTGTTATATAATATGGTGACATATGTTGTATGACAAACTACAGTAACCTCCATTAACAGTAACTGCATCATTTTCCCTGAGGGTGATGTAGTCAGACATTGAATTCAGCAGAAGTATCACTGGATTTAAAAAGATGAACTCACACAAAAGAGATAAGACAGTAGTTGGCACTATAGTAAGTCCTCCTGCAATAAAACACAAATAAAAACACAAAAACCAAATAACCATTACAAAATAACCATAACAAATAAATTGTGCAAGAACTGAGTAAAAAAAAAAGGAAAACGATTTTGTAGCCTGGACTGCTTACCAAGTGAATGTGTGGAGGGTGTTGGGTCTGTTGTTGTGGGCTTGTTTGTGGTAGTGCTTTCTTCAGTCTGTGTTATGATGACTGCAATAAAAATATGAATAAGTTGTTTTCTGCTTTTTCCATCTTGTTGTATGACAATTCAGTTGACTTGAACAATGCATACGGAATGCAAAACCATACTGTGTATATATATATACATATACAAATAGAGTATTACTTATTAAACTTAACTTTAGACTTCAGTGTTTATCTTGAATCATGAAACCATACCTCAAACCATAATCTTAATGAGAAGCGATTATTATTATTATTAGTTTTCTGAGAGATTTCTGAGAAGTTTCACCCAGGATATAATTAAACAGTTGACAATAACTAATATGACTTGTTATTGTAATTACAGATAAATAAATAAATAAATAAATTTGACTGCTTACCGAGTGAATGTGTGGAGGGTGTTGGGTCTGTTGTTGTGGGCTTGTTTGTGGTAGTGCTTTCTTCTTTCTGTGTTATGTTGACTGGAATAAAAATATGAATAAGTTGTTATCTGCTTTTTCCATCTTGTTGTATGACAATTCAGTTGATTTGAACAATGCATACGGAATGTAAAACCACCAGAGAAAGATCCACAGATTTCCCTAAAACAGGAACGCCCATAACTTCTTTCAAATTTGATGTAATTTGATGATGCTTTTAGCTACGACTCCAGTTCTTTCAGCAGAATGCAACAGAGTTTCCCTCAGAATCAGTGCATGCAGATTCTCTACAGGCCTACTTATCACTCGTATCATGAACGCACAGCTTGGAATATAAATTCCCATGCATTATAGTGTTCAGAAGGTACAGCTTACCTTCACAGACAGGAATGGGAGACCAGCCACTGGTTTCACACACTGTTGTAGCTGAATCGTTCATTCTGTAACCTGGCCAGCATTCAAACCTGGCTTCACTTTTATAAAAGAACGGAGGATTTCCTTCAGTCAGGTTAGCAAATGGAACGTGTAAAACTGGACATTCAACAGCTGGGAATAGAAAGGAAACTTGATTAAAAGTTATTAAACATGAAAAAGCAAAAAAAAAAAACAACAAGAATTTTTTTGTGTTAAGAAGTAAATACTGGCATATTGTAATAAAATACATCTGGCACACTGCAGCAAGCATGGCATTTCAATAATATTAAGTCAACCCAATAAAAATTCAAAACAAGATTCCACAGTATTCTGTATAACCCAAGACTATAAAAGAATGTTTCCCTGGAAAGTATCATGTAGGCCTACAGGAAAAAGTCTGTTTCAACCATTATTGAAATAACAGACAGATAATTGGTTTAAGCAATATTTTTAGATTTTACAATTTTTAATCAATTAGTAATCAATCAATATCAGGTGTACCAATAAATTTAGTTGTCAAGAGACTAATTTATTTTGTTATAGTCTGTTTTAATATAATAATAATTATATAAAATGTACAAAATAAAAAGTACTCACTTGATGACAACAAAATCTATCTCTCTATAATATATTTAGGGATGCACCAAAATGAAAATTCTAGGCCGAAGCCAAACTAAATGAAACACTGTACCAAAGGCTGAATACCATACACAGGTTTTTTGCATTTTCCCCATATATTTAGCTATTTTGTTCACCACTGAATAAATTAAAAAGATGAAAATGATTTCTAGCTTTTCAAAGAAAAAAGAAAAAATCAACTACAAAACAATTGAAAAATATTTACTTACCACTAAACATAAAAAATATATATATATATACCTATACCAACAAAGCACAATTTAACTTAAAATAAATGCATTTGGTGCATCCTTAGTTTATATTAATATATTTTTGTTGTAAAATAAAATGTTAAAATGGCATAAGGTATTAATTTAATAAATGTAAACTTTAAGTAACATTAGATTAATAAATTCAGAAAAAAACAAATATTTGAGACTCATAAGTAACTGTTGGTGCTCATTTAAGTTTTTTACTCTTCTCACTATTAAAAACTCATTTTTACAGCATTTTGTATCATTTTCTACCAGCACTGCCAGGCACAGCTATACGATACTCCCCAATCTGCACTAAGATGGTTTACAGAATGATACATCGCCTCCCTAGAAACATCTTTTAACAACTGCCTGTCACCAGCAGGACTATGATGAAATGGAAACATGAGGCTGAGATGATTCTGTAGGGCTTGGAGAAAACAGACCGGGAGCGGTGAGTCACTGAAGGCTCGCTATTACAGATCACTTCAACATATACAACAAAGACAAAAAATCCATAAAATCACAAAAAGTCTGAAGGACCTGCTGAACAAGAAGATGCGGGCGAACATAAACAAACAGGCCAATAAGGGGACAAAACAATAAAACACAAAGCCAAAGGGCGATGCCCATTTTTGCCCAGTTACGACTTATTTAGTTGCAATTGCAAGTTTACATCTCACAATTCTGAATTTTTTTCTCAGAATTGTGAAATAAACTCGCACTTGCGAGTCATAAAGTCAGAGGAGGAAATTTCTTTACAATGCAATTCAACTGTGCTGTGCAAGAATGCCAGGCTGAGTTCTAACATGCAGTGCCCTGATGGTGCTGCAATGCCAGTGACGGGGTCTAAATACAAGCTCAGACTGATCAAGGGTCAGCTCCTGAAGCACCATTTTCTCTACTTTTGGTTTCCAGTGAAAAAAACTTGGCATACACAGTAAAAGTGATAATACTATTCCATGCAACTCACACAAGAACAACCAAAAAGAATATATTTGAGTGCATTATTAAAAGTTAATATATAGTTATAGTTGATTTGTTACTTAGTAGAATGCTTGAACCAGATGCTAGATGCTGAACCAATGCAACTGTTTGAGGGTGGAGCTTACCACTATCATTCAAAGCAGCTAATCAGGACAAATAATTAATGTGATTGATTTTACACTTGAATATACTTGAGTAAAAACTTTAATTTCAAAAACTGACCTTTGCATATTGGAGGTAGTAAATCAAATTCCCCGTATTCAACACATTTAATGGAGCTGTTGCCAACGAGGGTGTAGCCATCATCACAGGAAAATGTAATGACATCGTTAAACAAAAGATTTTGGGGTGCATCCATACTGCCATGCTCAAATCTATCTGGCACAATGCATTCTGTCACTATAAGAGACAAGGTGAAAGAGAAGCTGTTAAAACATCTCTGACTGTGAAGACAACACAGATGTTGATACTGAATGTGCATTCTGGTTACTACCACAAACTAAAAATCATAAAAAATAAATAAATATAAAAACTCAAAATAAAACAAACATGAAGTCAATTCAAATGAAATGTAAACGTATTTTATTTCAGCAAGTTGCCCAGGCATTGCTTACGTTTTCAGTTAAATTACTATACTGAGAGGGAAAATTATGAAAAATTATATAAATATACTTAATGACGAAAACACATCAAATTTACTAAAAATGTAAAAATTAAAATTAAAATGTAAAATAAAAAAAAGTATTAAATTAATTAGAAATATTAAGAAACATTATAATGTCTCAATTATATTACAAATAACACTGATTTGACTCTATCCAAAGATGAGGACTCACATATACATTCAGCCTTTCCCCTCCAGCCGGAAACAAGACATTGCCTGTAGCTCGATCCTTCCAGATCATATCTGGATTAAAGACAAAAACAATAGTCAATTACTAGTATGAGTGCAATCCCTTACAGTACCTTACCCGGTTCTTACCCTGTCTCACATCTGGGTTGTATGAGGGCACCAAACAATGTTCCATCAGTAATGATGTATGTCATATGTGGTGAAGGTGAAGGTGGTCCACAATCCATCTCTGAAATGAGAGCAAACACAGCAGTTTAGTACTTGATACAATTTCTTTCAAGGGGAATGACCCATTTAGAAGTCAAACATGAATTACTTTTGCAAATTAATTTCGGCGGACTCCAGACTCCATTCACACAGATGATTGAAGTCGGACCTTCATCTCTCTCGTATCCTTTAACACACTCCACAATCGCTTCTGAATTGTCTGGGAAGTTATTCTTCAGTGTGGATTCCAAGGTTAAGGTAACTGTGCCGCTCAAAGAAGGAAATGGACATTCTGCTACAAAAACCACAACAAAAGACTTTAGTCAAAAGTTTCGGGTCATTAAGTTTTGTGAGGGAGTTTGTAAATGAATAAATTCCTTTATTCAGGACACATCAGTTTGATCAAAAGTGAGAGGAAAAGCATTTATGGTGTTACAAAGATTTCTATTTTAAATAAGTGCTGTTCTCTTTAAATTTCTATTCATCAAATAGGTTTCCAGCACTGCTTTCAAGCTTCGCCATTAGAGATAAATTACATTTTAAAATATATTCCAACAGAAAAGGTTTTTCTTTTTTAAATAGAAATAATTTCACCACACATTACTGTGTTTGTGACCAAATAGATGCATGCATCCTTAAAATACATTATAAAATACATAAAATGCACTTGATTATATATTTATTAATTTTGTGGCGCCACCTACAGGGAAGTTTTTCACACCCTACTCTCAGAAATTATTGTCAACGCGCTAAAAAGTTTCTGAAGTTGAAATAATTAAAGACGATTTTATTTCATTTAAAATCAGCTTACCTTTTCCCACAGAGACCAGTGAAAATGTCAGCAAAAGCAGTGGGCAAGCCTTCAAACCTGTCATCGTTATTTGAATGGATTTGGGTTTTAAGCAACAAACACTCCTTGAATGTACAACAACCGGCAGAAAAACGTCATGAATGAAATAACGTTTAAGCACTAAGTTACACGAACAAAGATATTCCTCATATTAGCTTCACTGATCACCTTCCCGCTGCAAAGGAAAAGAAAAACGTGCAGATTAAAAGGAAAAAGCGCTTCGTATACCGTCGTGCGCCACGACTGAAGCGAGTCTGCGGCTTCACACATCTTATGTCCGAGGAAACACTCGTGACGTCAGCCTGCCCTTCCCTCAGAGCAAGACTATAAAACATGACTCAAAGAACTTGGCTGCTGCTTAACTGCTATTAAATATCAGTGTACTAGAAAATTCAAGTTTTACTTTATTTACTGTATTCAAATAAATGCAGCATGCATTACGGATGACTTTGAGATTTATGTGACAGAAACATCCCCAGAAATCTGTTCATAGTTAAGAGTATTTATTGTACAACATAAATAAATAAATGGTGTTGCTATAGTGTGCATGTATTTAAATAACAATAGGGCAAAGGAATCCAGTCTGCTAAGGTCTTGGAAGGCAGTTTCTAGTTCAATTTCAGAGTTCATGGAATGTGTGAGTCAGTGTAGGGGTGTTCCCAACAAGGGCGTCCCTCGTGAAGCTTCAAGCTAATGATATTTAACTGTGTAGCCTAGTAACAATTGCAATTTTTTCCTCTTTAGTGCTTTATGAAAATTATTTTCCATACATCTTGTTTAAATCAGTATTTAGTTTTTTTTTAATCTTGCTGTGTTTTAGTAACAGATGGCTATTTTCGATGTGGACATGTGTGTGTATTTCCATAGAAACTGTGGTTTTGATTGCTATAGTAACGGTGTGTAGCTACTAAAGCACAAAGCGTTTAATGATTCAAGCATATAGCTTACAGGGAACCCTGACAGTTTATCTCCTCAAAATATAACAGTCATCCTTCAACATCACTCCAGGAAGTCAATAATATATATAATAATAATGATTAAAAAAAAAAAAACTAAACCAATGTACACTACCAGTCAAAAAGTTATGTGTTTTGAAAGTATCTTACACTCACCCAGTCTGCATTTATTTGCTCAAAAAATACAGTTAAACACAATATTGTAATATATTATTACAAGCTAAAATACCAGTCCAAATGTGATTTATTTTTGCAGTAAAGAATGCTAAAGCTGAATTTACAGCTGTTTTTAGTGTCATAGAATCCTTCAGAAATTATTCTAATATGTCAATTTGCTACTACATATCAAAGCTTTTGTTACATATTTTTGTGGAAACAGCCTATTTGATTTATAGGAAGTTCAAAAGAACAGCTTTTATTTAAATGCTTACATAATAGTATTATAAATGTATTTACTGTCACTTTTAATTAATTTAAAACATCCTTACGGAAAATCATACTTACCCCAAACATTTAATATATAGTGTGGCCCAGATTACTACAAAGCTGCACGATAAAGACAATAATAAGAAATGTTTCTTTGTTCATATTAGAATGATTTCTGCAGTATCAGGTGACACTGAAGACTCGAATAATGGCTGCAAAAAATCCAGCTTTGCCATCGCAGCTAAAAAATTTTATCATAAAATATTTTCAAAAAGTTTATTTCTTTTGAACCGTAATATTTTCATTTTTACTGTATTTTATCAAATAAATGCAGCCTTGGTGAGCATAAGAGACTTCTTTCAAAAACAAAAAAACTGAACTATTCCCAACGTTTGACCTGAGATCGCTTCAATGTTTTCCACTTTAATCAGTGAAACGGAATCATTATAACATTGACTTCAGGAAGTATTTTGAACAGTCAGAGCAAGACATATTAAGGCAGACTCCAAATGTGTGCTCTGCGCTTATCTCAGAAACACACACCACACCCATTTTATCCTGAGCTGACCAGAGAGATAAACCACAGTCACTTTTCCCCATTTAGAAGAAGAAGCAGGTCTGTTTTTCATTACCCTGTCCACAGCAATAAAGGTTCAAAGAGTAACAAAGGGCAAAGTGGCTTTACACGGTTATTAGTTCAATAGCGTTCCTGTTTTCAGCCATGCACTGGGGCCCGTGTAATAACTTTCCTGCTCAAGCCTCAACTAGGCCTATTGTATTTCAACAAGAACACAGATGCATATTTATTTATCATTAATATATTCAAATATGCATTTATTATAAGTGCATAAACTTTGATATTACCTCATAAGCAAATGCTTTGCTTGCATTAGTGATGCGTTTTATTGCAAATGACTCGTTAGTGACACCAGGTGGCAGATTTGAGAAACCGTAAGGCTTGCATGTTAAAGAATCCTAATATATTTCACCTGTCAGACATTTATTATCCACTTTCACCACTGCTTCAGTGGTTTGCAATACATTTATCTGCTCCTTTATATCTTTGCTACTGCCTAAAATACCTCCTCCAGTCTCTACGGTACTGAGTACTTTATACATCACTGAGCAATCATGAAATGATACAGCAGTGTTCTGCTTAACTCAGCAGAACAAATGCCGCTTAGACTGGCATATTTCTTTACTGTAAGCCATTAAAGTAGTCTACATTTAGTTCTGTGTGACAAGCCGTAGGTTTTATCAGCTAGACAATGCTCTAGGCGTGACAGGCCGGGATAAGACTTTCTCTAGACAACTTGAGCAGGGATAATAAATGTCATGGTCACAGTCATTGTATTTTTTAAATCTTATAGCTTCAAGTCATCTTAAAATAATGAAATTAGTCAAACATTGCTCTTATCTGTGTGCGCTCGGTTTGGTCACACTGCCTGTTCCTCTGCAAATCTCAGCAGAAAATGGTCTTAATTAAATATAAATTAAAACGAGCTGATGTTAAATATAGAAACGCCAATTAAGGATCATTATTCTGAAGCAGAAGTCGCAAGATTTCGATTAAAAGGTAAAAAAGAAAAAAGAAAAGCTAATATGGAGTAAAAGTGGAGACACTTATCATTAAAAGACCATTTTAAACTCCTTTGAGATATTTGAAACAAACTCATTTGATTTTGCATAAATGTTACATGACCAGTACACCAGGATATGATTTTATTTTCATTGCACTGACTTGAAATATTTTCTCGCCATACTTAAATAATTAGTTAGAAAAATAACGGAACAAATATACATATTTCTATTCTTTCTTCTGAGAGACCACTCAGCTATTTTTTTATAAAGGTGCTGTACATTATTTAAACATTTACATGAATCAGACCACGTTATACTGAGCCCATATGTATTTTGTCTAACATGACGTGATTCTAGGCCTCACTTTTAAATATGAACAATGCAGATGACGTACGTTCGTACAGCAGATGCTAACATTGCTTTCATGACATGTCTTCACATATTGTTTTCAAAGTCTGTCATTTGCACAAAAACAAAATGTAACACCACAACTTATCTTGTCTTTGTAATTAGTTTGCTGTCTATTCATTTACTGTTTATCAACATATCCGAACCCTGAGGTCATAATCACTTCACACACAGCATATGGAGTGGCCACCAGTCCTTTGGTATTGATAATCATGTCGCTTCCTATGAAATAACCTTATGTTGGCCACATTTCAGACCTCAAAACCCAAAGAAATCAGCCCTTTCAGAAACCTCCCACAACCAGTCAGGTGTCGCGAGCAAGCATGGAAAAAATTAGCTCATGATCTTAAAATAGCTAGACATTCCTGTTTTTAGGAGGGATCATTTTTTCCCTTTTTTAGTCTGTCTTTACAGTTTTTGCCTATTGCTTACACACTAAAAGTGAATGCTTACACCAAAGCCTCAATACCTAAACTTCTTGTAT
>JAUCMU010000104.1:18640906-18655984 GCA_032275025.1 Enteromius treurensis
CAGGTCTCTAAGTTTAGTGATTAACTTAGAGGGTATAACAGTGTTGAATGCTGAGCTGAAGTCAACAAACAGCACTCATGCATAAGTGTTTTTATTGTCCAGGTGTGTGAGTACAGAGTGCAGCGCTGTGGAGACTGCATCGTCTGTGCTCCTGTTGCTACGATAATGTAGCATGTTAGATGACCGCTTTCTACGTGCTCGGCCGCCACCTCCACACCGGAGCCTTCCATTCTTTCCCGGTTTACACACAGAGGTGTGTAAATCGTGGTCAAAACCTTATACTTCTCGCATTTATCTTCCTGCCAGTTATTATGTTGGGAACGTAGCAGAACTAAATGAACATGGGTATAAGACGATGCCGAAGGTTGAACAGACGCTAGCTAGCTATCTGTCTTCCGATTTGGCATCATCGTTGAAGGCTCCGACCTTGCCTACTAAACCGCTAAAAACAACATCCACTCTAGTAGGCAAGGGGTACTCGGCAGCAGTGCTCCAAGCATATCAAGCTGACCTGCTGAAGGATATAGATGAGCAAGAGAAAATTAGCTCAGATGATGTAGCAGAGCTTAGGAGAACCGCAGACCTTGCTCTCCGCGCCACAAAAGAAACTGCTCACGCCATCGGTCGATCTATGGCTGCGATGGTGGCTGCGGAGAGACACCTTTGTTTGACCCTGTCGGATATCAAAAATAGAGACAGGGTCTGTCTTCCGGACGCCCCGCTTACGCCTTCTGGCCTGTTCGGCGATACTGTGAACGAGGTCATCGACAGTTTCCAGGAGGCATGCCGGCAAGCGGCGGCATTCCAAAGGTTCCTCCCTCGTCGCTCTCTTAATCCTGTGGCTGCTAGGCGGGAGCAGTCCCGCCCGAGTACCAGCTCCTCATATCGTGAGGCTCAGAAGGAAAGCGTCGCACTCCAAGGAGGAGTGCCAGTGCAAAGGGACGCTCTGCTGGGGCCTCCAAACCCAAACAAGACCTGAGAACTACCATTGTGTCTCGGAGGTCCCAGCAGAAGAAGTCCTAGCGTACGAAGGCGTAGGACTTCTGAGGGCAGGTCCCTCTGGAGAAGGGCGCCGAACACCGCGCTCTCTCCAGTGCCCTCGACGTTGCACCCAGCCCAGTCAGAAAGAAAACATCATCAGAAAAACAGGGCTGGGTCGCACGTCACCCCTGAGGGGGTCCATAAGACGGTTAGTTCATGCTCCTCTGGGCATCGAGTCACCAGAGAACATAGAACCATTACCGCTAGAAAAACCAGAGACCAACCTCGAGAGGTTGGCTCCCTTAGTACACAGTTTAGCAGCTTGGAAAGCTCTACCAAATGTGTCACATTGGGTCCTGCTCATAATAGAGAGAGGTTGTCTAATACAGTTCAAATCTCCTCAATGGCGTTTTAGTCACCGAGGCGAAGACAGAGCAGGCTCTGATCTTGGAGCAAGAAGTAGAAACTCTTTTGAAGAAGGAAGCCATCGAGTTGGTTCCTCTGTCAGACATAGAGTCCGGGTTTTACAGTCGGTACTTCATAGTTCCGAAGAAGGATGGAGGGCCATGTTATATCTCAGACAATTGAACCTCTCAGTCAGTCAGCTGAAGTTCAAGATGCTCACACTCAAACAAGTAGTGTTACAAATCAGGTCCGACGACTGGTTCGTAAATATAGATCTAAAAGACGCATACTTTCACGTATCCATTCATCCTTCTCACAGGAAGTTCCTGAGGTTTGCTTTCAGGGGCCAAGCTTACCAATATCGGGTTCTCCCCTTCAGCCTAGCACTTTCGCCCCTAACGTTTATGAAAGTAGTAGAAGCAGCCCTAGCCCCGCTGCGGCTTCAGGGTATTCGAGTTCTGAACTTCATCGACGATTAGCTAATAATAGCTCAGTCGAAGAACGAAGTAATCCAACATCGAGATGTTGTTCTAGATCATATCAAACAACTGGGGTTGAGACTGAACTACAGGAAAAGTGTGCTTTCTCCGGCTCAGAGGACCACTTACTTAGGAGTAGTGTGGGATTCGACAACGATGCAGGCACGAATGTCTCCTGCTCGAGTACAGTCGATTCTCATATCAGTCAAGAAATTGAAAGAAGGCCGGTCACTCACTGTCCTACAGTTTCAGAGACTGTTGGGTCTGATGGCAGCTGCAGCCAGCGTGATTCCGCTGGGGCTGTTATATATGAGACCCCTACAGTGGTGGCTAAAAATCAAGGGCTTTTCCCTGAGGGGAAATCCACTTCGAATGGTCAAGGTCTCCCGACGTTGTGTGCGAGCCTTGGATATGTGGAGAAACCCTTGGTTTCTAAATCAGGGCCCAGCGTTAGGAGCTCAGAGTCATGAGTTAACATTATATCATGCATCCCTCACTGGATGGGGAGCAGTCATGAGTGGCCGCTCAGCCCGCAGTCTGTGGAAGGGTCACCATCTCACAGGGCACATAAATTGTCTGGAGATGCAGGCCGTGTTTCTAGCATTAAAACACTTTCTCCCAGACCTGATAAACATCACGTGTTAGTACGCACCGACAACACAGCGGTGGTCTCATACATCAACCACCAAGGGGGTCTACGATCACGGCCACTGTACAAACTGGCACGTCAGATCCTCCTGTGGGCCCAAGGAAGGTTTCTTTCGCTGAAAGCAATGTACATTCCGGGTCGGTTGAATGTAGGAGCAGACATCCTGTCGAGACAGGGGTCGAGGCCCGGGGAATGGATGCTTCACCCAGAAGTGGTCGAGCAGATATGGGAAAAATTCGACAAAGCCGAGGTGGACCTCTTTGCCTGTCACCAGAACGCACAATGTCCCCTCTGGTTCTCTCTAGTTCCTCCAGCTCCCCTGTGACTGGACACTATGACACAGATGTGGCCGAGGCTACGTCTGTATGCTTTTCCCCCGATCGATCTGCTCCCGGGAGTTCTAATGAGACTTCGCCAAGACGGAGTTCACCTACTGTTAGTAGCCCCGTATTGGCCGGGTCGAGTATGGATCTCAGACCTCGTAGATCTACTAGACGGCCCTCTTGGGAGATTCCGGTCAGAAAAGATCTTCCCTCACAGGCAGGGGGCACAATATTTCACCCCCGCCCAGAGATGTGGAAACTGAGAGTGTGGCCCCTGAGAGGGCACAACTCTTAGACTCTGGTCTTCCTGAAAATGTAGTTGAGACCATTCTCCACTCTAGAGCCCCCTTAACGAGGAAGGAGTACTCCCTGAAGTGGAGATTCTTCACTTCATGGTGTCAATTTCCCAGTCGGTACAGTTCTTGAGTATTTGCAAGCTAGATTCTCCTCAGGGGTGTCCCACTCTACATTAAAAGTGCATGTTGCAGCTTTATCTTTATACCATTCTCTGGTAGATGGTCATCCAGTTGGTAGACACCCCCAGGTAGTACGCTTCCTCCGTGGTGCACTGAGGTTGAGACCGCCAGTACGCTCTTGTGTCCCCTCGTGGGACCTGGCTTTGGTGTTAGAGGAAATGACAATTGACAATAAAAATGAGCAAATGACAATAAAAATGTAAACACAAAGACTGCAGTGTTTTATATAAAGCCCACCAGTGTGTTGCTGCTGATATGAAAGAGAAATTCAAGTGGTGCTTGTGTGTATGGTTTTGTTGCAAGAATTTCATTTTTAGAAAGGAGTGTTAAGTTTTGGTTGCAGTGTTTCATTTTGGCATAGAAGTGAGTTGTTAATCTTCAAGTGCTATGTCTGATGGTTTTGTGTGAGTTTTGACATAATGGGCCAAATTGTGCAAAACATGTGTAAGCATTAGGCAAAAACTGTAAAGACTGAATCTTTGCACATTAGGACGAATCTCACAGAAAATCATATTTCACCTCCAAAATCCAAATTTGCATAGACAATGAAGCCTAACGAAGTCTATTTGTAGGATTGTTATGATTTGTTTCATTGTGACAGTATGCATACATTTGAGCACATTTCTCTCCCCCTTAAAAATTCTCTGTATTTGATTCAGAAGATTTGCTTTTCACTGCATATTTATTAGATACTTATTATTTTAATATTAAATGTATTATTTTACGTTTAAGTTAGACAATTGCAAAAACAATTACATTAATTTGAGTTTAAAGAGTAAATGTGCTTATAATTGCCATAAAAATAATGTTGTGATGTAAAAATAAGAAACAGAAAATAATAATAATAATAAAAACAGCTTCATTTTCTAAAAGTAATAGTTGACCCAAAATCACTTGCTCGCCAACGGATCCTCTGCAGTGAATGGGTGCTGTCAAAACGAGATCCAAACAGCTTATAAAAACATCAATCCAGTCCATTGATTTACATTATGAAGAGAAAAGTTGTGCATTTATAAGAAACAAATTCATCATTAAGACGTTTTAACCTTAAAAGTTATATTGCTTTCTCTATTGAAAAACATTCTTGTGTGAACCAGGAGGGAAAGATGTGTCAGTATTTTGGCCAGAAGTGATGGATTTGTTCATTACAGACAGCTTTTCACTTCACAAGAAAATATTGACGTACTTGGCTCATGTGGATCACGCAAGTTTTTATCAGCTGTCTGAACTATGGGTGAACTATTACTTTAATGCAAAATATTTTCCTTGATATTTCAGATCAAATAAGATGCCTTGATGACCTTCATGAGTTTCACCCATGCACATCGGCTTCTGATGATCATAAACCAAAGCTTGACTGCTGTAAAATACAGTATAGCCTCATAAGTGAGACGCTAAATTGTTTGCGCTGCTTGCCTTCATCTTGAGCAGACTGGACATGCATGTCCAGGAAAAAAATGCAATAAATATTTACCATATTAAATCTGATTTCATAGAATATTTAAAAATACATTTGCGTGTACCATTTGTTTTTTTGACAAAGTCCAAACATTTGCTACAAGGTAAAACTACCACGGTGCTTAGCAAGAGCCGGGATCTCTACACCGAAATCAATGTCACAATCTGTTATAGCTACATGTGTCTATTCATATACATATTTCAATAAATAAACATTTGATCATGTTCTTGGTATATTAAAGCACAAGTTTCTGGTCATTTGCAATTATAGTATTTGGAGATCAGGGAATCAAAGACATGGAAGAGAGAAAGAACAGTCTGAAAAGTCCCTGGTCCCCCAATCTTCAAGACTTCAAGTTCTTATTTACAACGTTTCAAAATGTTAGAGATAAACTGCACGGGTCTAAAACGCATGCAACAAAACAAGGAGTTTGCATGCAGGGGCGAAAAAAAAGATTCTTTGGGGGTAAAGACGTGCTGTTTTTAACTGAAACAGAAACTTGCATTGTTCCATTGTTTTGGTGATTGATGGGGCGTGTTCCCTTAAATTGCATAAGGATTGCATTGTGATGTCGACAGAGTTCTCATGTTGTTTAATGTCAACTGGCGAGAAGCAAATTAAAAGAGGCTGAGTTCCAAAACGGAGTTCCATGCGTTCCACCAGAAAGCCTCAGAAATTGCCCGTCCAAGACGATTAAGCAATGATCTCCATAAAGCAGTTTAGATTAAACTTCATGTTGAAGCAGTCTGTTTGTGAGGCAAACATTTTTTAATTCATTTGAATGAGAAGCTCGTGCTGACCACAGTCCAAAGAGAATCACATGAACATGGTTCACATGATATGCTCTGAAGCCACATGAAGGACAACAGGGTGCAAGGCCAAAATCAAACTGTTGGAAAGTATGTGAACAAGCACGTAAATGCACCCAAGATACATGCCTTGTGTTACTGTAGTGGTTTCAAACCTCTCTATTCAACCGGGGCAATATTGTTAAGACCCTGGGAAGTCTGTGGCTGCGTCCGAAATTATTAAATTAATTAAATGTAGGTACTACATTTAAACCCGAACGTACTACCCGACCGTTAAAACAGTACGTTCTATATAGTATGAATGGGGGTAGTATGAATGGAACTCGGATGTATTACATCCGCCGTATTGATGCTGTCACGTGTCACGCGTTGTCACAATGGCACAATTTTGTTATAATAAGTGTAATTTAATCACAACAAACAACGTTTTCTTTCTGAGGTGCTTACACTTAAAATGAGCCGCGTCTCCACGTTCCGCCATTTTTTAATATGACGCCTCCTCTCCCGGAGCCTCATGGGATAGGCAAGTGTTCATGGTATGCCTATTATAGAATTCGGCCAGAAGCAGTAGGTCATCAGGGTATTTCTCGTCTACTGAATTTAGGATACTATGAATTCGGACATATTACTCACCTCGCATACTGTTTTTCATGTACTATATAGTAGGGAAGTAAGCGATTTCGGACGCAGCCACTGTCTCTAAACTGTCCACTTTTTACAACTAACTACCTGTCTGAGTAATTAAGCTTAGTGTGAACAGTTCATCCAGTTTGTTGGACTATAAAAGACGACATTTTGAAGCAATTTGGTGATCAAACGGTTTCTGGTCCCATTGACTTCCATAGAATTTGTTGTTTATACAATGGAAGTAAATAAGACCCAAAATCATCTAAAAGATTAGATTTAGTAAAATTCTGACAACCAAACAGATTTGGGTCCCATTGACTTGTATAGTGTTTGTCGTCCATATTATGGAAGTCTATGGGACCCAAAACCATTTAGTCTTTAAATATTTTAAAGAAATCTGGCAACCAAACAGTTTCAGTCCCACTGAATCCTATAGCACCTCTTGTACATTCTTTGAAAGGCCAAAACCATTTGGTTACCAATATTCTTCAAAATATTGGTTTTGAAAAAGAAAAAGGTTTTGGAACGACCACTTCAGATTTGTTACAGTAGAAGGAACAGGATTCCACACAAGGGCAAATGTTTGAAACACCGCCCTTCTGTACACAGACGTATAAAGAAATCTTAATCATTCCCTTGTTTAGTCTTGTACTGTACTTAAGAAGGCATCAGTTTTCTTCAGACGTCTGTGCCAACGAACCAGATATGAAATTATTTAGGTAGCTAGCTATAAACATGTCGACAGTTTAACTAACTCGTTCAGCAAGGTCCTCCCATTCCTAATTCCCATGATAGTGCTGAAATGCTAGGAATGCAACTTGCAATCCACGATGAACTATGTGCAATCATAGCTAGAGGCGTTTGCATTCGCACACATTGCGTATGTTCCTGGTCTTGAAACCTTCTATTCCCAAGGACCGCAAAACTATTCACAAACATCACGCATCGCTTCCTCGTGTGTGAGGATACGTGCGAAACTAGGGATCTTCCAAAGGCCGTCGCTCAAGGGTCCAGGGTGGTCAAAAACTAGACTCGCCCTGGTTGTGGCTGGAGCAGCATCTGTTGTGACAATGTCGTCTTTCCTGTCTTTACTCTCACTTCCTTTTCTTTTGCTTTCATTCTTATCTGTAATTATTCCGTTCCCGTTGTTTTCCATTTGATCCCCCTTATCCTTTGTTTGTCTGCTCTTCTTGTCTCTCTCTCTGCTCGATACGTGGGTGTCCTCATTTCGCATGTCTCTATTTCTCAGTTTTTTCTTATTTCGTGTGCTTTTGAGCTCCTTTTCCCCTTTTGGCTCAAGCGCTTCATCTTCTCCATTGCTTTTCACTTTTCTCTCAGCCCTCCACCGTTCCTCCTCTTTTTGGGTCTTACTTTGTTTCCTTCCTCTAGATTCCAGATTTTTCCTCGTTTCAGTGTCACTTTTCTTCATGCTCGCCGTTCCCGTCGCTCGCTGTTTTTCTTTCCGTTCTTGGGCTTTGCCAATTACCACTTCCTGTCCTTCGCGCTTTGACTTCTGGGGACTGACTGAGCGGCTATGTTGGCAGGACTTTCTGTTCTTCTGGGATTCTCGAGTGCTTTGTTGCAGATCTTCTTTGTGGCTGCGAGCTTTGTCTTTAGATGGGCTTTTGGATTTCTCTGTATCTCCGAGATCAAGGAGATCCTCTGCGGACCGACTCTTGATGCGCCGTTGCTGCGGGACTCTGGAAGAGCTGGTGTTTGGTGGTTTGGCACGCTTCTCCCTCTTGCTGTCTTTAGAGCGAGGATCCTTGGAGCTGCGAGGACAGGCAAAGGAGCTTGTCCGGTCTGACGTTTCCTTCTTTGCTGAGGAGGATGGCGGATGAAGGAGAGGAGAACTGAGAGGAATATTGGAAGTGTTGAATCCCGGCGGATCAGGAAGGATAACATCTCCTGCAGAACCTAAGGGGGCAAGAGATGTGCATTAGTTCCACTGCCTAGAATTAAAACACTATGGTTAATTAAGGCCTTATAAAAATGTACCATGGTTACCAATTATATTTGAGTAGCTTTCGCCAGTTTTGTGGCTGGTTGCTAATTAATTGCTATTAAAACACATCCCTCTGCTATACTTTTGAGCAAAACCATTTTTCATGGTGTTGTGATTGCAAAGAGCACGAAAATGTTTCACACATCTAAAGATGTACACAATAAAGCAGAGAAAAGACTAGTAATTAAGGAGCAAAGGAAGTGCAGTAATAGTCCCATTACCAAAGAATAAAAGACCTAGAGGAAAAGAGGCTGTTAGTGATGATGCTCCTGGGGGCAGTAACACACCGCAGAGGAGCTTACACAACCTGCACAGAAGAGAGCGAGAGAGAAAGAAAGAAAGAAAGAAAGAAAGAATGGCTGAAGTTAGAAAGCAACCAATGTAGTATTGATGTTCTTGCAGCATCATCATGTGTCATAACTCACTGTTCTCTGATAAGAGGGCTTGGGGTCGTAGTAACAGTAGCACTTTGTTTCCTCCAGCTTGGATCAGCTCAATGGCTCTGGTGTGACTAATGCCTTGTGTCTGTTCTCCATTGATCTCCACTACTTGATCTCCCACCTGCACATTCACGCATAAGGCCATTTATGAAATTATCATTATTTAAACATCTTAGTGGCCTCTGGTACAGGTGATAAGTGGTGATGAGTTTAAAGACAAAAATATCTTGCTTTTCATATATCAGCATCCGCCAATAAAAAAAAACCCATATCAATTCCTGCAAACAGGAAGATAATGACTTATATGGCCAGGCAGAGATTGTAAATTGACAAATCAAAATGTCCACGTTTTTTTTTTTTTGGTATGTAAGAGGTCATTGTGCTATTAAAAAACATTCTGTAAGTTTCAACAATGTCTCAGTCTAATAATAGCTTACACTGAAGCCAATCCGCCAAAACAACAGCATGTGGAACGTGCCACTTTATGATATAATAGTGTGGCTAAACACTGCCGCCACAGAAGATAATCAGTGCCTGCATCTACCCAGCTGCCTGTTTAGCCCTGCCCATTGATTAGCACATGTAGTGTTTACAATGCAGAGATGCAAAAGCGCAGGTCTGTAGAAACCAAACGATACATTTTATTTAATGAACTTTGTTTCTGATGTGCCAGTAACAACATTATCCTTTGTTCAGCTGATTTTACCACCGATTTGTTCACAAACAAGGCACAATTTAACAGGATTTTTAAAAAGATTGAAACTGAAAGATGGTGCTATGCTGACTACATTGGTCCCCATGTAGTGTGAGTAACTGTTTTCATTATGTGATAACTAATGTCTGTTAATACAGATAATATGATATGTAATGACTGAGTATTACTGTGACTTTTTAAACTAAAACACACCAATGTGACACATCTGTGAATGATGTAGACAGTCAAACATTTACAACTGTTAGCCAATAATAACAGTGGGAGCTTACAATCCACTAAAATGATTGAAAACAGCATATTACTTCTAAATTGTAAAAAGGGGTTTTGAGGTAGAAATGGACCTCAGAGAATGGGCTACAAAATAATAAGAGCAGTTCATGACCCCTTTAATTCTTATAGCAAATATGTCCACCCAAATCAAACTACATTCCTTTCCAGCTAAACATTCTTTCATGTATTTCCAGGGAACTCATGAAAAGAACAACCTATTTTGAAATATTTAGTGTAGAAAAGGTATAGTATTCAGTCTCTCTTAAATATTGTACTACATTCAAATGCACCCTGCAGATGTTTTCCTAAAATCATTGCAGAGGGAGGAAAAAAGTCATCACAGTCCATCCCCATAGTGTGAGTTATTAAAGACTGCTGTGCTGTACTGACGTGTATCCTGCCGTCCTGTAGAGCTGGGCCGTCCTCAGCCATCCGCAGGATGTAGAGGCCCATGTTATACTCCGTTCCTCCTCTCAGACTGAAGCCAAAACCACGAGGTCCACGCTCCAACTCTACCGCAATACAACCCTATGTACAAAATACAGATATACACCGCCGTTCAAAAGTTCTGGTCATTGTTTTTGCTTTGCTCCACTAGGCTGCATTTTTTTGAACAAAAAGGCAAGAAAATTCTGAAATGACCATTTAAACAACAGTTTTCCATTTAAATATGTAACCCTGGACCCCAAAACCAGTCACAGTAGTGCATTTTTTAAAATTGAGATTTGAATAAATATGCTCACTGAATGAATAAGCTTTCCGTTGATATAGATTTGTTCAATATTTGGCCAAAAATTATAAGCTATTTGCAAATCTGGAGTCTAAGTGTGAAAAAAAATATTACTAAATATTGAGAAAATCGCCTTTAAAGATGTCCAAATGAAGTATATAGCAATGCATATTACTAATCAAAAATTCTGATTTATTTACGATAGGAAATGTACAAAATATCTTTATGGTACATAATCAAAATCCTCATGATTTATGGCATAAATCATATATATATATATATATATATATATATGTATATATATATATACAGTATATTCCCGTGCTACCTAAGACTGGCTCCTGAGGGCGGGGCTTTGTACTCTAAACAGCCAATAAAAACAGGTTGTCATATGAAATGAGTGTTAAAGCCCTTATGAAACAGCATTTGCAACACTGCAATATTAATGATGAATGTTTCACAACAAGATCAGGAAAATATGAAGACTGTGGCAGTTAATGCCCTTTTTTGGTATCATATTTATGCATGTGAGCTAACATGTATTAAAATTGACATAAATGAACTTGAAATAGGCTAATAATTGGTCTAAACGCCCTTTATGAAGCATTCAATTTAAATATGCATGTATATAGCAATGCATATTACTAATCAAAAATTAAGTACTGATATATTTACGATAGGAAATGTACAAAATATCTTCATGGTACATAATCAAAATCATCATGATTTATGGCATAAAATAAAAAAATATCCATACAATGAGTTATTGGCTATTGCTATGTACAGTATATTCCCGTGCTACCTAAGACCGGTTTTGTTGTCCAGGGTCACATATATACTGAAAATGTAATTTATTTTTGTAAAGAAAAGCATGAAGAAAAAATTTTTAATAATTTAGTAGATTTCGATTTTCCATTACAGTTTTTAGTGTTGGCTTAAATACTTAGTTTGATTTCATTATTTTTCATGCAATGTCGATATATTCAATTATACATGACCCTAGATATGTTCTCTAATTCAATTTTAGGCACAGTTTGTGATGTAAGTTTGACTCTTGCCTGTTTGGAGTTGGCGAGACACAGCGTTCCCTGTTCACTCATGGGGAGAGCTTTATACTCTGTCCGTAAGAGCTCATCCCTGATCTCATCCATATCCAAATTATATCTGCGCATAAGTAACACAATACAGAAGAAGTATGGCTTAAATCTTCCGTAAGTGATGAGAGCTTCATTTATTGGCTATAGCAAATAGACAGAAGGAACAAGCACATTCAAAGTGGTTTAAATGCAAAACATTGGACTGTACCGCTCATCCTGAGTGGATTTGAGTATCTTGTGCTGCGGTGCTGGGCTTTGTTTGGCTGAACTGGCTCCTGAGGGCGGGCCTTTGTACTCTAAACAGCCAATAAAAACAGATTGTCAAATGAAATGAGTGTTAAAGCCCTTACGAAACAGCATTCGCAACACTGCAATATTAATGATGAATGTTTCACATTAAGATCAGGAAAATATGAAGCCTGTGGCAGTTAATGCCCTTTTGTTGTATCATATTTATGCATGTGAGCTAACATGTATTAAAATTGACATAAATGAACTTGAAATAGGCTAATAATGGGTCTAAACGCCCTTTATGAAGCATTCAATTTAAATATGCATGCATAATTGATATTCAATTTTCACTGTGGTTATTAGCCTTTCAATTGAAGCTACATTATTGCTTATAGTGTGACAAATCAAAGCATGAGGCACAGGTTGAGAAAGCGTGAATACGTTCTGCGGCAGTATTTATGTGACATTTCATTATCGCACTCACCGTCCTCAGGGACCACAGTGAGTGTGACGGAGTTCCCCGCATCTTTGATAAGCTGAACAATGTCGTTGTGAGAGAGCTCCACAATGGACTGGCTGTTTACGGCGGAAATGCGGTCACCTACGTTCAGCAGTCCACAGCGGTCGGTCGGACTGCCCTCAATTATTCGACCGATCTTATGAGGAATCACTGCAACACACACTTAGGCAAATCACTTAGCAGAATTGAAATGGCTTGTGTTGTATTTATAATCATAATAAATAAATCATAAGAAATGTAACAATTCTGGTGTTGTGTAAAACTCAAACAGCTGGATGGAGTGGAACGGTACAGAGAACAGGGGCCTTGAGGCACTTTTTAAATTTAAACTACTGTGTTTTTAACATGACATCTTAAAATCTAAATAAATCAACACGCAACGCTGATGACATAATATGCTCAATGAAAAGTGCAAAGTGTGATGCAACCACCACCGACTACCATTTACACAGTATGTATAACTATAAAAGCCATAAAAGACAACAAAACTTAAGAAACAACTATTCCTGTGCAAAATGATAAACACTTAAGCACACTGTCAACATGGCATTAAACCACAACAACCATGGTTAAATTAAATTAAATTATGAAATAACTTAATTATTTAATTATTTCATAATTAATTAATAATTTTAATGTTTTTTTATTTTAATGCTCATTTAATACAAAACTGTTGAATGTGTATTTAAACAATAGATTTTTGATCCTTTTTTTCCTTAAAGATCCATTACACATTCTGGTGTGTTAAACAGTGTCATACAGTACATTAGACATTATATATATACATATTACAACATTTTTTGTATATATATAAAAATACATTCATAAAAATAAATTTATTTCACACTTATTTACTGAACTGTTGTTTGATACTGATATAAAAATGATAATTATAACATTATTTGGAGTACTACCTATGCACAGTCCACATTTCTTAATATTAAGCCTAAAATGTGTTTTAATGTCATCATTGATGAGGGTTGTATGATCTTTGAATAATATTGGTCTTTAAATGCAAGATATATTATATACTGTACCTAAAGTACAATACACTTGCGACAGTTCTACTTAAGCACAATCAAATATACTTCAGTATATCTTTAGAGCACTATATCCTCACAATTAAAGTGCATTAAATACAAAATTAGTTGTTCCAATGAAGCAGACTTTAAGTGTACCAGTTCAGTATACTAAAAGTACAACTGCAGGGTGTTTTTATTAAGTACATACTGTAAATATGCATTTGCAGTAGATTTAGCGTGAAATCTAAATACGTAATAGTATATTTTTGATTCCCAGTTCTAATGATTTGCCAACTGACTTTGTCCCGTGCATCACTGAATCTGCTGTTACCTCCAGGTGGCGGTTTGCTCTTCGATGTGAGAATGACGAATCCAAAACCCTCGTTATCTTTACGATGGAGCGTGATATCAAACGACCCCTGGTCCTTGATGCTTGGCACCTGGATACGAGGAAGCCGAGGTGAGCCATTCACAAGGGTCAACGCTCCGCTCCCAACATCCTCCAGGGCATCTATAGAGCAGAAGATTACAGGGACTGACCTTTAATGAAAGCTTTTCAGGTGGTTAATTACACTCCAGTGCTGGTTTTATGTCTAAGGCCTGTCAAATCTGCAGCGCTCACCTCTGTAAAGGACCTTCCTGCGCACTGAAAGCAGCACTTGTCCATTACGTGCTGCGTTAGTCATCAGATCCAGAACTTGTTTGTGAGATTTCCCCTTCACAGTGATGCCATCGATGCCAATGAGTTCGTCTCCGGCCCTCAGACGGCCTTCCTTCTCTGCCGCCCCCTGGGAAATAATGGCACCAATGTAGACCTAATGAAATTAGACAGATAGCTTGTTTAAGCGTTAAGACAGAAAGTCGATCTTCTAATAAATCACATAAATACAGTCCGTGAATATAAATATCCGGTAATATGAAAGACTCACTGGTTGTTCTGCACCTTCTCCTCCAAGCACACGGAAGCCAAAGCCTGTCTCCTGATCTCTCTTGATGAACACGTCCAACTCTTTATAGAGAGGTACTGAACACAAAGACAAATGCAATATATAATTTGAAAAACATGAAATTAACCACATTTATTAGTTTATCACAAAAAAAATCAAAACCAAATATAAAAGTATTTGCCATGCACATGGCCTTTTCTGTGTCTCTGCATCCAGATCATAAATTAAAATGGATAGTTTTCCCGAACACGTCATTTGAAAACCATATAATTTTTTATTAAACGGCTGCTCTTTCCTATGCAATAATAGTGGTTGGTGATTCAACCTGTGAAGGGAAAACCTACTATAAAATACTTTATTCAAACTATATTCAAAGACTCCCAAAGTTTCACTCACAAGAACAATTTGAAACAGTAATCCATGCCTTTGTCACAACTCGTTTGGACTACTGTAACTCACTATACTTTGGGATAAGTGGGTCCTCTCTGGCCCTTCTGCAGCCGGTGCAAAATGCTGCAGCACGTCTTTTAACAGGGAGTCGCAAGTTTGAGCATATTACTCCCATTTTATTCTCACTTCATTGGCTTCCTGTGCAATATAGAATTCATTTTAAAATGCTTTTGTTTGTTTTTGAGTCCCTAAATGATTCTGCCCCACACTATATCTCTGAACTGCTACACCCATACATACCATCGCGTACCCTTAGATCAGCAGATCAGCTGCTTCTCAGTGTCCCTAAAACCAGACGTAAGCTCAGAGGTGACCGTGCATTTGCGGTGGCTGCCCCCAAGTTATGGAATGCTCTGCCTCTCTACGTTAGGCAGGCCCCTTCACTGTCTTTGTTCAAATCTCATCTGAAGACCTACCTTTTTTCCTTGGCCTTCAACATCTGA
>JAUCMU010000104.1:18656084-18674224 GCA_032275025.1 Enteromius treurensis
TGGAATCCGGTTTGTATTTAAGTGCTAAGTAATATTAATTAACTACAAGTAGTGGGTTAGGGTTAGGGTAGGGTTTGGTATTAAGTACATGTAACAAGGACAACTTAAAATAAATTGATAGGAAATAGGTTGTCTATTTCTCACCATTCTATAACAGTTGTGCTGAATACAATTTTGTGGAAACTGAATTATTTTGGATGACTATTTTAAGGATTCTGGACGAATAGGAAGTTCAAAATAATAACATTTATAAAAATAAAAAAAAACGTCACAAACTTCTGTAACTTCATAAATGTCTTTACTGTCATTTTAAACATTTATTCATTAAATGTTTGATCTTTTTGGTGAAATAATGAATCTTGTTTAGTGTAGGCAGTGAGTGAAAGTGTTTATGTAAGATGTCAAGTATAGGAGGGTTACAATAGTATCATCCATCCGTTCTACAACCGCTTGTCCTCTGTAGGCTTGAGCACAGACGTATCATATTTTACCAAAATATTCCTACAACTAGAAAAGGATCAATTGCAATATCTTCTAAGAAAAGAAGTGTGTTTCATAAATATTGCATTGGAACAAGCACAACACAGACACAATAAATGATTCTGTAACTCTGACACATGTAAAGAAGAAACTGTCAGACTCACGCAGGGCATGCCACTCATCTTGCCGGATGGTCTTGGTGATGTTGACAGGAAGGTTTCGAGGCAGGATTGAAGAGGTGTAATGATACTTCACAGGGGTGCATCTCTGAATCAACCCTATTTGAACAAAACAACGATTCAAACATTGACTATACAGAAGTATACCCTCTAATGACTGTTTAAGAAAAGCCAATCATTCCAAGGCTTTAATCTCCAGAGGATCAGCAGGTCTGTTGTGATCACAAAATGCCACATGCTTGTATTCGCTTTAATTAAACTATTTCCTGGAGAGCAATTAGGTGCATATGATCCAATGCTCAGGGTCATAAATGTCACAGTTGCATTTCATATTGATTTTATTTTCATGTAAAATTAGAGCAACGGGCCGTAAAAACAGACCTACTTCATTTAAACCTTTAATATACTCTCTATAAATCTCTCAGTATTTGGACTTCACTATTTTCGCTGAAAATTTAGCAAAACTACTATTTTTAAAGTTACTATTAAGAGTTATGTTTGTTTGCCCAAAACATAAAAGAACAAAAAACATGCCCAATAAAATAAAAAGCAATATGCATCAGTAGAAGGTTAAAAGGGCAATTCAAAAACAGTGTAAGATTACATAGTATTTTTATTTATTTTTAGACGAGCACTTGGTTGGCACTGTAAGACTCTGCGTCATCATGAATGACATAAGTGTGAGTGTGTTGTGTGTGTATGGTGCTGATTGCCATCATCACTGTGGAGAACTGTATGAATCCTGAACAGGCGAGTGTAATAATTCACTTGCACTTCATTAAGCTGGAAACCATCTACTACAGTAATTTATTTCCTCCTTCTGGACATAAAACAGCCTTAATTGAGTAAAATATTCAAATCTTTATCAGAGAAACCTTAAATGTAAATCAGATAGCATGAAACGTTGCAATGACTTGCATAACACATACATTTCAATCACCACAGGCTACGCAGGGTTTTTTAAGGTAAACTTTGTGTTCCTCTCCCCCACATCGACATTATTTTTAGCTTTCATCCAGCTGATGATTTGATCTGGGATTGATTTGCATAAATCAGAGCAGGCATTCATGCTCTATTCATACAGAACGTGGTGGGGTTTGACACGCTTCCAGTTGTTAGACTAGGTGATGGTGATGAAAGACATGGAGTGGGTTTCTGTTTGGATGCCTCTCTATCGCTCAGTGTTTCAGCTGTGTTGCAGTATATAGTTGTGATTGCCTCTTTGTTGACAAGGGAAACTTTCTAAGCCAACACTTATTCAAGATTCCTATGGAAGCGCTTTTCTGCCATGGAATAAAATTCACAATTGGAAATTATATTTAAAAGTTAAGACTTTTTTCTTGTGATTCTGATTATATATTAAGCGATTTAGACTTAGACTTTTATATAATTAGAGATATAAAGTCAAAATTGTTTTATTTTTCATTCCATGGTGGAAAATTTTATAAGTTTAGGAAATATAAACTAAGAACTGTGAGAGTTGAACTTGGAAGTTTTAAGAAAAAATGGTCTGAATTCAATGCGTATATAGTACACACAGAAAAGTGTTAAATATACATATTTTCAATAAATCTGCTCAAACTGCCAGAAAATGTCAAATAAATGACAGTGATACATGTTAAACCCCAAGTTTCTCAAAATTAATACGAGTATTTTAAGGGGTCTCGATACGTCTCCAGACAGCAACTCCAACACAGCATATAAGTGAAGGATACAATGAAACTTCTTCTGGGAGCTAATCTAGGATGATATTAATCACCTGTTTACACTTCACTAATAGCAATCATAATCTTCTAAGAGATTTGATGATGCAGAAACGTGCTTTCAGCAACATCAGCCAACTGAAGGACTAAAACACAAATTGTTTCTCATGTAATCCATCAGAGCATGACCACATCCTGCTACATAAAAATGCCTAGTTTAAATGTGATTTATTCACCACACAATATAAAGCACTCGAGTGTGTTAAACTGGTTTACTGGATTCTCTGTCATTAGAAGGATGCTGGGTCAATATTGTGCCTGATATTGTGGATTAGACAAAACAAAAAAAGGAGAGGTCATGGATAAAGAAAGGGATGAGCTGCCATATAATTACAGTTTTTAAAGAAACTGGACTGTGTTAAATTGATTCGTTGAAGTAAAGACTCAAAGGCACCAGGGGCATTGGGTTTGTTGCTTTACAGATCTGTGGTGAAGTGATTTGTTCAGACCCTGTGAGTGAGCTGAGCAGTTCTGCCATGTTTATCATATCTATGTGTCAAATATATTGTGACAGCTTGTTCTATGTCATAATCACAAACAGACACATCAAAGCTTGAAAATCTGTCACAAAGACACTTTGCACATTCAACTATGCATTCTATGCTGAAGAAAAGGCGTGCATTTTCACTCTTATTTTTGTAAACAATGAAAAACATCAAAGTATGATCTGATGGAAACTACAAAGAGGCTTCAGATTAATTGGCGAACTGAAGCTAAAAGAAAAGAAAACAATACCCTGCAGATCAGTTAAAAAAACAAACAAAACGTCAGATGAGATCAGCTCATGTTATTGAAGTTAATGATCCTATTGTGATAGATTACTTAACATTTAGCCTCTCTCAGCTTTTTAAAGCATTTTAAATTTGGAAAAGAGGACACATGGTGTACTATATTCATTGGATTTAGTCTGAACTGTTCCAGTTCTCTGAGGATCACTGTCAGTTTACAGCATTAGGACAAGTAAACATCTATATTATACTTCTTAAAATTAGGATCAAATATATTCATATAGGATAATCAAGAACAATGTTCTGGCTGCTTTATGTGAACACATATCACTGTGTTGATCATGCAGGGTTGGACTATAAATCTGCAAGCGATGTATTCCTGGGTGTTGGCTCACAGTCTAACTGGAGTGGTTGCACACCATCACTACTTCATCATTCATGACATCTACAGCGCCACTTAGGGTGACCTGGGAAAATCAATGAACAAATTATTGATGAAGATATGGTCAAGTGAGCAGCGTTCCTTCTCTTGCAACCCAGCAAGAGAAATGGCTGCTGTAAAAGCTCACACTTAATATTTAAGGCCTGAACATAATGCGGAATGAGATCTCTGTCAAATAATACTGTATCAAATGATAGAGACGAGAGCTGTAAGCTTCTTATACATGAGATCAGTATTCATATGATGAGGGTAAGTAAAATATGATAATTTTGCTTAAGTCTAATCACCTTGGATAATGTCATCTGATAAACTATAGTCTAGACATTTGTAATATCTGAGTAGGTCATAATTTGTTTTACAAAAACCAACACTCATATTTGCGGATACTACATTTATATTTCACACTTGAACCAGTGCATTTCACCGTCCCTCCTTTTGAGTGTTTTTTTTTCTCTTTTCATCAAACCTGAGCACTTACATGAGATTTAGAATACATACATACATTACATAATACATTTGGTTTTGCTTTGGTTCTGTGTAAATGATCAGAGAATTTTTCCATTGTCATCACAGAATCAAAGACAAGATGCTATTTGAAAAAAAAAAAAAAAACCAAACAAACAAGAAAAACCAAAAACAAGATTGGTGTTTGGTGCTTTTTGGTGGTAATAAAATACACAGTGAAAACAGTGATCCAATGCACACTTCCTAAACATAATAAAAACAGCTCTAATAATTCTGCCTATACTTTACGACAGTAAACATTTTAAAAATAGAGAACAGTAAAGATCTGCAAACCCTCCTTTTGTTCATATATGCCATTCAAAAATACACTAAAATGTGAATCATACAAAAATTGACTTCATGGTGAATGACGAGTTTTAGTTTTTTTTTTTAAAGAGGAATAACTCTCACAAATCAATGTGGTGTTATTCAGGTTTCCAAGCCTCTTTCTGGATCACTTTTTTTCTCAGACATCCTTATTTGTCATCGACCCATTAATGTATGTCTGTAGCAATGCAGAATTAAATTGTCTGTAACATTTTCTAGGGAGATAAGCAACTACCTGCGCCTTCGTCACACATGACACGTTCAGCACCTCGGATAGCGACATTGATCTAATCAGGCCTTCCACATTTTCCGTTCACTATTTACATCGCTTTCAAATTAAACTTCACAACAGCATTTAATAAAACAAATGCCACTACGCGGATGTTAATGGCATGTAGCCAAAGCGAAAACAGGATTAAACAACCTGACTCAATGGCCAAGTGCACTGATAACAGTCGTGGGAAATGTAGCCTACCCCAGGATGAACGTGCACATCCGTTCCCTTCAAAACAAAACGGCCTGGACCAAGGCTCCAGTGACTGACAGAGCACCGCCAAACAGATAGCAGCTCACCTTTGTAAATGAGATCCTCGGTCTCCAGGTCAAAGCCCTCGCGGTGGCACTTTCTCCAAAGACCGGAGATCGTGGAGTTGAACTGGCGGCTACAGTGAGACTCCATGGCCGTCGCCGAAGCCGGAGCGTGCCGCTTCACGCGCGCCTCCGTCGCTTTCCTCTCATAGCCCTTTGGAGGCATCTGGAGAGGTAAGTTGTGATTTGAGATGTAAATGTATCCGGGATCGTTACGCTTGTTTGCGTAGTTCTTACAGCGCTCGCGATGCCGCCGAGCATCCGTCTCGTACCAGTAATCGGTGCAGATGGCCATAACCAACAAGACCAGAGCACAAAACGCCAAGAAAAGCCCCGCGCTGGTTAAAATCTTAATGGCGGCCATCTTCTCCGCTCGTTGGAGAACCCAGACAGACGCGCGGTCCTCCCTCGGCAGCCGAAGCCAGAAAACACACCGGATCTCTAGCAGCTCTCGCGCGCGGACATGACCAGGCTCGACTCCAGCTCGATGCGATCTATTGTTGCAGAGCGATCGGACAGATGTGCTGCTTTTCCACAATCTGTTTTGCTCTTGAGTTGAGCAGAGGGGGAGAGATGGGAAGAGGAGAGGAGATGCGATGCGAGGAGAGGACCAGAACAGAGTGAGTGGTGCTTGGTGTGAGTGCAATGCTCTCTCTTTCCTCTTGGGCCTCGGTGAACTGAGAAGAGACCAATTAGGTGCCTCGGGAACAAGAGGAAAAAGTGATAAACATGAGAGGGTCATTTATTGATTACAAACTCGAGCCCAGCATCACAGATCCAAGCAGCAATAGTTCTTCAATATTCTACTGTCTCCTGTTAGTTATCTTGATATCATTGACGTTTAAACATATTTCATTATTAACTGGAGGTACGTTGGATGGGTGGAAATGGATGCATTTTCCATTTTGGAAAAGTGATGCAAGTACATTTTTGAACAATCATGATAAACTTTTTACTGTATAAAAAAGTATTTATTTTTATCTACTTATGTCCATCAGGTGCTTACATCTACAAATAGCTGTATGAAGTCAATGGTGACCCAAAACTGCTTGGTTACAAACTTTTTTCCAAAATATCTTCCTTTGTGTTCGGCACAACAAAGAAATTCATACAGGTTTGGAACTACTTGAGGGAGTAAAGAATTTTTGGGTGAACTATTCTAATGGACTATTATTTTTATCCCAAATCTGTCTTGTAAACATGGTCTGAGGTAGTAAGTATTTGTTTTATAAAAAGGAAAAAAAATCATTAGATTCTCTGTCTGTATGACGCTGGGCTTAACACCCAAAATAATATCTAAAATGGGAAAAAAAAAAGCTAAATATTTAGCTATAACTGGGCAGTTGTCAAGTCAAGAATTTTTCAACTGAGAAAGCTGAGGAAAATAAAGCCATTTCTCTCTAGACAACAATTTGAAACTGTAATCCATGCCTTTGTCACTACTCATTTGGACAACTGTAATTCACTATACTTGGGGATAAGTAGGTCCTCTCTGGCCCATCTGCAGCTGGTGCAAAATGCTGCAGCACGTCTTTTAACAGGGAGTCGCAAGTGTGAGCATATTACTCCCATTTTATACTCACTTCATTGGCTTCCTGTGCAATATAGAATTCATTTTAAAATGATTTTGTTTGTTTTTAAGTCCCTACAGTAAATAATTCTGCCCCACACTGTATCTCTGAACTGCTACACCCGTATATACCGTCGCGTACCCTTAGATCAGCAGCTTCTCAGTGTCCCTAAAACCAGAGGCTCAGAGGTGACCGTGCATTTGCGGTGGCTGCCCCCAAGTTATGGAATGCTCTGCCTCTCTACATTAGGCAGGCCCCTTCACGGCCTTTGTTCAAATCTCATCTGAAGACCTACCTTTTTTCCTTGGCCTTCACCATCTGATCTGATAGTCATTGAATAGTGTATATGTATGCCCTAAGTGAGCAGCCTAATCTTTGTTTTAAATGTGTATTATGAACCTTGTGTTTTTTGTTCTTATTTTTCTGTTCAGAACGTTGGTCTGCTACTGGGTGGTTGGAAAGTGCTTTATAAATAAAGTTGAATGAATGAATGAAAGAACAAGACATTTGCCCACAGCTCATCATATTTTACTGTAGTGTGCAGCTTTATGATTTGAATCATAAATTAAAAAATGATTACAAAAAACCTGTTCTAATTGTGTATTTACAATAAATTAATATAAATATATATAGCTCTTATATATATATATCCTAAATATATACATAATAAATATAAACCGCACACACACATATAGTTTTATTATATTTGGGATGAATCATTTTACAGCACTAATACATAAAGTTATTTTCTATATCAGATTTGACCATAATTTGACCTTACTACCTTTTTTATAAAATTAAGGCAATAGTGCTTTACTTAATATTTTTTGCTTAATTTATGTAAACTTCATTACACTATTTTTTTACTCTGAGGTGGTAATGCTCTTCCATACTTTAAAGAGATAATAAATAACAAATATCTGATACAGGATACAGCATTCAGCCCAATATTTCCAACAGAATTTCATTTCCAGCACCAACTTCACATCACGGTGCTGTAGCAGAAGAGTTCCCTCCTTGCTGGATGAACTCAGCAGAGACTCACCTATGCTCTCCGACAAGGCTTTGGGTTTGTTGTAGTGGAGGGAAGCGTCTTGTTTTGGAGAACTGCATGGCAGTGTGTTTGAGTGATAGGTTAAAGCCCGAGGAACCATGATGTCATGGCAACGGTCCAGAGTCTCAGTGCTGGCACTCAGCCCCGGTCTCTGTCGGAATAAAATGCTTTTTAATACCACTTCACAAAGTGACCAGCAGAGTGCATAGAGATGTGGACTACAACAAGCAGAATTTAAACTGTTTACAAGGCAAACCCAAGGCATATCAAGGCATGTTTACAAGGCATATCCTCTAAGACAGGGCTGTCCAAACTAGGTCCTGGGGGCCGGTGTCCTGCAGAGTTTGGGCAGCCCTGCTCTAAGAGAATGAACGGAAGTAGATATCAAAAGAAATACTATTACGGTTGGATCAGGTCCTTCTGGTTAACAGGAAAATCCCCACACTATCCATGTGTGTGCAAGACTGATACTGAAAACTGTTTTAATGGAATTTTAATGGGTCCATCATTAAACCCACTGGAAAATGAAGCTCAACACACTCATACATTTAATATTTTTGCTGTGTTGCCTCGTTTTACAAGTTACTGGTCTTTCAAAGCAGTTATTGTAATAATTGTGAGTAATATCCATACAAAACTCTGTTTGACAGTGTTTACAGGCTACGGTCAAAAGGGCCTTCTTATTATTCTCAATGACATTCTGATAACCCAACTTTAATATGTATGGGATTGTTTTTGCCTGTTTCATCATTCTCAAGTGAAAATCATACATTCTACGACTTCAAAGTAGTACACGCCTCACGATTCAGCACAAATGGCATGGGACGTGTCAGCCCCCGAACTTTGGTACTTACAGAAAGGGCTTTATTCAAATCCCATAGCCCAAGTACGAACAATAATTGAGAAGAAATTTCATCAAGACAAAATGAAATATTCAGCCATTTTCTCACTTCTACAAGGTCATTATCACCTCTGAAATCTATTATCATACTCACAGGTCTTAAACTCTTCACAGGCGAAGTCTGACCTAGAAACAGAGAAAAGGCAAATGAGAGACATAAGTAGCACTGAAGGAGGAAAAAACGGGGGAACAGTCACTCATCAACAGAGAGATGAAAAAAACAAGAACTCGTTACAGGGATAAAAAGTTTCTAGCCTTATTATAATGACAGCATTTCATGGTTGTTGCCTCTCGAATATGAAAAAGGCATGAGAATACATTGTTTCAGTGCTACATTATTAATTCCCATCCATCTAACTAAAAAGCTACTCAAAGAGGAAGCGCCATTCAAGTGCTTCAAAGTGGGGCGTTTCCTGAGCCAATTCTGAGCTGAGTTAATCATGACACATGCATCATCTAGGAGCCATTACAGATGGATAGAATAAATGTACATAAGAGAAAATTATGAATCCTCCAGGGAGAAAAACATTGCAAATGACAGAAGTCATGCATAAAATAATGACGTTGCTACATTTCCATCTGTCAATTCAGAACCCATGCCATTTATTCATTCCTTTTGTTTTTTCTCTCTCTGTTCTTGTCTTGATTGGTGCGATTTCAATTGAATTTAATGGCTAAACAACGAATGACGAAACTCACTCAGCCTTTGAGGGCTAACAGAACTGATTAAAGCATTATCTCGCTCTCTTTCTTCATCAGTTTTCTCCTCCTCCCCCTCTCCCTTGTGAGACAATAAATCCTCACAGAACTCTTTGCAGACACATCCTGAATTCCCCTGTGATCTAAACTCATTTCCCAAATTCCCAGCCAGCCCCACAGAGTGGGTGCAAAAGATGCCAACTGTACCAGAATCAACGGTCCATCATTCTTACATAACATTCTCCTAAGGGGGCAGAAACACACCTCGAGTATGATCGGTGGGAGTGGGGGAGAGGAATGTGGCTAAAATGTAAAATTATGAAGTAGGGAAAATAATGCAAATGATTTTTCATCTGCTGAACAAATAGAACTAAAAAAAAAAAAACTGACAAAGGAAAAAGAGAATTTGAGTAATTTCCTGCTGAAAATTCTAGTGTGGAACATGAAAGGTCATGCTTTGCAAAATAGTTATTTTTTTAACCTAATCAAACTAAAAATAAATAAATCCAAAATTAAAATTAAACTGAGGATTGAGTGAAATCAGTATGAACACAATGAAAAAACGTGATTTCTGAGAATATCTGTTTTTGCAAATAAATTCTTCATATATTTGTCAGAAGACAAATGTCATTTTGCATCTCAAGTAAAGTTTTAATAAAGAATACTGCACAATAAACGACTAACAGTATTCTTTTTCCATGATTCAGGATTTCTTTCACTTTCTGAATCTTAACTGAATTCGAATGAAAGCACTAAACATGATGCAGAATTTTAAGGAAGTGACAATAAAACAAACTGATGAACTGCAATAATCATAGTTTTACAAGAAAAGGATGACTTGTCAAGGCAAACTTTTTGAATGATGGCTCGACAAAGGCTCGAAGGATTAAAAAGTTCGACAGCCTTATTCATTCACATGCTATTCAAAGTCAAAGTCTTTGAAAGTCTTTTTAGTTGGGCTTTTACTAGAAATGCCTACGATCCGTTCTGAGTGAGTGATGGAGCAGAGTTTTGAGCAGAGTAACATTTTCATTTAAAATAAGCAGAAATAAAAAAATGTAAATGTTCAAAAACTATTTAGGAACTATTTCCTAAAGAAAAACTAGACCACCTGAAAACACTGAAATTAAAGTCTCAAAACGTTTTCAACACAAAAATTGTATAGTGTGTGTGATTTCTATCTAATTTGGACAACTTTAAAGGTGATTTTCTCAGCATTCAGGTTTTTCTGTACCCTCAGGTTCCAGATTTCTCATATAGTTGTATCTCAGTCAAATATTGCCCTATCCATCCAAATCATACATTACTGGAAAGCTTATTTATTCAGCTTTCAGATCATGTATAAATCTTAATCTCGGAAAATTAACTTACGACCGGTTTTGTTGTTCAGGCATGGGTCACATATATGAGTGCTTTCAACCAATTAATCACATCCAAAAGGAAAGCTTTTGTTTACATACTGTATGTGCTGTGTTTATTATATAAATACGCACACATGCATGTATACATTTTAAAACAAATATTTTTTAAATACATACATGCATATGCATATGTTTGTATTTACATATACATAACAATTATACACAGTACACACTCATATTATGTAAGCAAAATATTTTATTTTGGATCATTGAAACATGCATTTTCTCTAAAGCTGCTTGGATCTGTTTTGTGAAAAGTGCTATGAATTCCATTGGAATCAACTGTATTGTGGTTATCACCACGCTCTACTGTCTGAGCTAAAAGAACATAAAAATAAATGCAAATGATGCCACAGGAGCGACCAGAGCTTTTTCTGCTTGTGTACAGTATATTTATGGCCTAAATAATCAGCGAGACACACTCCTGCTCTCTTACCTCCTCTCAACACCAGCAGATTCACCTCGCTGCCCACCGGGAGGTCCTTCAGTATATCCACCACCTGCGCGTGGCTCAGAGTTTGCACGTTCTGCCTGTTAATCTCTTTTATCACGTCTCCTTTCAACAGGCCTCGGCACCACTGCTCATCCAGGATCATTTTCACCTTCTGCCCCAGCGGAGAGTCTGCAATGGCGAAGCCAAATCCTCCAGGTCCCTTCACGATTGGCACGCTCACCAGCTCCGGCTGCAGCATCCCCGTCTCGGGCCTGTCGCTGGCACCGCTGCTGCTGCTGCCTCCTGGAAGAGCGGCGACCACCGGCCGCCCAATGGCATCTGTGGTTACGTAGTGAAGCTCTTGGGAGGAGCCGTGAAGGGCGTCACCTTTGACCAGCAGCGGCTGGCCGTTGATGAGGGGTACGGCGGTTACTATTTCTCCTGACGGAGGTGGAGGTGGAGGGGGAAGGTCCTCGCTGTCCGCGTCCACGTCAGGAGGGAGTGAGTATCCCCGACAGAGGACCATGTCCACGTACTGATTAATTGGGATGCACTGAAACATGTGGACTACGTCAGCATGGGTTTTGCCTAAGACAAGTGTGCCATTAATTTCCACAATAACATCACCTAGGTTGAAAAGAGAGGGAATTTGACAGCGTCAGAAAGGAAAAGGATCATTACAAAGTGGATGAACAACTTCATGTTTTTGAAAGATGCTAGATTAAAGGAATAGTTTCGAAAAAATTAAACATCCTGTCCTTATTTACTCACGCTCACACAATGTCATTTCAAACATTTATTATTTCTTTGAGAAGCTTTGAAGAATTTTGACACAGATCTCTTTTATATACACATTTGATAAGATACAAAAATGACAAAGAAATAATAAGCAGTTTGTGTAACTGGTGTACTATGTTGGAAGTGTTTTTGAACTCGATCAGTGAATGAATCATTCTTTAGATTTTGTATTTTTTTGTGAATCAGCACATCCTGTTCATTAATAAGACTGATTTTTCACTCATTCAATGATCCAGCTTTAAAAAGTATAAAGAACATGATTTAATTGAAACAGTAATGCTAAAATAAGAATTGTATTGGTGGGAAAAAAGCATGATTCTTCAAAATATCAAACTTTTTGTTTCACAGACAAAAGTTAAACTATTTGGAATAATAAGAGGGTGAGTAAATAAAGCCATTATTGTGTAGACTTTTTATGGTAGTACACTTTTCTCTCGGTTAAATGTGACGAGTCGTGTATAATTAAGTCATTCGTAGGCTGGCTTCCTAATTTCCCCTAATGTAAATTGTGGATGTTTCCCTGAAATGCATTTACCAAACTAGGCATCACTCACCAGAGGCCATCTTGTTGTCCTGGGCCGCCGGGCCATCAGAGAGAACGTTCTTGACCTGCAGGAACTCATCAGGGCGGTCTCCACCAATGATGGTAAAACCAAAGCCCTGCTGGCTCTTCCTGAGAGCCGTGTGATACAGCTCCCCCTTCAGCTGGGTCGGGTCCCGCGTGAACCCGGGCGTACCAGCCGCTCCACCTAAAGAAACAGAAGGAGAGGAAGACACAAACAGACAACATCTGTGATGACTTTGCATGAAATATGCACAAAGACAAAACTGTAAACAACTAGACATTGATACAGTAGATTTACGGTATTTAGTACAAGCACCAACTGCACCACAACGCTCACTGATAAACATGTTTTCAAACTTTATGACAGATCCATCAATTATGTGTGAAGTCAAATGCAGATTGTCCTAATATCATTAACCATAGCACATTATAAGATACTATCAGTGAATATAATACAAAATAGAGGATGAACACAATAAACCTAATCACATTTTTGAAATCATGAAAAGAGACCTAACCTTTAGGTTGACCATCAACCTTTAGGATGTCAAAGTAAAACATGTGGGACATGCTTTAGTTTAGATTTAGTTATCTGAATAGATTTAATTATAACAGCATTGAAAATTCTAATAATAAAAATAAAAAAAACATTAAACACAAAAACATATTTAAGAAATGGGCCTAAATGTAGCCTAAAATAAAATGTAATATGGTAGAGTATAGGACGTTTGGACCAAAATGTTGGAACAAAAATCCTCATATCTTCTAATTCAACTTTAATAGTTGCAGTCAATTTTCATTACAATTTGTGCTAAATATATTTTGAGGAAATGGATGAAATGATTCGTTTGTCTTTCCATGATGGTGCTTCTTGTGCGTCACAGTTTTAAAGACCATTGCATCATTTGCAAAAGGGGCAAAATTATGCAAAACAGGCCTGCAGATTTTTTTTTTATATTTTGATATTTTATATTTTTATATGTAGTGCTGCCAAATGATTAATCCCATCCAAAACAAGTTTTTGTTTGCATGATATATAGGTGTGTATAGTATGTATATATAGACACACACATACAGTATATATTTTGAAAACATTTACATATATATACACATTTATATCCTTAAATTTTATATTACTGTATGTATACACTTATTTAATATATAAACAACTATATATACATGCTTGTGATGGTACTTATATCTATAAATGATAAATACACACATTAAACAAACATATTATGTCCACACAGACAGACAGATAGATATTTGTGCAGGAATGTTTTCTTATGTATGACTGACATGTCATTAAAACCGCGAATCATTCTAAACATCTGGCACAGTAAACAAAACCATTAACAACTCTCTCTCTCTGACAGCCTAGACGAGAACATTTATTGTCTGTGGCTCAACCTCATATACCCGTCTAATATTGTGCTATCCTGTGTGTTCCCAGAAGGGCTGAGAGAGTGAGAACACAGACATCCTCAATATTAGACAACCTTTAGAAACCCTCTCAGCACTGGGTGTGGAGATTTCGAGCTAATGTTCCACTGTTGTAAGGGGCAGTTTTAGGGGGAACTGTTTGTGTTTTATGCCCATGACTGCTTTTTTGTATGTCCTGTCAGAAAAGAGAAATGCAGAGTGGCATGGAATACTTTCAGAGTTCACAAATCAACAAAGAGGTCTGGAAGACTGTGGGAATCACACTGTTTTAATGAACTATTATATCTTTGAACCATAAAAGAAGAACCACACTGAGCTGAAGGAAGCTTAGGGTGTGTGTGTGTGTGTGTGTGTGTGTGTGTGTGTGTTATTAGAGAGAAGACTTTGATTGCATGTGCTGTAATGGCAGCTGTGAATCTCCATATTACAGGGAGGGAGGCCTGTCAAAACACTGAAGTAGAGAAACAACAGGAAATGATTATGGTGATTTTTTTTAAAGTTGTGCCAGCAAGACTTAAAGTAAGAGGAAGCTTCAAAAAAAAAAAAAAAAAAAAAAATATATATATATATATATATATATATATATAAAATACTGTTAAAAGAGCCACATCTCCAGATCAGAAGAAAAATGAGTTATCGATCCCTGCCACCTATATAATAAATAAATAAAAATAAATAAATAAAATAAATTTAAAGAGGAGTTATTTGACATGCTTGAATCTGAAACATCACACTTTTTTGGACACTTTGTGGTTGTCAAATATTACTGCCACGTGTCCATAGTCACACCTGTGGTTACTCTGCTAAGATACATCAGGGCCAAGTGAGGTCATCCATCTGTTAAAATCATGTTGGTGAACCAATTTTTGAGAAAGATCTTGTACTGTGTGTCTGTATGCCACTCGATTTGTTTTTTGATTTTGATATCTAAAGCAATGAAACTTGCTTCCCTCTGACCACTGCCATGGTAACTGAGTGTTTCAGCAAAGCAAAAGAAAATGTGCTTTTCCCCTTGTCCTTCCTTCAACCTCTAATGAACGAATAGAGGGTCTGTTACGCCGGTCTCCATCCAATCAAAGACTCACGTGTCATCTATTTCTCCCTCGTTCCTGTCATCTCTGTTTCGATAGCCACTGTTCACTCCTGTAGATATGGAATTTTCTGGCCCGGATTGACCGCAGTCATTGTTTCCGGAAATTAGGAACGAACGTGTAGAAGTAAAGCCACGTTTGAGAGAGGAACTGATCAAAGAGAGGCAATGTGAATGCATGATGGATGCTAATGTTCTCTTTTATGTTAATGCAGCCTGTGATGTGCTGCAAAGCAATCTCTATAACATTTATACTCCCATCCATCCATCCTAAAACAGCACTCTTCTCTTGGTTTTTTCTCTGTTTTTTTTGCTCGATCTCTCATATACGCACATGCTCAAACACATCTATAATGCATCCAGTGTAATGGAAGAATCTTTAATTCATCATATTGAGAATGGCAGATGACTCACCGTTCTTTAATCTTATCTTTCTGTCCCTCTTTCCCTCCACACACAATCATTCACCCAGCGAGAAGCCCGCATGTTTGTCTATGGGCTGCTGCCGGGAAACTCTAACATGCTGAGTGTCTTTGCTGTTCCTTTTAAACACTCATAAATTCAGTTTAAATTCACAGTTAGGGAGGTGTGCTTTGTACCTGGAGGAGGTGCTGCCCTCTGTTGGGTCTGAGTTGCGACTGCAGTGTCTAAACCGAGTTTCCTCTTGGCCTCTAGAACCGGATTTTCAAACTGGGTTCTCTGGTTTATGTGACTGAGGATGACAAGAGACACTTTTTTAGTATATCGCTAGCCTATACTTTCAAAAGCGCAAAGAAAACAAACCTAATCAAATTATAAGACTTACTCAACGTAGTATGTGCCATACTGTGGGTCATCAATCTCCTCCCAACCATATGGAAGTTCTGATGATGAAGGAGTGAGAGCAATGTGTTTAAATGCAAATCCACACACACATACACACATAGCTGTGACACCATCAAGAACCATCAATTTCCTTGATTATTTACATGTAATACACTTTGACCTTGAAAAGATAAGCCAATCATGACAAGGCTATTTACATAAAGACATATTAAAGCAACCTGGTTAATCTAAAGAAATGAGAGTAAGTGTAAAATGATTATAAATTCAATTATGACAGCCTCTTGGTGCAAAAATTGTTTTTATAAATGTAAAAACGAATAAACAAATTGCCACTTTTTGGAAAGGAAATCATTTAAATGATAACAACATTATTTCATTTTTATGATTTTCACAGAACAACATGAAAATAACGTTTAATAAAATACAAATTAAATTAAATTAAATTAAATTAAATTAAATTAAATTAAATTAAATTAAATTAAATTAAATTAAATTAAATTAAAATAAAATATATATATATATATATATATATATATATATATATATACTGACAGTGCAAAAGATACCATGTTTACAAAATAGTCAAATAAACAGGCAGGGTAAACTGCTGTGTGTGCATGTGTGTATTCTCTCTGCTGTACGTACATTATGCCCAAATGAACTAATGAGGAGAGAAAAAAACGACTGTTCACGCAACAGAGAACTTCACGTACACACACACACAAAGACACACACATACAAATAGAAAAGTATTGTGCACCAGTGAGCATACCACACAAGGCCTTAAAAACTCCCTTAAAAGAGCAGCTACATTTTGTTATACATCATGTGTGCTCGTGTGTATATTACAGAGTGAAAAGGCAAGAGGAAGTGAATGCATTCAGATGAGGTTATGCAATCATGCTCTCTGTGGCGTGTGAAAGTGAAAGGGTACGCACATCTGAATGAATGCAATTGAACATCTATTTGCATATGCATGTAGCTGTCATACATGTTTACAGCTCCTTGTATATATACGAAATGCAAAGAATCACCTCCATCCTCACACTTTTCAGGGGGCTTGGCTTTTTTGACCAGACGAGGATCCAACCACGTAGTCGATTTTGTGTTGTGGCTATAAAACAAAAAAGAAAATGCATTAGATATCAGAGCTGTGTTTAGACCAGTATTTCACAAGCAATTATGGGCTACATACCAGCAATTTCGCTAGACTGTTTTGTTCATCTTTCATTAAAATCAACTAGACTTTGATCTAAGGAACCTTAATGAACTAATTAATCACAAGCAGTTCATTCATTATTATGAATTGATTCATTAGTTGATTAATTCATTGTTATTTCTTTTTGTAATTTTTTTTATTATTTAGGTCTATTTTTGACATCAGTTTGAGGCTCGCTGATTTAGACTAATGCAATGCATCAAAGAAAGTTATTATAAAGCCTTGGCAGGTCAAAGAGTGTTAAATTTTCAATAGCCTGTATTTATGAGTCTTATAAACTGAACTGGAAATTTTTTGGAACCACTAAAATATTTATGATTGTGACCCCAAATGCACACACACACAAACAGAACTTTGACTCTGTTCTTTAAAGAGCATCTAGGCCACACTGCGAGCTATATTTATTCTTTCGTTCTGACAGCTCTGCTCTTGAATTTTAAAAGCAACACTACTTCTGAGTGAGAAAAACATCAGATATCAGCAAGATGGGGAGAGAAAGTCATAAAGCATGCCGTTTGTGAAAACAGAAATTGGAATACTACGTTGATAGAGTTTGAGATTTGACCTGAATAGAATCAGGCGGCAGCTCTATGGAGGGGAAAATGTGCTGCCTGCTAACAAATATACAGTGGGTATGGAAAGTATTCAAACCCCCTTAAATGTTTCACTCTTTGTTATATTGCAGCCATTAGCTAAAATCAGAGCATTGACCAAAAGCAAAGAGCAAAGACCATTTGTTTCCTCATTATTGTACACACATTACCCTATATTGACAGAAAAACACAGAATTGTTGACATTTTTGCAGATTTATTAAAAAAGAAAAACTAAAATATCACATGGTCCTAAGTAGTCAGACCCTTTGTTCAGTAATTGAATACAGCCATGAGTATTTTGGGGTTTTTCACACCTGGATTTGGGGATCTTCTGCCATTCCTCCTTTCAGATCCTCTCCATTTCTTTCAGGTTGGATGGTAAACGTTGGTGGACAGCCATTTTTAAGTCTTTCCAGAGATGCTCAATTGAGTTTAAGTTAGGGCTCTGGCTGGGCCATTCAAGAACAGTCACGGAGTTGTTGTGAAGCCACTCCTTCGTTATTTTAGCTGTGTGCT
>JAUCMU010000104.1:18692176-18702438 GCA_032275025.1 Enteromius treurensis
GTCTCTCCAAACATTGTTTTGCTGTGTATTGACCTCTGCCTGTTCGACTACTCTTAATAAACTCCACAAATGGATCCGAATGACTCTGGGAGTTCATTACAGTACGCTTGTTCATATGTGATGATTCTTGTTCTTCAAAATAAGCTCATACAATATAAAAAACTATGAAAATTAAAACTAAAAACCAAAATTATCTTTGCTCATGATATGAATTTATTAAAGAAACAACAGAACAAAATAGGGACTTGGAAAAACAAAGATAAAGGATAAAAAATGTATAATATGACGCCTTTAAGAAGAAAGTGTGAACGTGTTCAAACAGACGCCACAAACCACTAAAGCCCTCGGCCATAATCTCCCGTCTTCACCCGTGTGCCATGCTGCCAGTCCTCATAAAGCATCATAATCTCCTCATAAACACAGCGTGACCCGTTATGTGTCATAACCTTTGGGCGGAAAGGCAGGTGTCCCAGTCAGAAGTCTTGAATTAAGCAGGATTTACCAGCCATGAAAAGCTGAAATATCACATCATTCTAATTTATTTTGACAGGAATAAAACAGGAATTATCAAAGTGTTGACATGAGAAGCAGATATCAGCAGCGTTTTACTGGCTTGATGACTGAACGTGGCTGAGAGATGAATGTTGTTTTTATGCATGGACATACAGTAGCAATGCTTCACCCTAGAATGCTATACAGCTGTTTTAGGAAAGGATGAGAACACTGTGCTGTTCCTTAATTAGATTTGATTATAGACATATTTTGGGACAGTCAGTTTAAAGATAAATAATTAAATTAAATTAAAAAGTAAAAGAAAAGATAAGTTTTAAAAAAATACAACATTTACAAAAGTAACAAAATGAATAAATAAATAAATAAATAGAAATGTTAAAAAAAAATTAACATGTTACAGAAATAAAACAAAACTAAATAAAATAAAATAAAATAAAATAAATAAATATAATTACTTTTACAAAAATAACACAATAAATACAAATATTTACAAAAAACATGTTACAGAAATAAAATAAATTTTAATAAAATAAAGCATATTCATGTGTTAATTTTAAGGTACAGGTTACATGTAAAGATCCACAAACACACTTACCAAAATAAAACTAATTACAAAAAATAAATAAATAAACAAATAAAAATATGAAAATAAATGAACCTTTTAATTTAATTTAATTTAATTTAATTTTTTTTAAATAGCTTAATGAAATACACTTATTCACATGTGTTGATTCTTGTTTACAAAGAATGCTGCATGTAAGATGAATAAAATAAAAAGAAAACACATTAATAATAATAAAGTACGCTTATTTGTTGATTCTTGCTTACAAGTTTACTAAAAAGTTACAATTCCATGTAAGATAATGTATGAAATGTCCAAAATGTGGTGTAAATGTCTTGCCAGAAATGACTAGTATTTTCTGTTTTTCAGTGTATTTACATTAGCATCCAAATTCGCTCAGTCATCTGCACTCTTTTCTTCCCCATATGGTGCACCATGTGGCATTGACTAAACAGGGAATAGTAAATGAGTGAACGAGCCAGTGACTTTGACACAGCACATGTGGTCAAGGAGAGTAACACTGCTGAGGACTGTGAGAAGTCTCACCAGGTCAATATGACCCTTTATTAACACTTCATTCATCTCACTTCCTACATCATGAGAGTACCTCTTTGTTTTCTTTTGATTCTATTTTAATTCAATAAAAGCCACTTTATCTCTATTGCCACGGTCTTCAATGGACAGTACTCAGAGCAGACAGCATATGTAATTTGATGTGAATGATAATGAGACTGTGTGAGAGAAAAGCTGTGCGTACTTTCTACTGTTTTAAGTCATATCTTATTTTTGTAACCCATTTTTCAGAGAAATTTTTCAGAAAGACGTATTTTCAATGTTTTATCGATTTAACAATCAATATGAGGCACAAACAGCACAACCCGTTGTACACAATATATATTAAATCTCAGCCTAGTGTCTAAGATTTAAACTAAGATCAAATGCACAGTAAATATAACATAAAACAATACTTAAAAATATATGTTAAAATATATATATATATAATTATTATTATTTATTATTAAAAGTAATTAAACACAAATAAAAAACTTAAAAATGTAATTAAAATAAATAATATATTTACAAATAATATATTTATAAATTAATTTATAAATATGCATGTTTTCAATGCTTTTCTATTTAACAAAAATATTTTATACATAAAATAAAATATATTTTTTATATATTACTTAAATTTATTCCTATTTTTGTTCTGCTTAAAAAAATACTAAAACAAACATTTTTCAAAAAATTTTAAGTGCTCCAAAATTTACAAAAATAAAGCACTGTATGTATTTTTAATGTTTATCGTATATTAAACACCTGTAATTAGGCTGTAATTTGTGGACCTCAAGAAGGGCCTCTTTTTTCCTTCTCTTTAGTTCCCTGTCTCTTTCTGGCCTCAACAGGACAAAGGTCTAGACTCTCTTCATCATTTTTAGCTTAACTTCTTGGATTCTGAGTTCTGAGGCAGAGCCATCTGAGGCTATAAGACAGATGCTCTGTATCGCTATCTCTCTCCCTTTGCTTCGCCCACCTTCTTCTTCCGCCAATAAAATTAGGTAATAATATAATAATCCTGTCAAGGGAAGACAGAGAATTTGTTAAGAGGAGGACCAGAGGTTTTAGAGAACATTATCACTGGGCCACTCTCTTTATTTCCCATTTTTAACTGTCAATATCTTTGGTCATTCCTCATGTGCTTTTAATTATTTATTTTTGTATAACCAATTTAACGTTGACATTTTTTCTTTATTTTTCTCCCTTTTCTTATCTCTGTCCTTCTCTATTTCCTTTCCTACGTGTCAGAAATGGCAGAGCAGCTCTATAATCCTCCCCAGATTCCCTCCTGTCACAGTGCTCACAAACCATAGCAAGGACATTCAAAAAAAGAAGAAAAAACAAAACAAAAACACATAACAAACAGAAGGCACTGGGGATTTATCATTTTTTGCTCTTTGTTTTACCACGAGAGAGGAATTCTCCATTTACTACTGTTGAGTATTACACTTATAAAAAGGTAACAGTTTCCATGAAAATACAAATTTGGTAATAACAGAAAAAGTACTTTACTGTAATGCTTTTTGTTGTGTTCTTGCTCTGGTGGTAATAAACCTCAGTAGCTGATTTTATAAAAATAACAATAATAATAAGAAGAAGATGATTCTCTTTAAACATTATTTAGCATTATCTATTATTCAATACAGCATATCTTACTGAGAAAGCAGGACATAGCCTACTTGAATTTCATTATAAATTGCATTGCGAAACATGTTTTAACAAAAATGCATGAAAACTGAGCATGTAAAGCTAAAATAAATAAATAAAGATTAAAAATCAATAAAAATATTTTTTCACAGTAAATAAATATTACATGAAAATAGTATTTCCAGTCATTTTTTTAATTTATTACTGCCTTTTTTTAAAGGCAAAAATTGCTTCTACACCATGTTTTTTAGTGTATGATAATTATTATAGTCATTATGGCCAATTATATTTCTATAACATTTCATTTATTCTAAATAAATAAATTCTTAAAAATAATAACAATTTAATTTAGCCATCAAATTTGTATAAAGTAAAGTAAATATATATATATAATTATTTTAGTGGTATCAAGTAATTAATTATGATTAATCACATTCAAATTTAAGTTGTTTTTTTTTTTATATAAGTGTGTGTGTTTAATGTATATTTATTTTATAAATACATTCCAACATAGTATACAAAAAATGTTTTAGAAAAATATTTCCATGTATTTACATATAAATATTGATATTCAAATAATTTAGATTACTGTATATCTAAATATATGAACATAACATTTTTATTAAATATAGTATGCATGCACGAGTATTTTTATATACTTAATAAATAAAGACATTACACACATTTATTATGTAAACAAAAACTCATACACATACAGCATATCTAAAAGAGATCTCTTATTAACTCATTAAACCAAATGCGCTGAAATAAAAAATGTGGCTGAAACATTGGTTACCATGGTAATTTTTTATATAAAGGCCATCTTACAGCCTTTTTGCCCCCTCAGACAGCGCATTTATCTAATTGGTTAAACTTCAATATACTGTACAGTTCAGGAGCAGATGGCTCTTTCGCCTGATTTGGCTCGTTTGCCACCGACGGCTCAAATAAGGGTTCGTTTTCTCAGCTGTGCTCCGATTCCCCATTGATTCTCTCCAGTACTGCTGAGGGGGCCTGCTACACACGCATCTATTAGACGCCACTGATTATGTGACTCAAATTAGCTGTTTTTAGCTCCTGCGAATGCCTTCTGAAGCGCTCGAAGGTAACGGCTCTTCTGCAGCTGAAAGTGCGGCTCTCAATCAGTGCGGGAAATGAAAAGAGTCGAGAAACAGCTGGCTGCAGAACCGACTGCAGAACGAGAGGTTGAGGACAGCAGCTGAATCACTACTTCTGATCGCTCCCCTGACCTCTCAGAGACCGCAAGGATAAAGCCTCTCGCTGATGAGCAGATTCGAGTCAACAACTGCTAAGACAGCCGCGTGAACACAACGCACAGTTATTGTTGAAAGCAGTGTGGAGAGCCATTACTTGTAGTTCATGGTGAGAACGTGAAATCTCGGTCTGTCACAACACTGAGGCGAGGGAGTTATGATTTCTGCCTAATGGCACTATGACCTAAAAGCTGTCGAAGAGAACAAAGCTAATCAGAACAGAAAAACAGAGTCAGACAATGAGCAAATGAGGAACAAAGAGCAGAAGAGAAAATAATTCAAACCTGATCCAGATCCAACTCTTTTATCTGTGTCTTTCAAGAAAGTTGTGAAGCTGTTTTCCACTACAACAACTACTGAACAAACTGTGTGGGATGAGTGAGCATATAGCTACATTATTTTCTCCTACTATTAAATACACACTTTATTGATCACTGATGTCTGTTATAATATTTCTGATGTTATTCATAATCTAAAATGAATCTAAAGCTGGATGGGAAACCTCTTGTTACTTTAATATATAGGGATAAAAGAGAGCTGTCTGTGAGAGAATGCAGAGAGGAAGGAGGGATGTTAGAAAAGAATGCCAAGCGTTTGATCCTCTGGAGCTAAATAGGGAGAAGTGTGGCAAGCCTGTTGCTGTCAAAGAGAGAGATGGAGTTGTTGCAGTGGAGACAGCGGTTGCTGTCTACATGAGGATAGATTTACTGTATAACCAAGACCTTCAAGAGTCTACAAGATTTCGAACAGAAATATGAAAGGACTGAGGTGTCTATCAGACCACATGAGTGACTGGATGACCCATGGTTATAGTCATCCAGGAAATGACTAGGCTAATCATTTCCTGTCAAACTAATTTATCTACATTTAGTTTGACTGTGCTTTTTTTTTTTGAGACAATGCACTTATCCCATAACAAAACCTAATCTGAAACAACAGTAATAATAATTAATAATAATAATTAATTTTTTATTGGTATATAATAATAAAAAAGTACATAAAAAACTATTGACTATATTAAAGGTGCTGTATATCATTCTTTAACTACTAGAAAAAAAAAAAAAATATATATATATATATGTGTGTGTGTGTGTGTGTGTATTTATTTATTTATTTATTTATTTATTTATTTATTCTCACCCCCCCCCCCCATTTATGAAACCCGGTTATTAATATATGAATCCGCACATTTGTTTACAATATTGTTAAGGCTTGTTGCCTTGCATTTTTGCGATCGTTCCTCCTCAATCTGGCCACACGTGAGCACTTCAAGTCTGAGGAGTCTGGGAGGAAAACAGCAAACAACGCCCATTTCAACCACTAGCTCTCAATATATTATACTATATTATTGCACCTTAACTAGAATTAAATTCATTTGTACGAAACATCGTAAAATCTATAAAGTAAATAATAACTAGATGGATGCTACAGGGCTCTTTTGCTGCAATTTCTACTTCCATGCTCACAGAAGTCTCTATTCAGGAGAGTGTAGTACACTGGGAATACAGCAATTAAACATGATCCTTTGAAAGAGGAAGCTGGAAGCACACCGACTTGTGCATTCCCCCACAAGCATATATCATCATTTAACAACCTAGGACCTCACATTAGGTTTGTCTTGAAAGGTTTATACATTATCTCAAAAAATCAATTTCTCTATGGACAAAATGAATGGGATTTTTTTTACTTCCTGTTACCTACCGTTGCGCTTCTATAGAGTGCACTAATTTGTAAGGATGTTGCTGCAATTGTGTGCAATTTTTCTCCCTTGATATTGATCCCCCCCTGTCCCTATCTTTTCCCCTCTCTGTTCCTCCATCCTTATAAATTCTCAAACCAGTGAGCAACAACCAAAGAGTGCAAAGAGCTTTGAAGCTCAAAAAGTGTGAGGCAAGGTGAGAGGGCTTATAGTGGAGAGGTGTGCAGATTTTGAACCAATCCTGTTAGCGGTCACAGTCAAAGTCAAAGTTGGGGTTTTTTATCTCCTGAATAAAAAACTAAATAAAAAAAGAAGGAAAACCAAGATATAAATGTTCTAGCAATATTTGCAGCCAGTGAAAGTGTCTGTGATGAGGCACTGGGCTGAGGTAGTTACTGGTGTGCATGCAAACGTCAGCATGTGCCGTATTGTGCAGCGCACCGATAGATAGCGGCCATAAAATACACAATACTGGTGTAAAGAAGCTCAGAACACACAGTACAGAATGAAGAAAGTCCAGTAAACTATAGACAATCCAATAAAACACATCACAGAGAATGCCATTATAACACTTGCTGTGCAGACCAAAGGGCCATTCAATTAAATAAACATTTGGATTAATCAAAATTTTATATATCAAATATAATTTTGCATCTGTGAATGAATGATTGAATAAATATATATTATTGTTTTCTGAACAAGAAAATCATGCAATCCTAATAAAAACTGTCTATATGCAGTATATATACTGTGTGTGTGAGTGTGTGTGTATATATATATATATATATATATATTCATCTTGTACAAATCAGAAGTTATTTATATTTCATTATTATTATACCTAAAAGTAAACATTTAAAATGTATGTTGTTAATCTAAAAATTGCAATTAAAAAAATAAATACATGTAAATTATTATTACTCCTGTGGTGAGTATTTAAGGATTAATAAAAAAATAAAATATATGCATTTTTTGGACTTTGCATTATATACAATAACCTGCTACATGTCTGACAAATTCAAACACAGATCAAAGCTCAAAATGCCTGTTGTTCAAAAAAAAAGAAACTATAATGATAATGTCATCTATATATAGAAACAACTCACAGAAGTCCATTTAAAAGACAATTAATTGGAAGCCATGCTTTTCTGTTCGTCAGAGCGTGTGTGATTATAGATAATGTATGAGAGAAGAAAGAAGCAGATAAAGAGCGGGAGAAAAGGAGAGCGCTCACTAAACTGCCCTCATTAGTGATCTTTGTGAGCATGCATATGTTTTCTAATTGGCGTGTTATTAATAACGAGCCCCTGTTCAGAAAGTCACACTCTCGGCAGGTGTATGAGAAAGCCTGGGTGAGAGTGTGTTATGTGCTCATGCTCAAAACTCCTTGATGCTCAGCATGTGACTACTGCTGATACATTATATAGTCAGTCAGAAGCACACACCTGAGGACTACAGTGTAACTGATAAAATCAGTTACAGCAGCCCTGTCAACTTGAAGATGACAGTGTCAAATCTGGGGCCCAAGTTTTCCCTTTCTTATGGTACGCTGGATCTTGCAAACTTAAACATTTTGTGGTAATATCACAATACCTTAATACCTTTGTGGTCGCATGATGGTATGAAACGAGCAGGGCAGGTCTTCTTAAAATACACTTAAACTACTGTATAACAAAAAAGGTCTTTAAAGTTGTGTTTTGGGCCATTATGCTTTGGCAGTCTAACTAAAACCAAAAGCACAATAATGGCTTAATCCCACTATATAGTGCTTTTAACAACACAGATAGTGTCAAAGCACTTAACAGTATCAATAGAGTGTCAGTAACGTAGAATGACAAGAGTAAACACTTGTTAAAGGCATTTCATTAATGAATTCAGAGACATCATTGTCCAGCTCAGTTCATCAAGTGTGTTGTGTTTTGCAGCACATTTCAAAGCGAAGCACGTGTTTGGGAAAGTAAATGCTAAAAGTTAAAACGCATGTGTTACAGCAAAGCTTGTTTTTCTTTTATTCTGACAAACAAGGGAAATTCCATTTCAGCCTCCCATTGTGACATAAAAGGCATATTCATTATACTACAAAACAAATTGAAACGGAGGCGATCTGGATAGCCATCAGCTCCAACAAACCCATCTCGGGTAAAGGGGTAGATGGGAGTTTGTGAAGGCAGAGTTTATAGTTTTGACACGTTACATAAGCAGCCTCCTCAAAAGGTGTGCGCTCGGCACAGCTGTCAAGTCTGAGAGGCATTTGGGCGGAAGAGTTTGCTGAGTAAATATCTCACATCATGCGATGAATTTTAACAGCGTGTGGCTCAGACTACATGCTCTTGTGTCTTATCCAACTAGACTGCAGCTGCAATGAGAGACGCTCGGTTATTCCTCATTTAATTGACTTTTCACGCTACTAATCTGATTAAGCTCGCTAATCTCATATTAATCTATAATTATCCTATATTTTTAGATGTTATCTGAGATTGTTTATGCTTCTCACAATCTTATCTTAATTTGGCTGCATTTCCAGTTTAGTCTTCTACAAATGCATTTCTGTTCCATCACTTTTGAACTTGGCATATTGGTCTTATTGCATTGGTCTGAATGAAAATGCAAGTGCAGCTTTTGGAGCGTTAAAAGCTCACAAACACTGGTTTTAATAAAATCAACCAAAAGGAGGGGTTTGGAAAAATGAATCGTTAATCGAACCATTTGGGAGTCACTGAGCAAATAAGGTAAAGTAAATACATTTTGTACAAAATAAAAGTGTTTTTTGACCTTGCATATATGTCAACCCGTTATTGGGGACTCCCAAAACCTATATATGAACCTTTCATAATCCATAATAGGGGCACTTTAATTTGAGTTTGATGTTAGAAACTTAATAAAAACATACTAGTCTAAATGCACAAGTGTTAAATAAAAATCATTATCAATATACTGCATATGCATTTTGAACATACATTCTGTGCCTACAGTACTTCGTCTTAAAAAGTTGTCTAGGTAGGCAGCTTGCTAGCCTTAAAAAGAGCTCCTATCATAACTTTATCCATTAAACTCAACTTAACAAAAATATCCCGATAGGCAAGTGGCACCTCAGACGAAATAATTCAGTAAGTTATGAAACTCAGCTACATTCCTGAAAAAGTTTCTGGCTTATGAAGTTATCCTTGGTTTTAAAAAGCTCCAGCTGAGGACATCACAATGAAGGATGATACTGTTTAACAACTGAGACACTTGGGAGGGAAAGAGAGCAGCATGAGGGACAAAACAGCTCAATCTTCTAAAGGTTGAGCTCCTACTGTATCTCTATAAGTAAAGCCTCATTGACTGTGACCAATAACCATTTACGCCAACAAAAACACCATCTGTAAAAGGTTCTGACAAAATTTGCATCTTGTAAGAACAATTAAAAAACAACTTAAATATCCATCCATAACAACATAAACTCTTTAAGTTGTATTTAACCAGGTATATTTATTTAATGAAAGAATGACTTAAAGGGGACATATGATGCGATTTCAAGTTATCCTTTCTCTTTGGAGTGTTACAAGCTGTTAGCGCATAGATAAGATCCCTAAAACCAAAGTCTCAAAACCAAAGAGATAAGTCCAAGAAACCAAAAAGGTCATAAAGGCATGAAATTACTATAGGCTATACGAAGCAAGCAATTTAAAAGAGATTTATCCTCTTATATAATACACTAAAATATTTTATTTAGATTTTTTTTTTTAACGTTTTGACGATTATTGGAGTACGTTATATATTTTTCTAACATGTTTAATTCACTATGGTACTAGCAGTTTCTTTGTAACTGAAATTAACTGGAAATTTTATGTATTTATTTATTTTATTTTGGGAGTGAACATACAAGCCCTGTACTGTTTAAAGGTGCTATAGAATGCATTAAGAGAATATTTTAAATTGTTCTCTGATAGGTACATAGAAGGTATGTAGCTTAGGTAAGGGGGAAAAAATGCCCAGAAACGGTTTTACAGGTCCATTTACAACCCTA
>JAUCMU010000104.1:18728093-18738468 GCA_032275025.1 Enteromius treurensis
GGCCAATTTATTTATTACCGCAACGGTAGAGTATCTGAGACACGAATCGCGGCCCATTGGTTGACTGTCTTAAAGGATATTGAGCTAGTCCAATGAAATCTTAGGCATTTTGTTTCATCTCTACAGAATAATAGTCCACAGGAGAAAATAATAGTTTTACATATGACCTCGTGCAGTATATCATCACTAGGGTTGGGTATCGTTTAGGGTTTTTTCGATACCGGTGCCTGAATCGATACTTTTAAAAAATAAAAATGAAAATGGTAACACTTAATAATAACTGCACACTATGAATCATTAGTTAAGCATTAGTAAACAGTCGGGTCATCATTTAATTTTTTACAGGCACTGTTCCAACATTAATAGTCATTAGTAAGCAGTTTATAAATACAGCTGTAAATACCTTGTTCTTGATTTATAATCATATCTATTACAAATGAGATTTAAAGGCTTATTTATCTTTCAAACAGAACAAATAAAAACAACACAGAGCAGAGGGATACAGAACTATTCATTTCAATATGCAAATAAATATGAAACTGTAAAACTGTTCACTTGAATGATTTATCATAAAATTGCATGAAAGGTTTAAAAAGTCTATTAATAAAGTATCTGAAAAAGATTCAGTAGTGCGATCGCTTATTAATGGCATAGATTTAGCGCCATAGATTTGTTGGGTTTTTCGTTCAGGCACGGCACCTAGGGATGCTCATTTTAACCATTAACTGACCAGTTTGAACTTTAACCGATTAATACAATCAGTTAAACGGTTTAAAAGGCCATTTTGTTTATTTATTTATTTCAGTATTTTACCTACTTATAGCCTATATAAAATTGTGTTGACAAAAAAAACGCATTTTATTGGCCACATTCACACAGTAGCAGAACACAGTTGTTGAATACAGGGAGTGACAACCGCGTTCTGTAACGGTACTCACCTGGAAATGTTCGCAACCGCGTTCTCTGAACACACGTGCTGTGTGAACGGAACAGAAACGCGCGCTCTGCTGCACAAACGCGCTTCTACCGGGTGTTACGTGTTTTTATGTGTGTTTTGGGTAACTTATGTTGATGGAGAAATGAACTGCGTGTCATCTGAAAGTTTTATTAGATCTCGTCAGTTTTGTGTTCTGTCACGTGATTCATATGCTCCGTCCAAAGCTGCTGTCGGTTAATGAAGGTTTGATGAAAGAACTCGCGCCTCGATTGAACTCCTGTCATGTCAAAAAGTGGTAAGACTTAGTTTTGTGGACGTTGCCATCTTTGATATTAATATTACTATTTTTAACGGGTCACAGGCGCTTATCCTTTGAATTCAATTCTCATTTAAAATAATGCTGTCAGTTAACGGTTAATAATCGGCTTAATATACAGTAAGTGATAACAAAAACTATTAAAAAATATAAATATGAAAAATGAACAATTAACTACATTTTACTGAAAAATTAACATTTATTTTCCATTTAATTTTGGTTAGATGTTTTACAGTTTTTCCCTGTATATATAGTATGGAAATTTACTGTTAACCTATTCACAGGTTTTTTCCCATACCGAAGATTTTACCGTTAAAAATACATTTATTGTTTTACAGTGTGCTATTAGTGGATAAATTCAAAAGATTTTTTTTACTAAAATCACTTGCGAAGAACAAAAAATTCTGACCGGTTCAGTCAAGTGAATCAACTGATTCGTTGACTCAAATGAATGATTCATTAATGAATCAGACATCACTTGCATGAACATGACAGATGCCAAGATTTTTGTTGAAAAAAGCCCTTTCATTTCATCCTGATTCTTACATAAAGCTAGTGTATGATTTAAAATATGTTGTTTTTTTTGTCAGTTTGTCATCCCTATTCTATCCTATTTAGTTTTCATTAAACCGAAAAGAGCGGCCTGGAAGTACTTCACAAATTCTGCCTTTGTGCTTCCTGGAGGACAAAGTCATACATGTTGAGAACAACATAAGGGTGATTAAATGATGATCGAATTTGCATTTGTGGCTGAACTGTCTCTTTAAATCGTTCTTGATTCGACTTTAGCGCGAACAGAGAAAAATGTGTCATGGACTGTCACACCATATGATGATCAGCTCAAAAAGCTAGAGGAATGGACGTGTAAAAAAAGCATGCCACGTCAACCATACATCACAAACATCTTACCGAGCTATGGCTAATTACATCCAGTTTCCTCGAGTGCTTGCTGACCATCTGTGAGGTACGAGTGAGCCGGGACGATTTGGTTTTTAGCAGAGAAAGAGAGATAGATGGATGGTGCTGGAAAAGTCCAGAGGCATTACTGTGTTTGATGGGACACAAGCGGCACCACATGCACGTCTGAAATCCAGAGCTTAAAGAGGATTTATTCCAACTTAGAGACATTCATAGAGACAAGACATCAGCGCCTCTAGAAACTCAAACACACACACGCACAGAAAACACAGACGTACCAGAGATGGAGATAGAAAATAAGCATTCGTATCTAGGCTATTATGACTTTTTCCTCACCAGGTGAAATATGGAGTTGACGGGTTTCGAGTGTTGCGACTAAACGAAACTGACAAACGTGGACTTCAACACACAGACACGCAAGCTAACGCAGCGAAGGCCCTGGGGTTTGATGCGCGAGAGTGATTAAACTGGGTTTTATGCATGTGCGAGGATTCGTACAGGCGCTATTCTGCACCAGCGGGAGGGATGAGGTAGCCTAGATGAAAGGAATGATAAGTTTAGAGTTCAAAGACAAAGCAGGAAAATGGATTTCTGCTCTTCCAGTATTCCCAATAAACAAACAAGCGCAGGTGCTGGTACACACATTATGATCTATCGCTAGTGCTGTACGCCAACGTGTGTGTGTGATTATTTGCGTGCACGCTTACAGGTAAAAGGAACGGTATTCTGTAGAGAGTAGCGCTGGCTCGCCTCTGAACAAGCCTGTCAGGCATTCATAATGCAAAAGGCTAAAAATACATCAGAGGTTCACCCACACACACACACACGCGGCATCTGGAATTCTCCTCATCCTACAATCAGAGCTAACTGAGAAAACCTGAGCTAACGATGAGCGCTTTATTGGCAGCATACAAACTAGGGTTGTGCAGTGTAAAATATTTCCAGGTACGATATCAGAATCTCCCATGGGCGACAATGTACTGCTTCCCAGTACAGTTCAAAAAGTGTGACATGAAACGTAAAAGTAGATACACTGTGATTCATTAAAATAATGTACTTATTTAAAATAAAATCATTTTGTAATGTATTTATAAACGAAAGCCATTCACACTCTAATGGTGGTTTTAATTGTTATCAAAGCTCAACAAGTATAAAACAACTGAATTGTGTTAATTATTACAGATTTGTTTGCCTTTTCTGTTTTGATGCGATTTAAATTATAAATAAAAAATGCTTTTGTTTTAAGCATTATAAGCCTAATACTTACTAAAACATTACTAAATGTTACAACACTTTTCTAATTTAATGAAACACTTATTTCGAACTTTCTATTCATTAAAGAAAAATATAGAAAAGTAATAATATAGAAAAAATAAAAGAAATAATAAAGAAAAATTGAATAGTATAATAATAAGAAATAATAAGAAATGTTTCTTGAGCAACAAATCAAATTATAATTATTTCTGAAGGATCATGTGACACTAGAGTAAAAATTTTACTATGCATCACATGAATAAAATTATGTTTTACAATACATTTAAAAAATATATATATATTTTAAATTGTAATAATTTTATACAATATTTCCATTTTACTTTTTGATCAATTAAATGCAGCCTTGGTGAACGAACATAAGAGACTGTATTGATTCATTGTAACCAATTTATCTTCCTTTTCCTTAAAAAACAAACAGAACTACAAAATACTACAATGTATACAACACATGTTGCCAAGTGTTGATATAATATCAGCTTTTATTAAAGCTTACATTTAATCCTAACACTAGCTCATTCTCCTAAACCATCTTTATCTCAACATTAAAAAACAAACTATTGCAACCAAATTAAACACTCTGCCAGTCCCATAAATGAGCCTCAATAACTGACTTTTGTTCAATTACATGGCTAATTAATTAAAACCCATGTTATTGCTACATACAACTGTGCTTAAACACTGTTAATCACACAGCTAAATGTGTTCAGAACGAGTGAACGCGTCAGTTTGATTACTATGCTCCAAACTAGAAACGGCTTCCCGCAGACGCCCACAGCCATCAAACTTCAGCTGTAAACAACTACTCCAGTTCAGACGTCAACATCTTCTGCTGCTTTGCTACCATTTCATCAAATGTAAGTGGGAGAAAAAAGCAACATCAACACTATACGTAGCGCTTGTCAGCTACCAGATGCCAAGCTGACGGAAACTGTGGCACTAATATAAAGTGCTGACGTTGATTGGGCCACTAATACAGGCAAAACACAAGTAAATGGGACCACCGCAAGCGGCGTACGAATTTTCCGGCTTGTTAATGTGTTGCATTCACATCACTGACCATCACGGGTGAGTCATTTGCAACAAATAGCCGTCTCACCAGCAGGCCATGATACCTCAAGTCACAGAGAGACATTTAGACATTCACATCCTTTTTCGTTTGATAGCAGCTGGTTTCTAACCAGGCTCCCAGGAGCACATGTTGAATTGAAGCGATGCTTTGCTGTCGATATGCGCAAACAAATCGATCCGATTCTAAAGAACTCCGCAGGGTGGACAAGTGAGATACAGATACTAGATATTCAAGTGGTTTGTTTCCATTCCAAGCGAGCCTCTGTATATTGTTAGGAAATGCAAGTAAACATGAGAATGTTTTTACACAAATGTATTAGTGTTCATCAACAAAGCCATGCTTAGTGGAATTATTATGACTGTAATGGCATACATTTTTATGGAATTAGGCCTACTTAAAAACCACTAACCCCAAACACTGAACATAAGCTGTTTGTGTTATATAGACAAACAATGGTATTGCAAATAACATGCTTTTATTTCCAAGCAATTCAATTTACTAAAGAAAAATCTACGAAGAAAATCCCACAGACTTACATTGGAGGAATGAGCCGTATTTAGAATATTTACCAGAACATCAACAACAGCAGCATTATTGCATTATGGGTAACTATTTACTATAGTAGGCAAATATTCAAAATGCTCACTTCCACACACACACAAAAAATACACTGTCAACAATCACAGCCATCATAGCACTTTTCTATTTCAGGAACACTTAAATTCTGTGTGTGTGCATGCGCGTTTTATGCACAGCTCGTTGATCTTTGCCTTTAGCATGGGAAAGAATGAGAGAGATGTGGAGCAGAAAAAAAGAAGAACGTGCTCACAAGAGTAAAATCGGCGCTCAAAGAGATGCGATCTTACGTGAGGGGAAATCTACAGTAGAGTTTCGGCAAATGTCAGTGTGGAAGACTTAAATGCTTTGAACGTGGGTTTATGCTTGACACTGCTGTTCCAACATTAAGAGGAGGTAAAAGAAGGGCAAAAACTTTTAAAAAGTTCTACCTTCTCGTTGGCACTTTTGTGCCCTACCTTGACAAGAAAAAGTCAATACTTTGAAAAATATATTTACTGCTGGAATTGGAACGTGTGGTACTTAATACAAGCTGTCATATTGGAAGAAATGGCTATAAATACCTGCTCAAAAAAATAACTATTGTATGAAGATGATTATTTTCTCGTTGACAGACTAGTGTTCTGTCGGTTTACACCGTTGTTTCACAACAAAGCCAAAACTCAAATGTTTTACATAAGAATTTGCCCTGCCAACTCATTGTCTCTGGGTTTATGTAACTGGAACACCCACAAAACACACACGTTCAGAAACAGGCCAAGCCAGTCTGCCTTAGCAGGCCTCGTACAGTCGTGCACAGAAACTAGGTATTCATAAGTGTATATACATTGTCAGTACAGACATAGCTGTATTCTGAGGTCATGTTCAGAATGGAATGCTAGCATTTTCTTCATGGGTATACAGCATGACTTAAAAAAAAGTGTGTCAAATATGCATTAAGGAATGATTTCATACATGAGTACGCTATACTGTGGTTACGTGACCTCATTAAAGAGTATTAAGAATATGTAATATATAAGATAAAACCATGACCAGTTTTATAACAAGGTCAAGTTAAGCACATTGCATTATGGGATACCATGTTTTTCACGCTGTGCTCTATTGCAGTGGTTTTCTACTTCTAAAGGCAACACAGGATGACTTAACTATGCAATTACATTTTAAAAAATAAAATGTAAATAAAATTGTGCTAACTATTTTATGCAGAACCGTTCATTCAAATCATCAACAATACCCGTTTTTATTAATAAATTCAAAAACAGGCATTGCCAAATAACAGAGGAATTATCTGGTGAGGGAATGGTCTTCAAACAATGTGTTGTTCACTGGGTGACCAAGTGTTTCAGAAGTATAATATATGTGCAAATATAACAGATCATTTGTGACCCTGGACCACAAAGCCAGCCAAAAATAACATTTTTCTTTTATACCTTCTTTTAAGTAAAGATCCTGATCCTGTTTCTTTCCGTAAATTGATCAAAACTTCATTTTATATTAGTAATATGCATTGCTAAGAACTTTTTTCAATATTTAGATTTTTTTGCACCCTCAGATTCCAGATTTTGAAATGGTTGTATCTCGGCCAAATATTTTACAACTTAACAAACCATACATCAGTGGAAAGCATATTTATACAGATGTTGCATAAATCTCAATTTCGAAAATAAAATTGACACTGATTTTGTGGTCCAGGGTCAGTGCAGCTATTTTGTAAGTAAATATTATATCACGTATACTGACAGGAAATGCAGCATTTATTTTGCATCGTGCTGCTAGATACATGCGGCACACACAATTCTGTTGCTCTCTGTAAGAATGCATACACACTCATAATGAATATCATGAAAAGAGGCTGCATCTTTTCAGCACCACTGGCCTCTGACTCACCCAGAGGGGACGTAACCCATAGCAACACCCACAATGTTGAGACCGCTTGACTCGGAGAAGGGCCGAGTTTTCATATGATCACACACACAAACATGCATACATGAGAGGGGTTTAGAAGTCCTGCATGTCTAAAATAAAAGCAGTGACGTTAAAAATCATATTTGAAAGAAACACAGAGATAGACAGACAGAGAGAGAGAGAGAGAGAGTTCCTGAAGCAGAAAGCTCGGCTGCCTCTGTGGTCTGCCACTTTAAATCAGATGGCAGCGTCTGATGGCTCAATGCGAGTGCTGCCCAATAATAGAAACAGTTTGGCGAGAAATCCAGAGGAAAGAGGGCAAAGGAGAGATAGAGGGGAGAAACGAGGGAATAACAAGGGCAAGGCAGACGTCCGTCTGAAAGCCACTGGCCTCAGGGTCTATCGTTTTCTCTTCTGCTCTCTTTCTGGTTTAGAGAGTTGAAAGGTGCAGGAAAATGCTATATTCTCTCACCCCAAAAATGAAGTAGCTGCCAGAGGCCTTTGTAGATCTCCAAATGTGATCTCTAAAAGCTACTTTGAGTCTCAAATTTGTTGCAGACTGCGGAGAGTCAATAGAAGTATAAGAGGTTGGCTCTAATGATGCTGTGAAACTTCATACAACCATCAGATATGTGAATCGATCACAATAAGATCTGAACATCGGGACACTAGTCTCACATCACCTGGTGCTCTGGCCTAATCTAATTAGATCAAGCCACCAAGAGAAACTCCATCTTTTTCATCATTTGGATTGCTACCACAACATTTTAGAAGACCCTGAAGCTGTTTGTCTTGGTTTAGTGTACATTATGTTGTCATACAGGTCCATCGTTTAAACAACCGGTATCAGAGCAGGAGGAAGGACTATGTGGTTATATGATATGCCGTGTCCAAACATCTTTTGGAAGACATACTTCAAATGTATGAATGTCATGGCAAAGAGGAAAAATCAAACTAAGTTTACTTGTTATATCTGTATATCTATCATCTACAATTTTAGGCTTGTGCATTTTTTTTAAATAAATGCTTTAATACTTTATCTAATGCTCTGACATTTGTGTGTCCTAATGCTTCTCCAAGGTCAATGTATGTGTATAAATATGCTGCTGAAAGATGGTATTTACATGCTCACAAAATAAAGCCAATGTGCTGTCCATCTTTAAAAGGTGCTGATAAAAACAGATTAACCTTTCATGCTTCGTCATGCATGCTTGTGTTTTCATTTAAAGGTTATGTTTAATGGCGCAATTTCTTTTATGGGGATCTTAAACCATCATTAACAAGTGTTAATTGCCTAATACTCAATAAAATTTTGCCAATGCCGATGGGCAACATTTAGGGTCGAGATCTTGTTAAAGACTTTGTCTCGTCTGCATCATCACCATAATAGCAGATGGGATGGTTAAAGAGATAATTCACCCTTAATGAAAATGTACCCTGATCATGATGTTCCAAATCTGTATGACTTGGATGTGTTTTGATCCGTTATAAAATCATCACAAGACTTGGAATATTGAGAATGAGTCATATATGCACTACTAGCTTGACATTCACTGGTTGGGAAATATTTTCACTATACACAAAAGATCAAGAGATTCTTCAAAGCAACACTTGAGAGTTTTATAATAGAAAAAAAAATGGGTTTGGAACAACATGAGGAAGAGTAAATGATGAATAGTTTTCAATATTTAAACTTGCAGTATATTCGAAGGTACCTTTGGTGAATATCCTGAATGCACTTCCACCAGAGGGAGGTGTAGGTTTATTCGGTCTGCCTGTCAGGTGACCGTGGAAGAGACTATTAATACGATGAAATATGTAAACTAACGACAAATACATGAGTCATTGCTCATGTCTCATTCAGGTCAGACTGGTTTTATGTGAATGATGGAAGTGTTTGAAACAAACAGAAACTCTTTGACAACAGAGTGTGAAACTTTCCGTAATCTAAACCTTGTTTGATTTTCAAAACCAAACTCTTTGTCGGGTTGCCCTAACGACAAATTATGCTTGGTAAACCTGTATAATTAGACTGACTTTTGTGTTCATCTGACTGTAATCTGCAATCTTAGTTTGGGGGAGTTTACATAAGAGTTGCTCTTGCATTCAAAAACAAAGAAACATTACAAAAATGTGGAGTATTTTTAACTCGACACGCCTTCTTAAATGGAACGTTAATGACGGGATGCTCAAAAAGCCTGAGACACAATGCAACTAGCATCACCAAATATTACACATGTAATATTAGTACAGGAAGATGCATAGTATTAGTAGGTACAAAACATTAGTAGCAAAAAAAAAAAAATGCTGGCGCGTCTAAGGAACATCCATTAATGGTTTATGGATGAAGTAACCCTGTCTTCCACAAACTAAATTAAATATTAGGATCCATATAAAACAACAATATGATGCATCATTTATCCCAACATAAGGGCAATTTCTGCTGAGCTCTGTAATTGTTTGGGATGACATTAAGGACTGATTGATTGAACGTGCACCGATGGTGAGGACCTCTACCACAGTCAGCCATGTCTAAGAGGAAACAGGGTATCTGAATACACACACACACACACACACACACACTCGTACACAAACCTTGTTTGCCTCAAAGAACAAGTCCAAATACTCGACAGCATATGATGCAACATCCAACAACAGCTTTTTTTTTTAGGAGGAAAAGGGAAAAAAATATTTTTGGCCAAGCCACATAAACATTAACAGTATTTTTCCTACTTTCTAATACTGAATATATGACATATAAATTTAGCAATTCAAAACGAAGACATAAAAAGTGGGCCCACTTCCAAGTCAATATGCCTCAAGTACACTTTAGTAAGTGTATGATCATTTTGCACATTTTATCGCCCACCTACTAAAAACTATATGTCAAATTGCTTACAAAACTAAATGCACACTAAAAGCCTCAACTAACATGATTTGAAGCATCATAGTTGTTGTTGCACAATGTGACTAATGTGACCATGCTAAAATGTAATATCTCAGGGTAAGTTCAAAAACTGCACTAAATAAATAGTAAATTAAATAGTAAATAAAGTAAATATATAAATATTAGGGGTGTAACGGTTCACAAAAATCACGTTTCAGTTCGATACGATACAATAGTATCACGGTTCGGTGTGTTTTCGATACGGCAAAAATACAATAAAAAAAGAGAATTTCTTAGTTTTAATAAATAAAAATGTGAAAAAAAAATTCTAACATAATATGCCTTTGTTCTGCCCCTCCTTTACTTTTACTTTGAACAACAATGGAGCTATACTTCACATAACTTCTGGGGGGTTTTCTTAGCAGCAAATAAAGAAGTGTTTTGGAAAAGTCAGCCTTGGATGGTATTTATTGATTAATTAAAACTTAATAA
>JAUCMU010000104.1:18738568-18763372 GCA_032275025.1 Enteromius treurensis
TAAAATCCAAAGCAGAAATGATTTTGTAACTGACAGCGCTTTCATGGTTGCCAAGTAACAGCAGACGCTACAGACGCACGAGTGCGAAGCGCTTTGAAATTGGTGGAGGAAGCGATGTGCCTCGCGTTTTCCACTCGTTTTAGACGCTTTGTGAACGTACCCTTATGTTACATTTAATGCTAAAGTATCGTTAACGCCAATACAAGCATTATTTGAGTATGTAAGACCAGAAAGATGCAGCTCTGGTTAAACAGCTGGATGCTGGGTTGAAATGCCTAACGTTACCTGAATGCCGCGGGGGAAACCGTTCTCTTAACGAACGGTTACACCCCTAATAAATACTAAGCTTAAGGTATTAAGCTGATTAAAAGGAAGTACAGAGATGATACCATCTGTTCATTGCATAAATGTTAAGAAGCCAATACGATGGCTACATATTAATCTGTAATATAATTACTCCTTTTACTTTGTTGAAAAATAAAACAATGACATAACATGGTGGTCCCATCAGCCCATGTAGCTTTTATCCCATCACTTAGTCTATCAATCCTACACTGGCATGTCATTTCTGACCCATGTATGTCCAGCTCTTAATATTTATGACCTGTGTTGCCCTTCTACGTCAGCCCTGTTATCAGTCTCTGTCATGTTTAGACACACAGCCGTTCTGGATTACTGTATGCAAGCAGAAAGCAATGTCCCCATGAGAACGTCTGCACGGGGGGGGGGGTGTTACGTAATGCTCCGTAATCCCCATATACTCTGTACGTGTATGTGTGTGCCAGACAAAGAGAAAAAGAGTGCATTTGAGAGGGAGACAATGAAAAAGCATATGTCCGGGGGTCATGAATCTGCCCACACCTGACAATTTGTCTCATTGTCCTACAGTGCTATGTCCTTGAGGCCATTGGCATCATGTTTATATTAAAATACTTTCTCTTATCCCTGTGTAGCCTGCAGAGATACCACTACGCGCTAAGCCATTTGTAGGTTGATTTCCCTGAAAACAAACAATGTCGATCTCCAATGAGCAAAATAACATTTTCCTAACATTGCATTTTGGTTACATCATAGTAGAAGTTAGAACATTGTAATAAATGGCCTAGCAAACCTACATTCAAGATAAAACAAAAATGAAGATATTAATTACTGCTTACTGATTTAAAAACCCAAAACATTAAAGAATAGTTTACCCAAAATTGAAAATTTGCTGAAAATGTACTTTACCATGAGTGAAGATGTATATAAGTTTCAGAATTGGAGAAATTGGTAGCATTAGATTACTTGCTCACTGATGGATCCTCTGTAGTGAATGGGTGCTGTCAGAGGAAGTATTACTATAGATTATGGACTGTATTTTATTGAATCATCTGGATTACTTGTGGATTATTGTGATGTTATTATCAGCTCTTTGAACTCTCATTATGATGCCACCCATTCACTGCAAAAACAAATATTTATAGCAACCTGTTAAGCAATGGAAGCTACAGAGAGAAACAATCATTAATTCTGCAATTCAGTTATTGCCACACTTTAACATCAAGTCTCACTCACACTCATTCTTTTGCTGTGGTTTCATTACAGTATGTGTGGTTTGACGCCAACTCAAGGCTATTTGTGTATGAATGTATGCATGCATTCTACAATACATGCAGAGTACACAGAAACTGTATCAGCCTCATCTCCATTATGTCATAATTATTTACATACGCACACGTCACTGCAGACTTGCCCTTGCCAGCATGACCAACTGTTCAGACAGCCAACTGTTGTTCAGCTCTTGTAGTGTGCATGCAGCAGGGCTCTGTGGGATGTTACGCCAGAGGGACTGACCTGGCATTGTGCCTGTTTCTGTGTTAACCACAACAAGCAACCTCTGATTCTAGGGTTTGATCTTAATCGGATTCCGGTATTTTTGGAGATGATTCTCTGTCTTTTATATTTGTCCAAGGGCTTTCAATAGATTACAAGAATTAAATCATTTTTGTGCCTATGATTATTTCCAATTTCGTATCTCTGTATATTTTCTTTCCCAGTTCAATGTGTACTCTTTTACAGAAAAAAAAGGAAACAACATAATAAACACGTGTTTAACCTATCCACAGTATAGTAGTGGCGGTTTGCATTATAATTTCTAAAAAATTAACATTAACACATTAACAGGCAGCACTAATTTGTTCCTAAAATTCATATGGGTGACCAACAGAAAAAAATGTTTTATTTCTATGAAATGCAAATCTAGAGAAGATATCATGTCTATCCTCTCCTTTAGGGATTAGAGCAAAATAAATCAACTAAACACAGTCCACTCTTCCCCTATCGATTAGTCAATCATGCCTCACTTCCCTCATTAGTGCTTCCTTTTACCTCTCAGTCACTCCATTTGCCTTCTCAAGGGTGCGTGTCGCATTTCTTAGATGCATTTTCCAAGCACACATTTTTTCAAGACTTTCTTTCTCATGATTATGTGGTTTGTTTCAAATGTGAGCAGAGTGAGAATGTTAGAAGTGTACATTTTGCATTTAGTGTAAGTGTTATTGTTAACTAAAACAATAAGTAAGTTTAAGTAAATAAAGGCCAGGTTTTGCGAATGGGGTTTAGCTTAAACCAGGACTAGGCCTTATAGAAGGAGTGAAGGAGTATAGGAACAGGAGTGCATCTTGACACAGTCCAGGACACTATATTTATATCAGATATTACATATGTTTACGTCAGAGCAAGATATTATCATTTGAGATAGCTTAAACATGCATTTTACCCTGGGACTAGCTAAACCCTTGTCTGGGGAAATGTTTAAGTTGTAATAAAGTAAAGTAGTAAAATGAAAATACAAAATAAATTAAACATAAATGGATATATTAAAAAAAAAAATCTAATAAAAAGAACCATAACCCTAGAAATCCAGAGCACAAAATTACTACATTTTAAACAAATAATGAAAATATAAAAATACAAGCTATATCAGAATATAAATTAAAGTTTATAAATAAAATTAAAATTGCATTGTGGAGCACAAAAATGATGCAGAGATGCTGAATTAACTGAATGATACAATAATTGTTCAATGTGTTTTTCCGTTGTATTCCATACAAGAAAGAATGTGACCGATATATAAAACAGCATGAAGATCCCGGAGGTAAATTAATGCTACATTTTTTTATTACTATTTGATACTAAAAGAAGCCTACACCACAGACCTTTCCAGCTACTGAAATTTACCTCTTTCTTAATTTGCTCTCTTCTGGAAAGTCATATTTGAAAACTTGCTGTTGGTGCAATAACATTTGCCAAAGTCTCTCATTACACCTCTATACACCAGCTTCTCCCCATTATTATTTACTTCAAGGCTGCAAACTGAGAAATGTGAAAAAGAGCCTAGTGGTTTATGGAAAACAATCCTTAACACACTCATATCCTCCCTCATTCATTGATCTTGTTCTACAGCATATCTGCCATGTGTTATACAGCCACACCTCCATACCACACATCTCCATAAATAATAACCCACATATCTAAAACCACTCCCAGCATAATTCACTCTTTTCCATTAAGCATAAGCCCCTCCTACAAATCTGCTGTCTTAACATTGCCAAATAAGAAATCCAGTGATGCCGACAGCACGTATGGCAGCCGATGAACACACATGCAATATTTTCCCTGATTCATCTCCTGTATACGGGCACAATCCATCAGATTTATCCACGCTAATGCTGGTAATTAACAACAGGACAAAAGGGCACCACATGTGCCATTTGGAGGTGATACAGTATAATCCTTTGCGCCATAAACACAGCTGGTGATGCGGTTTTATGAGCAAGAGTTTGGTACGCAGTCGTGCAGATCTGGTCACATGCACCGGAGTCTAATACCCTAAAAGGTTACAGTACAGAGCAGAGATAGATTCAGACATTTTGTACGAATTTGTACAAGACATGATATTGAACATAATATGCTTCTAAATTATTTATTGTTTTTTATTCATTGAATTTATTGTTAAATTCACTATAAATCTAAAATTAGTTGAACATTTGCTGAAACTCCTGTCTATCGCAGAAAGCAATATCAGTTGTACAATATACTATAGGTATATTGCAGTACACACCAACCTTAAGCCAGTTGCTGAAATGCATTGGTAACGCTGCATGAAACTCATTTATGGAGTATGAATTTTAGCAATATGATAAATCTCATCATCAATAACAACAACAACAACAATAAAATCAGTATAACTTAAACACAACTTAATATAACTTACATTTAAACTTAAATTAAACTATATTAATAATAATAATAATAATAATAGTTTAAAAAAAAAAAATAATAATAATAATTTTTTTTTAAATTACAAATGATGAATAAATAATAAATTAATCATTAAAAAACAATAATTTGTAGAAAAGTAACTGAAAATGGCTGCAACTAAGAGAAAAAGATAAAAATAAAAGCAATTATTATTTTTATTATTAATGATTTTTTTATTCATTATTATTATTATTTTATTTTACTTTTGTCATCTTTTTTCAGTTACTATAGCTTAATTCAACTTAAATTAACTCCGTCATATCAATATTATTATTATTATTATTATTATCTGTTTTTATTATTATTATTATTGTTTTTATTATTTAGTTTATTTTTTTAAAGGCATCCAGGTAAATTACAAAACTTTCTGCACACAAACTATTGATTTCCGCCACAGCTCACTAGGTGTGAGCAATCAGCAGGCACCAATAACCAGGAACTTTTGCCAACTTTCATTACAGATAAGTGAAATTGTTTTCAGCTTGTATTATCAGGATTATTTCATAGACGGGCGAGCAACTCCCATAGTACTCTTGTATCTGACGGCAGCTCGGGTGAATTTGCGTCCAAGGACGACTTCATCAGCGATGAATACATTGGGTTTTCAATCAGGCCTTTGACAAGCTACTGTACTTGACAGTTCATTTGGTCGACGCGCACCTGCCAGCAAGATGGGATTAGAATCTTCAAAGGACAGAAACAGGAAGTTCCGAGTGGAGAGGGTGAACAGAAAGAGAAGCGGTTGAAAAGCAAGAGAGAATTGCTAATAAAGAAGAGTGGATATGTGGGCTTCAGACACCGAGTGAATTCTGAAATCCTAATTGTCAGGTTTTTACTTTGCCGCAGGCGCACATACTCCATGTTGACGAACTCTCAATGCTCCTAGTTACACCAATACTGTTGATTGCAGTAGGCTGCCGATGGTTAAATTAAGCTAATTAGTGCATTCGTGACATGTGCAGACTTTTTCCCATAGCCTGAACACAATACCACAAGGTCCTTCCCTTCCATCACATACTGACTGAGGCTGCAATGATAATTAGAGGTTGCAGAGACATTCAGCACAAGGGGGACAAACAGCATCTCTCTCTCTCTCTCCATTCCACAGTGGTTTATCACCATGCTGAGATGTTTATATAGGCACAATACCCAGATGCAACATACGCTTGTCCTTCATTAAGTAAATAAGCTGGAATGCTGCCTATACATTGTTCATTAGCATGAAATATAGCGGGCTGCAGACAACTTAATATGGTGTGCGATGGTTAACACCTTTAAAATAAGTGCTGATTCACAGTTTTGATATGCAACTGGATCGTTTATCAAAATAAATTAGCGTGCTGGGGGATTTTTTTTTTTATAAAACCTCTAACTAAAGCTTCAATAAGCTCATTACAGTCAAAATGACACTATGCCCTGGCGTGCGATCCATTTCAAACAGTCAAGCGCTGTTATTGCTCTAATTCAGAGTCACAGAGCTGCAGGGCCTCCGTAATTTTAACATGTCTTTATATGCCTTTAAGGCCCTCAGGAGGTGATATTCCATGCGAGGAATGACTTAATTTGGCCCAGATGAAAGGTTGAATTAACCTTTCATATGTTCTAATCAAAGGTTCGCTGTTTGGACAAAGCAATGCAGTTTCTCATTATACGAACGGTAGAATTGGAGCCTCTAGCTGATTTGCATTACAAAGAGCTAAAACTGTTGCTGCAATTGCAATACTTTTCTCCTAGAGAGATGAAACTATAACACAATTCAGGAGTACTATGTATCAGAATTGCTGTGAATTCCCACTTTGACGCTGGCTCTGAAAAACAACAACAATGGCATGCAACAAACCTAGAGTAGAAGCGAGAGGTTTGAGCGCTACCGACGACACGCTGCGTTCAAGTCCTCCTGGGAAGTTCCCGTTTCGGAAAATCTGATTGTATGTGTTTGTTTAAGTGATTTCGGTCCGAATACAATGGACTCGCTGGACAATTACACATTTCTCTTTCTCTCTCTCTCTTTCATTTCCCGACAAAGACAAACAGGATTTTACGGCTAATGCAACATAATGAAGAGCAAAAGATGCTCATTAGATCTGCAATCGATGCTTTATCTGTGCATTTATCATCCTCATACTGCCACGAAGAATGACTGGAAATGTATTTTAGTCATACGCATCTGTCTTCTTATAAATCTGCTGAATAAGTTGCATTTTCTGGCCAGCTTTATTGCTTTTTACATTAAACAAAATACATACAACATGGAGCACAACGTATGATTAATAAGTCATTTCTGCAAAGTTTTCCACTGATAATTGCAAATCTATGATGACAATCATGTGCAATAACTCATTACAGCATGATTCGAACACCGTTCAAATGCATTTTGATTTAAATCAACAACCGCTTTCAGTCATTCAAGCTAATAATTTTCCTCTTAAGGTGACATAAAGTAATGTTAATCACCGCATTTAAGTTTAATGTTAACTGTTAATATAGTATTATGCAAAGTAACAGTTTCTATGCAGTGTCGCATCCAACATTTCATAATGTTGTAAATACGTGAAGCTGGAAAAACAAAATAGCTTTGCCATACTCGCAGTAACACCACTCATAGGATTTGTGTCAGTACCATATAATCAAAAGTTAATCTGTCTCCAGCTAAAAAGATCATTTTGACAACTTTGCAATGCATATAACACTGCTATTGCTAGATTAAATATAGAGACTTGTCATTTAACCCCTCCAGAATGTCTAGACTTCCATTAAGCGCTTTACTGTAAAAGCAATTTTCCCTCAAAAAATGTATGTGGTAATCAATATATGCAGTCAATGAAGCCTATCTTGCTTTAGCCATTAGGGAAAGCTTGAGGAATGAAGTCGTAGATGCATTTTAACATCCTTTTTTGATTAAAGTAACTACACGCACAACTGATTTACTTGACATGCTGCAAAATAAGTACAGATGTGGACTGAGAAATACTACTTCGCACTACGACCACAAGTAACCATAGCAATTCTTCAGTGACTAGACTAGAGGAAAGCAAAGGTAGATGAGATGCGGAAGTAGCAGCTGGTGGACAGAGCTCTGCTGTGTTTGTGCCTGTAGCAAAGACTGCGGCATCGTTTCCTGTTATCAGCTGATCCTCAACATGTATAGGCATTTCACTCACTTCATCTATTATTCACACACTTTGAATTCCATATGAGGCCTGGACATAGGAGACAAACATACACAGCAACCTACATACTATGCTCAAAAACCACAAAAAAGGACACAGTATAGTACTGTACTTTTTAAGGTAAACAATGTTTTAAACCAGATTTTCTTTGTGCAGCTGGACAGAGATAGCCTGGGCCCGCCCGTACTTCCTGTGGCGCTACATTTCGTGAGCAAAGTTAGTCTGGCCAAGCTGCCGATTTAGAGCATTTCAGATTACCAAAAAAGTGGGAACCAATGAGAGACGAGCTCCCCCGCCCCCGGCACGACTGAAGCGGGTGTAACGCAATGACGCAGCAGTTCTGCGGCTTTCAAACATGGCGTGTACCGAGCAACAACAACCGTTCGACTCTGCTGTTGCAGCTGTTTTGAGAAAATTTCATGACAGGTTTTCTTTGAAAACGGAGCAGAAGTAATTAAAGTAAGTGAAGACATTTTCATACTGCTTTAATGAAGCTAGCTACAATTGGATACAGTGGCTTCAGGTTCCATCGCTACGCATACGTCATCGGAATGAGTGGTCTGATTGGTTGTAGATTCGTCAAGTAGTATACAGAGGAATTTGATGGACGCAGGTTAAGCCCGCCTCCCAGAAGGCAGGAAGTAAGGCAGCTTGGCCAGACTAAGCTCCTATGAGCTTTATAGTCGCGTAAGCCAGGCTAGGAAAGAGCGACAGACAAAAGCAAAACTAAACACCAGAATTATCTTAAAACCAGATTTTGATGCACACAAACTCATTTATAGAGGGTTGGAAGATGGGAAAAACGTATATAACATGTAACATATAACATGTAACATGTAACATGTATATAACATGCAAACATGTTACTTGTATGAGGTAATAAATTGAATGCAACACACATATTAGTCTTCGTAATTGCTTTGAATCAACGTAAACCTTTTTTATAGTTTGGTTTTTGAACAAATAAATAATTCAGTTGGTCAAAAATATTCATAAATCTCTCCAAACTTGAAAAATTATTTGCTTAAATTTGTCTATCAGTTCCCTCATTCAAAAAAAAAATGTTGTTCTCATTAACTCATGAAAAATATGTCCCAAAACTCCCAAAAAATTCTTGATCCAAACCAACAAACTCTAATGCGTTAATGGATGCACGAGTTATTGTTTTAAACCTTCCAACACTTACTCACTGTGATAACATCACACAAATAACTCTTACGAGCGCAACTCTAAATCATATGAATCCACAATTCTTGATCACATGAGTTAGCAGTGTTAATCAGTCTAAGAACGCTGTCAAAAACATCCACATATTAGTCTCCCTCTCTATCAAACCCTCATAGTAACCACAAAAGATCACACACACACACACACTTGAATGCGTCCTAAAGGCCAGGGCCTCAGCTGCCACTCATGTGCATGCTCACACAATCTCAGATACTGCTCATTTATTCAACAATCAACCATCCAGTTAATGTTATCCTTCTGTACCCTCTCCTTCTCTCCATGGCAACAACTCTCACATCTACATGCTAATAACATCCTCCTATCTCCATAACAACTCTGACATATTGTGCCTTTCCCCTCCTCCTGCTAAGAATACACTCATTCGACCCATCAATAATGCTAAGATATTCAGTGTCCATGGTAACAACGTCCTCCTCCCCATTTTCATCATGCCCTCATACACCAGTAAGGTACACAGGCCTGTCCTAAGTAAAGGCGATCCACTCGCTATGATCAATACACACTCCAACAGCGAGTGTCCTTAGAAATGACGCTCGTGCTTTTATAAGATGTGTGCGGAGTGTTGACTGCCCACTAACCCTAAGGCAAACACTGTGCCTCTGCCATAAAGACACTTTAAGTATAGCACAAGTCAGAGTGAGGGCATGTGGTGAAACCACTATGAGGGAGAGAACAAAGAATGTTCTGAATGCTGTTTGGCAAAGTACTTGTCCATGCTCTTCGTGTTCTATGAAGTAGAAATTACACAGTCAGTCTTAAAGGGATAGTTCAAACTGTGAGCATTTTTATTTTTCAGTGCAGCTCAAAAATAGATGTTTCACTGGACGTTCGTGCTGTTCATTCTGGGATTGTTGGATTGTTGAGATCTACAGAATCAATATTCATGTTAGGTCATCCTGATGGGGGAATTATGTCATCATTTATTAATCATCATGTCATTCCAAACCTGTATGACTTACTTTCTTCTGGGCATTTTGGAGGCTGAAGTCCTTTGAAGCCCTTTAAAAATAACGGCAATTATATTTATTCAGTTTAAATAATAGAAAAAAGTCATAAAGCTTTGAATTGACGGAGAAAGAGCAAATGAAGACAGAATTTTTCATAAATTCTTTAAAACCTTTACAAAACTATAAAACCCATGAGACCTTTCACCTGCACAAACGATTTTTAAAATGGAAAAGGAGTCATTAGATTTTTTTTAATGTTCTTCACACTAAGAAAAAAGTAATTTTAACAAATGTGTCAGTGAAAGGCTATGGCATTACTATGAAAATCCTAACCAGCTATAAGTGATGCATTTAATTTTTATTCGTTAATTTGATTGGTTAATGTTGAAAAATTGATTCTTGTTCATTTATCGTATTTTAATTTTAGGTCGTGTTATATTCATGTTACATTGCAATCAAGATCAATAAATATTTAATACGTTTTTTCCATTGCTAGTTGTATGGTAACTAATGTAGTTAATAAATTGACCCTTATTGTAATTAATTTGCCACAGGTGCCCTCTGGATTTTCCTATTAGTCTTTTACAAAGGGTTTTTTTCCAATTTATGAGTAAAACAAGGTGTGTGGCAGCTCTGCAATGTAAATTACACACACACACACACTGAAAAGAGTTTGAGTTGAAAACCTCATTATACAAACCCACAGGAAAACCTTGAGGAAGCCCATGAAGAATTAGTCTCTTGGGATTTGACGACATGTCCAAACCCAGTCGTTGAATAGAATAGAGCAACGTCAACATACATTAAAAAAAATAAAACAATAAAAAAACATAATCATAAACTTTCGTGTATCACGAAAGGAATTCCAATCATGATGCGTCTAAGCTACATGTGAATACAATTATTTTGGGGAGAACTGTCCCTTTAAATGTAAGCCTCGAAGATACAGGTGCGCTTTGAGCCAGACAGACAACCAACCCTCCTGGCAACAGTACTGTTTGGCAACACTCAACAAAAACAAAGTTGTCTCGGTTTACCTGGTTTGACGGTCTTAATTCGAATCGGCTCCCGAAAGTGGCGGATCACCGCGTGTGTGTCTCGGTTCGTCAGCCCGCTGACAGGTGTCCCGTTCACTTCCAATAACACATCCCCGTAGTACGGTAGTCTCCCGACGTGACACACCAGCACTTCCAAGTTCATCTGACCGAGGAACGGGAACTCCCCGTGCTCGGCGCCTCCGAGGATCTCCACAACATCTCCGAACTCCCCAACACTTCCCCACGACACGGCGCACTCCTGCACTTTAGTAGACCAGTGTTTCTTCCTCTTCAGCGTTTTAGACATCGTACAGCCTTGAAGTTTCGGTGCAGTTTGACGTGAGCAGGTTTGAAGCCTTTCTTCCCTGTGTGCCGTTCACTTTACCCGGTTTAGGGACGACAGCGCGCGGATGTGGAACGCCATCCAGTCCGTGGTGATATCTCCATAAGCCTCATCTAACGTTACCATTATTCAACATTTAGATTACATTAGTTTGCGATGGTAAAAACGCCAGCTCCAAATACCCCAGGAGCTACATAATGCAAAAGTAAACAACATTAGACAAGAGCGAGGTTAAGTGTGTTTACCTGGTAAGTTCACTCAGGGTTTGCATGCAAAGCGTCAAGCGCGCCAGACTGACACACCGAGAAACGCGCCTGTCAGTGCAGCGTAACAAAAATGTGTGTCTGTAAACGGAATTAGCAGCAAAACAGTGTCCCGCAGGTATAAAGAGCTACAGCGGCGGCTGTCTCGGATATATTCGGTTGTTGTCCAAACGACCGAAGCTCAGGTTCGTCTTCGAAACGCGATGCCCAGTCAGTGAGTAGATGCGTCTGACGTCTTCATTCCTGGCTTGTGGCTGAACCGTCAGCTTTACGCACATTATGAGCCTTTGACAGATAGCCTACTAGTGAAACAAACCGGTCGAGCATGTGTGTATCGCCTCAGATGGACGCTGCGATGCTGTCATCTGCTCTCTCAGATCTCCAGCTACTGTTGCGCTCAGCTTGTGTTTGTCAAATGAAGCGAGTGTGTGTGTGTGTGTGTGTTACGCGCGCGCTCGCAGCCAGCAGCGGCCTGTGACTGGACGGCTCTCAGGTGGAGGTTTATGTGAACTGAGCTTAACTGATTTAGTAAATTAAGACACAAATCAGCCAATTATGAAACCCACAGATTTCACTCTGAATTCTGATTGGATGAGCGGGCCTATAATTCGTTGTGAAATAAACTAATAACAGCACACCTGTAATCGCTGGGTTTTATATTAATGTGTCGATTTCCACCCTGCTTGGCAGCCCTAGGCGACAGTAATTTGTATTTTACTAATAATAAATGTAAATAAACTGTATATTGGCTTCAGTGGCGTCGTAGTTGGGTGAAAAGTGTGATTACATTACCAGGGCCCCACGTGGGGGGAGGGCTCCTAAGGAGTGAAATTTTATTTTCCTTTAAATATAGTTTTAAGATCACAATAAAAATTATTAACTAATGTAAATACTAATATTTCGGGTAAATGCATGTGTGTGAACCTTAAGCTTACGGGGTCATTGCTTGTGCACAGGGCCCAGAATTTGGTGCTACGCCCCTGATTGGCTTTTTTCCATTGCATAAGTGTGATAAAAAATGCCCTTTACCTGCAGAAAAATAACTGTCATTCAATACTAACCCTCAGCTTTGAATGTTCATATTAAACGCAATTAATAACTTAATGTAGGCCACATTTAAGTAATTTGAAAGGATTGCTATTATGCATTTCAGACAAAAATGAGCTAATTTGCTTTTCACAAATGCAAATAATTGAAAAAGTCAAATCATCTTTGCATATCACCAAGCAACACATCATCTTGTATTTCCTGCTCACAAGTGAGGGGAAAAAAACCCTTGCTTTGACTTTCAAAATCATGCTATGTATATAAACCTATACAAATCTAATTCCATTCATAAAAGGAAACACTTAACGTTAGAATAAATAAATAAAAACCATGCATTTTCAAATTTAAAGTACCCCCTGCATAATAAAGCATAGTGCTTGCAATGCCAAGGTCATGGGTTCGATTCCCAAGGAAATGGATAACCTGTAGCTGTACCTTGAATGCAATACTTCCAAAAAGCCATTTTTTATTGCTAAATGTAAAGCATTAAAACATTTCAAAATAATCTCCCATTACCAAATATGGTAATATAATGAATGTAATGTCAGTGCTTGCCCTTTTATTCTTTCTGTCTTATTAATCTGATAATGTAATTTAATTTGTAGCTTAAGCCTAGGTGAGGATATCACAAGTAATCAGTGAATATTTCATCTTGTAATCAAATTATAGGGCCAATTATCTTAATAGCAAGATCATGTAGAGTAGAGGAAGACTCAAAGCTGCCACCTTATGGTGAGTAGTTGTAACTGCAGCATATCCTGAGTCTCATCATTTAATCTGCCTTTGCTTAAGACAAACATGACACACTATTCATGCGCTCAGCTCCCTTATTAATTACAGACAAGCCACGACAGATCAAAACAGCCTTCTACAGTTTGTAAAGGATTCAATTTAATTCCCAATCACTGCTGCACTTCAAAACGCAGAACACTTGTATTTCCCCTGAGTATAAAGATCAGACACAGGAAGCGCAGCAGGAAGTGTGTATACATGGTTAATTATACTAAAGAACAAGAGCAGACATGAAACTAATTTCAGTGTGTTAGTAAGTCATTTGCAGACCAACCTACAGCTATACTCAAATAACATATACCTCATGCAGAACTATCAAGATGTTTTGCTTTTTTTTCTATTTGGTGGAAAAGACACTGTGTATGCCACAATACAAAATAATACCTGCTGTAAAGTTTACAGGTTTGGCTCTTAAAAGGACAGTTTATCCAAAAATTTAAATACTTTTCATTACCTCATCCTCGTGTTGTTTTGAAAGTGAAACGCAAAAAGAGAAATTATGTGCTAGCTGTACTTCTCCATGCAGTGATAAATGATGAATTGTGAAAAAAAAAGGTTGAAAAGCATATATTCAAAGTATAAAAGTATATATACTTATACTACAGGAAAATAGTGCTGTCGAACGATTAATCAGTTAATTGCAACCAAATTAAACGTTTTTTGTTTACATAACAAGTGTGTATATTATGTGTATATAAACACAAACACATGTTTGTTTATATATATATATATATATATATATATATATATAATTTTTATCTTTTGGTGGACTATCAATTTAAAAAATGCAGTTTATTCTGGGCAGAATTCTAAAACAAAACTCTTAGAATCACTATAAAAAAGTTTTGTTTCTGTAAGTGGCATGAAAACTATATAGCTAAACCCTTAATTGCTCAGTAAAGACCTGCCTGCTGGTGTGAATCATCAGGAATCTTTGTTTTAACATCAGACACCTGAGAGAGAGCACAAATATCATAACTGAAAAAATATAGTTTTTATCGTAAACTTCACCTTCAGGATAATTTGTATCTGGAGGACAGAATGCTCAAATGTTATTTAAAAAATTTTTTTGAAAACCACTTTAATAACAATAATATTAAATCTGGTTGTACATGGCTCTGAACACAAATAAACTCGCTTATTAGATATCTACTGGTTGTTCCAAGCATATTCTAGTCTCAGTTATGGTCTAAACGAAGAGGTCTTTCTTGAGCGGTGCAGGACGGCGCGTGCAGAGGACGCAGCACGTCCCTGTTCCACCGTTGTAATAATCCAAAGCGAGTCTCGTGTTTGAATGAATTATTGATAAAGCTGAGTAAAGAGGGTTAGCAGCAGGCGGAGGTATGTACTTTGATCTCACAACTATAATTTCTCTCTGAGAACATCTCTTGGAGGATGGCAATGAAAATTGTCAGTTCAAGGGATTCAAATTGGTCTCCGTCCTTTTACACTCGGCAAAAACTTCTGGAAAAGTTCTGCAGTTTAGTATATTAGCATAATTCAATTACACTTTGCAAGTATGCTGTGGTATAACGCTTACATAGTGCACTTGCAGTGACAACACTTTCCCACACAAAGCAATAACACTGAAGAAGAGAGCACTCAAAATAAAAAAAAGGTTAGGATGAAAGAGACGTTTGCTCTTTCATAAAGCAAAAACAATAGCAGCTCAACATATACATTTTTATTCATATAAGATATTAACCCTGTAGCAAAATAAGAGTTGATGAGTTTATTGAACCTTTAGAAAATTCTTTGTATGTTATGTTATTTGATACATCAGTCTTTTATATATAATATACTGTAGAATATTATATCGCTAATATACTGTAGTACGATATAAAATAAATCAAATATAGAATATGTATGTCACTCAAGACTGAAGCAGGAATACATAACTTGGTGCAAACTTATTTATAGTCAAAAAGTAAGATGTAATGTAACTATATATATATATATATATATATATATATATGGACTGTGCAAACAGAAAATGGTTCCTATCCTTTTCCTATCTTCCTAAATTCCTATCTTTTGCTGTAGGGTGTCAGTTGGAAATATCAGTTTACATTATTTTTGTTATTAATTGTAATAATGCAGTGAGATTATTGTCTGCAAAAGAAGTCTGACAACAGTAAGTGCTCCACACAGAGATCTGATCTGATCATCATCCAGTGGTGACATGACGTGAAGTACCAGAACAAACTGAGACAGACTAAATCCAGAAGAACTGTGCCAACGTCTCCAAGATGAAGAAAGCTCGCTCCACCCGAAAGCTACAGTACTGTTCAAAGTTTCAGACTCTTGTGTAAAAATGCTGCAAAATGAGGATGCTTTCAAAAATGATGCCATAAATAGATTTAATCTATCAATTAACTTCTATCAACTAAATAAATATAAATATTTGGTATTACAGCTTTTGGTAAAACAGCTTCTGTTCCGAGGTACACTTGCCCATAGTTTTACAGGTAGCTTTGCAGGTAGGTTTCTTGAAGAATCTTGGAGGCACAGTTTTCTGGATTTAGTCTGTCTCAGTTTGTTCTGTTACTTCATTTGATTCCAGACAGGCTGGATGATGATCAGATCTCTGCACAGTACTGTATACAGTATATATCATCTGCCGCTTTTTAATTCTCAGTTGTATTTGTCAGCAAGATGATCTTTCTGAAAAATTTCTAACAAAATGAAATGAAAAGCATTTTTATGTTTGCATTTACTTTACAAAAATCATTAGATTCCACAGCAATGACATATGAATATATATATATATATATATATGTGTGTGTGTGGGTGTGTGTGTGTATTTATATATATATATAGCATATACATATATATATATTCCACAGCAGACACACATATGTACTGTGGAATAGATACTGTATATAAAGGGATACAAAAGACATAAATGACATATAGCATGACCTGAAGGTGGATGATTTTACAATTACAGTATATTGAAAGATCATTTACTGAAAATGATAAAACTATCATACATGGTAACGGCCATGTAGTTTCTTTTTTTTTTTTTTTTTTTTTACAGGTTGAGAATTTGGAGATTTTAGAAATATGCATATCAAATATGATACAGTAAAGTATTAAAAGGTTCTTCACAATGCCACAGAAGAACTATTCAGCCAAAGGCTCTTTAAAGAACCATCTTTCTGACCTTTTTATAATCTGAAGAACCTTCTTTCTCCACAAAGAACCTTTTGAGAAATAAAAAGGTTCTTCAGATGTAAAAGGCTCTTTATAGAACCATTTAGACTAAACAGTTCTTCAGCGGCATTGTGAAGCACCTTTATTTTTAAGAGTGTAGGATTATGGGATTAAAACAAGACCCTAAATATGAGCCATTGCAGTAGTGCTCCTTCCCTTAGCTTGTTCCACTAATAACCGTTTATTTGAATAACACAAGTACATCTTCACTCGTGACGCATCTGAATTCATTTTATTGTTTAAATGTCAGTTAAATGTCAGAGTTTTCAGAAACATAATGTTCTTTATACATGCTTTACAGAATTTACAGGTACAGCATACAAAAAAAAATACACAAAAAATGAACGAAACATTAAAAAAAAAAAAAGCAGCATTTAAATATTGTCAAAGCATTTAAGTAAAACTTTGGTTTGCAGAAGGCAGGAATGTTTAATCCATGTGGATTTTTCTTTGGTGCAAATCACACTTGTACATTTTTAAAGATCCCTACAACGTCCTGTATAATTCAGGGGGAAATAAAACCGCCATTCGCGTACATTACTTTTAAACTGCTTTGCACTAATCTCTCACAAGCTCAACCGAGAGAGACCATGCAAGCATTAAGAGTAATTCTAAAAACCTAGACGTTTTAACTGTAGCTGGAAGCCACGGATGACATCCGCTCCTTTCCTTTTTTAACAAGAGAAACTGACACAGCGAGGAGTCAGACAAATCATTTGACATCAAGGTCTCTGATCAGTGTAATTGTATAGATAACTGCAGCGTGAGAGATTGTGCAAAACGCAACAAATCAATATGCAAAAGGGGTAGTTATCACAGTTGGAAAGTGACTGAAAACAAAGCATTTCAATTAAAAGACGGTAAGACAGTGACCACAGATATCTGCAAGATCCGGCTTTCGTATACTCAAAAAGTGCAAAATGTCAGTGTACTGCTGTTTTAGAGCTTCCTGAACAAACACGGCCCGGATTTTTTCCAGCATCCACACACAATGTTTGGATCAAGCATTGAGTCTGCATCGTAAGGCAAAGTTTCCACTTCTAAACTAAACAGAATTAAGAAGCAGCCATAAAAAAAGGTTTCAATAGTGTAGTGATGTATGATGCACGGCTCACACAGAAATCACTTTAAAGCAGCTTTCTGTTGGTCAATGCGGCAAATTCATGCAACCAACTTTGAAAAAGAGTCAAGCTCTCAATTTCACCTGTAAAGTTTGGTAGAGGGGTGACCACAGCTTTAAACTGGTAAAGACTGCAATCTGTGTGACAAACTTCAAATCCAAAGCAAAATGTTTTGCCTTGCAAAAAAAAAAAGAGACATGATTGCATTTTTCCGGGTGAATTTCACCACATCTAAGTAAATGTGACAGCACTTTAAAGCAAAGGAGTGGCTGTGTCCAAAACCTGGGAGGTAGGAAGGCATTAAGCATGTTCCAATCAAATTGTTGCACCACACTGCATGTTACATTTAAATTTGCCTAATTTCTACCGCGTAATAGGAACTGTGATCAGATCACCAGATGTTACATTACAGTGTCTTGAAAGTCTGTCTAAAATGCATTTCCTTAAAAAGCGTCTGTTGAGTAAGTGGGCAGCAAGAGTGCAAGGCAGCTTCCTTTGGTTTTGACCAAACAGCCTCTTAAGACAATGTTAAGACAACCTAGATGTCCTCAGGAGGCCAAAACCAATATAAATGACTAGGCAAGACTATGCCTAACTGTGAAAATGGTTCTTACATCTCAAATTATGATGATAATAATTAAATAACTCAACAAGATCAGTTTGCTCCAGCAGTAACAAAAGATTTCAAATGCAGAATACACACATTTGAGAAGTGAAGTGTGTAATTTTTACACTAGGCCACCAAATGGAATTGAAAGAAATTCTCTCGGATCAATCACAAACTGCATGTGCACTTGCAAGAATGCAGATGCAGATGTGGGAAACCAATTCAAATGGAAATTGTCGCAAATTACACAAAATACAAACATGGAAGCTTAGTATGGTTGTAAGAGTAAAAGAAAAGTTAGCATATTATGATTCATATAAGGCTGTCCTGGGAAGATTGTCAAAGGTGCAACATATCCGGTCTTTCTAACGGTCTGTAATAGTGCCTTAAAAAAAAAAAAAAAAACAGAAACTGACAAATATGTTTAGGTTTGTGAGAAGCACTACACACAAAAAAATATATTATTAATGACATAACAGTAACTCTGGCATACAATAACAGAGCTGTCAAGTCTGTTAACACATTATTGGTCATCAGTCTGTACCGTTTGCTAGTAGCAATGAGAAATGCAATACAGCTAATCGGCCCTCTGACGTCACGCAGAGAACACCACTGCCCTCTTTTGGCAGTCTAATCTTTACAGTCAATAATCATACAGGTCCTGTACCGCAGCAAAAGCAAGTTATACGGGAGACTGGGTCAAGCTTTGGCATATGCAAAAGGCTCAACGCTCTTAAGTAGGCCGGAAAACCAAACATGGCATAATTCGTACGTCACAGGATATGGTTGGACTAGTGGAGCTCTTGGAAATGGTACATTCAGGGCTCAAACCAGACCGGTTAGCTGAGGACTGGTGAAAGCAGGGATTCCGTCTCCTGTCTGAAAAAGTTTTCCGCAAAACACGCACATCCCAGTGGGTTACAAGGGAACATGGTGGGGAGGGACAGGAGAGGCAGTGTAAACATTGAAGAGAGAGGCAATTCATTTGGCAGATAATGAGGCTTCTCAAAGGAGGTAGTGGGCTGAGGGAGGCGACTGAAGGACAAGGCGGTGATGTTTGGGGTCAAAAGGACTGGGGAAGACGGGGCTGGCTGGGTTTATGTGGGCGCTGAGGAGCTTTCCTGTGGGTTAGTCCTGTATGTGCCTTCCTCCAGTGGCCCCCTCCTCTCCTCTCGGCCGTCCTCAGAGGACAGACCCATCGGAGGCTTGTGTACAGTCACTGAGCCCTGGGCGAGGATGGATGAGTGGGTCTCTTCTCCATCCCAAAATGATCTGCCTGGGACATCTGAGACAAGAATAAAGATTGTGAAAATACATTTCTGCATTAGATCAGTTCCTAACTTCGTTAGCTGTCTAGATAGGCAGTAAAAATCTACTACTGCTTTCATATCTGTATAGAGAGAGCAGATTACTAGAAATATGTACAATACCATTCCAATTTATAGGGTCAGTACGAATTTTTTTTTTAAATAAATACCTAACTACTAAATTGATCATAAAAAAGCGACATTAAAATTATATATATATATATATATAAATTTTCTTTTTTTTTTTTTTTTTTAATTTCTAGAATAGGGGGGGGGGAAATCATAAGGATCATTTAACAGTAGTGGTAACTTTTGAACATTCAGTTGTGCCATCAGTATTAAACCACATTTCTAAGTAATTGACAGAAAATGTATGTTTTAAATTTTAAAACTTTAATAATATTACTGTTTTTACTGTATTTTTGATCAAATGGCGAGCTTTAAGTGCTTTCAAAAACAACAAAATCTCCTGAACCCAAATTTGTCCATTTAAAATCTAAATATTACATTTTATTCATATTTGTACATACGAAGTGCAAAATAGTACGCAAATATACACTTTAAAATATTAATTATTATTAAATATTAAATCCAATACATTTTGTCTTGTCACACTGCACTCAGGAATTGCATTATGTACAAATAACACAAGAGTTGCAAAAAAAAAAAAAAAATCATACAAGGCAAAGTATTTTAAACTAAACTTTTGTGAATAAAGCATTTAACTCCTAAAAATGTCGCCTAGGTGGGCAGATCACTCAGTTGTTCATCTCACCAGTGCTATAGTGTTGTGCCGCTGGTAGTCGTGGTTCATGGTTGGTAAGAAACACAGAGGCGCTCTGCTGGCTCATAAAACTCTCCAGTGCCGCGTCTGCACGCTCAGCGTGCTGATCCCGCTCTTGATGGCCGCTATGGTGTCCATCCCGAGAGATCTGAGACACAAGCGGGTCGTCCTCTGTCAGGTAGGTGTATGGACAGTACTCACGAGTGCGCGAGTAGATGTTGGCATTGTCATAGCAGTCTGAGCAGATGACCAGAGGAGCTGGTCCACCTAAAAAACACAAACATTTACCCATGATTAATGAGGACAACTGCTGAGAAAAACAGCCTCCTTTGCAATGAGATGATCGATCGAGTGTCAAAATATACATTTTTAGGCAAATCAATTGTTTTTTTTGATATCACATTACCATTAGGGATATTTGCTTGTCCCTCTCTGGGTTCACTGCGGTGGAAGCTGCTACGACCAGCAAAAAAAGAGTCCACACGACTACCCAGCATTCCAATAGCATCTGGATCAACATCACTGCTCACTTCACCGTAACATACTCCTGTTCAAACACATCACAACAAAATATTATTGTACATCCTTCATAATGACATGTAAAGTTGTAAATGTATAGCTTTCCTGAAGAACACATTTTCTTGCTAGAGGAACACAGGGTGACATTACCATCAGTGCCTTTGTGAACATAACCGTTAGCATGAGACGGCATAAGCTGCTGATGGCTTCCATTCTCTGAGTTACTGTAGCCCTCCTGAGGCTCGGACAGAGTACCCTGAGACGAGAGATAACTGGGAATGTCCGCTGGAAGGTTCATCTCATCTGGAATACACCAACAGAGAGATTTAGACATTAAAATTCACATCATTTTTCTGCATTAATTTGTATGATAATGAAATTATTACATTTTTGGTCCATGCTAAAACTGTTATAATGGCTATTTTAAGTAGGCTTTTGCATTTATTACATAATATCCTGACTGTTATTATTTAAAATAACTGCGTCGTTAGTAACTGTGTATTCACCCTGTAGTATAAAATAAATACTGACATTTGGAAAAGCACATTTTGTTGGACAAATAATACTATTGTGGATAATAATCCTTTTTTTTTTTTTTTTACTATAATATCATATTAAAGCAGTTTGGGTTAAAAGACCACTTACAATCAATTATAATTTTAATATTTTGAATATTACAACATTTACGGTTTTCTACCTAGTTTTTAGATTACATATTTAAATTTAACAAATATAATACATTTAACCAAATTATATTATATTTTAACAAGACAGTATTTCCATTACTCAACTCTTTAAACACCAAATTATAAATAAAAGAAAACAATTTCTTATATTAAACTAAACTGTAAATAACTGCACTATATTGTTACCGTTTATACTGTTGCATTATTTTGACTCGTAAGAATCATATCCCAGTTGTGATTAATAAGTTTCATAATTACAATATAAATCTAATTTACAGCTCCATTACTAAGAATTATTTAATTATGTATCAATTTGGTCTATTAACTAGAATTTCTATAATCATAACATTAATATAGTTTTTCATTTTAATTAGTTAACTGATAAATGCAAAACTGTTGACTGACCTGTACTTGTTATACTGTAGTCTTCACTCTTTCTCCTCATGTGATAAATGACGATGACCCACACAAGCGAGGTACCAACTACGCAGCAGACAACAACCATCACAACAATGCCAACCGTTGTCCATCCATCCTGACTGTATATGCTGGTCACCGGGTCACAGTTGGCAGAGGGTGAGACGCTGAGGTAGATATGACCGCGCTCTGTGCCGAGCGTGTTGGACATGATGCATGTGTATTTCCCTGCATCAGCAGGGCTGGCATCTACGATTATGAGAAGCTGATTGGCTGCGGCGAAGAAGTGGCGTTCCGTCAACACCAATGGGCCGTCGTCTTTGGTCCAGTTGAGGCGGGGGGCAGGGCTACCACGAGCTATGCACTGAAGCACAGCAGTCTCACCTCGGGCAACGTTACGGTCCTCTAGAGGGCGCTGAAAGGATGGAGTTTCTGACAAAAAGACCAGAGAGGATTATTTATTAAATGTAAATAAATCAAAAGAAAATTGTGGACTTATTGTAAAAAACTATACCTAGCACAGTAAGAGTGGCATTAGCTGACAGGCTGCCCGCTTCATTTTTGGCAGTACAGCTATAGACGCCCATATCCTCAGTTTTCACATTAGCAATGAAAAAAGTGTCATCATCTGGCATGACATGCATCCTCCTTTCACGTGCCGCAGGGAAATTGATACCCCCATCTTTCTGCCAGGCGATCTGTGGTGTTGGGTGTCCCTCCGCAGCGCACTCCAATCTAGCGACAGTACCGGTGCGGATGGTCAGGTCCATGGGAGTCTTCAGGAAGTTGGGGAGCTCTGGGTAAATCCATTACAGGAGTTATTTTCACAAATGTATTCAAGTAATTCCAGAAAGTCCTGAAATATCTAGATGACACTTGACTGTAAGAACACAACATACAATTCTTTCCTATATAATAGTAATTCCTAGATGTAAAAGAAATGGAAATGTCCTAAACTCTTTCACAATTAAAGTGGAACAAAAACACAAAATGTAAAAATAATGTTGTAAAAAATAAATTGTTAATAAAAACACAATTATTTTATATAAAATATATTCTTTTTCTCATTCTACAATATTTATTAAATACTTCAAATATTTTTACGTAAGGAAATGCATGTGATAATATGCCTAAACAAATCGCAAACAATGCAATTGTTATATTACACTAATGTTATCATAATTTTCTACTTATGAAATGTGGCAACAGAATTCATTTCTGTTAAAATAGCAACCCAATGGCCAATCAAACCCTAACCAGTGCCTTTTGCATTTACATTGTTTGCATTGTGAATAATGTTTCTGTTATTGTTATATTCTGTTATTAGGTTGCAAATCCGCTCTTCCATCAGTATCATCAACTGACATAAACACAATAATTACATTGCTGAAGTCAGCATCCCAGAGGGCTGCTATGTTTGTTCAACAGTTATGGAAAATTAAACGGAAAGCGCTCTGAAAACAACCACAGAGATTTGAGGGCAAATAAGGGGAGGGAAAAAACAAATAGCAAACTGCTTATGAAAGTACTGTAGAGGTCACAACAGTTAGCAATACGCCTGTACAAGAGTACTGCAGATAATTACATAATCAGCACTTTAAATTAACAATCTGACACTACGACTATTAATAATATGCTTCCGTAGATACTAATGAGTGCTTTTTATTTCGGATTTCCAATTTACACACAAAAAAAGAGCAGTGGATTCAGGAGATCATTCATCTAAATTCAAATCCCCAAAAAAGACATTTTGGAAAGATTTTAACAAAAAAGCTTATTATGGAACAATAATGTAACAATATGTAACAATTTAGACGAGGCACTAACCATTAACAGTGAGCTTGGCCAGAGTGGAGTAGTTGGACCCAAAATGGTTGGAGATCACACACTGGTACTGGCCCTCATCTGTGAAATTAACATTGAGCAGGTGGAGTACGGTGGTGTAGGAGAGGCGGCGATCCTGGTAGCGAGCGTAGTTCTGCACCTGGGCTTCATACAGCACTTCTCCGTCTTTGCGCCAGGCGGTGCTCATGGGAGAGTCGCTGCTGCTGAACGCAGAGCAGTTCAGAGTGACATTGGTCCCACGTAAGGCCACTGCGGTCTTGGGATGCGCACTGATCTGAGGTTTAGGGAAGTCATCTGCGAGTGAGAGAAAATAAAGAGATCTTAATGCAAGAAAGAGCTAATATTTATTTATTTACAGTTTCATAAAATTGCACTAAACAGAAAAGATTTAAATGAACAGTTTGTTACAAGTCACTCACTGCAGACGAACTCCTCTGGTTTAATACGGAGCACGCTAGATCCTGCCAGGAAGGCGGGATGAGCACAGACGGCGGTGCAGGATTGCTGGAACTGACTGTCAATCAACCACTGGCCCAACCACCGCAGCTGACAGTCACACAGAAGACTGCTGGTGTTCAGATCACTGAGGAAGACCACAATGGAAGAGCTGAATCACACCATTGTTACATACACTATAATAATATTTGTCTGTATTGACAATGTAAAATGCACAGAGACAGATACACTCTGTAGGAAGTAAACAATTACTTACAGTGTTTTAAGTTTTAAATGAGTGAAAGCATCAGGATGAACAGACATGATGCCATTCTTACTCAGGTCCCTGCGGAACAAATTCAGAAAGATTATTTATAATGGAACGATACAAAACAGGAGCTCTATGTGTTGTGCTGAATAATGAAATGAACTGGATTTTAATTTTACTGTTTTCAAATCGTCTTTACATTATATTTACAAATGTGAAGAATATAACAGCGCAACATTAGAAATCTATTATTTATAACCTTGAAGACACAGGTCCAAGTTAAGAAGGGGTTAAAAAGACGAGTCATATGTGGAGTTTTGATGCACAATTTCACTACATAAGATTTCAGCTTTTGTATGGAACTATGAAAGCTATAAAAGTTCCCGCCTAGAAGTAACTAAAAAAATTGCAGTCTTGCAACTGCAAATTCATTTTTTTATAACTAACTTT
>JAUCMU010000104.1:18763472-18775274 GCA_032275025.1 Enteromius treurensis
ATGATTATAAAGAACTCATTCAGAACAATACAGAAAAGAATTCAGAACGTGGTTTCATTCAACTTTATAAACTCTTGCAACCAGTTTGTTTTATACCCTAGGGCAGAAACATGCTTCCAAATAAATAGTATCTGAAGGGATTTCTATATTGCTACATCCAATAATAGAGAAATGATACTCAAAAGGACTGATATGAGAGAGACTCACAGATGCTCCAGCTCCATCAGACCCTCAAACACGCTCTTAGTAATGGTCCTGATTTTATTATTCTGTAAACCTCTGGAAAAAACACAGATGTGCATAGGTCAAGCCACACTTAACATTTCTGAGTCAGATAAACAGCTCGTATGCACCGACAAACTTACAGCGAGTTCATCCTCTTCAAACCCACAAACATGCCAACCACATCCTCGATGGCGAGGGATATCTCATTATTACGGATGTCCCTGAAACAAACAAACAAACAAACAAACAAACAAACATCAAAAAGAGACCCATCAGAATATTTTCAAACTTCTGCTGTGTAGAACATGCATTCTGTTATTCATTTTAAAAATGTCACCGCTGTTTTATTTAGGCGATGTACTTCTATGGCTCCAAGCAGCTCAGAGTCATTGTATGCTTTTTATATACAATAGAAGGTTTTGTATGGACAGGCTGGTATGTGGGAGTATTGCGAGACTGTTTTCACGCTCTGTTGGCTGTAAAAGCCTGACATCTCTTTTACAACTGTGCCAAAAGGACATGGGGGAGGTTACGAGAGGTGGGCATGTTTGAATGTGTCCTTTTTCTGTGGGGAAACTAAACTAGAAGGATTCATACAGGGCTTAAACTAGAGATAAACTAGAGACTGTATCTGTTTGTAATTACGAGCTCATTTTATTTTAAAGAGACAGAGCACAACGCTACTTCAATTTTCATTAAGATAATTTCTCAAAAATAACACCTGAGGGTGAACAGGGCATGACTGAATATGATAATGAGACGAATTATTAAAAAGTATGCCATCGTTTACCAGCAAAACTGTTTTAACTACTATTTGGAATAAAAATAACATTTTTGTGGTGGGATGAGTAAAACCAATGGTAGGGCAATTACACATCTTACAGTGTACGGACGTTAGCCAGGCTGCTGAACACTCCTTCTCCCAGGTGTGTGATTTGATTGTCACCCAAGTTGAGACTCTGCAGGAGACTGAGACCGGAGAACACGCAATCCTCCAGACGACTCAAGTGATTGAAAGACAAATCCCTGGAAACAAAACACAGGAAACGCATAACCTAAAAGCCAGCCAACAATCAAACACAAAAACACCTCAAGAAAAAAGTAAAAGACTAGATTATGCATTTCTAGAGAAAATGTGCATGTTAATTCCACCGCATTGTATATAGGATTATATCACTCACAGCTCTTCCAGTCGATGACAAAACTCCCAGGCATCAGCTCGAATGAGTCCGATATTGTTCTGATTCACCCGCAGAATCCTGAGCATGTGCAGGCCATACAGCCAGCCCTTATTCAGCTCGGTGAGATTATTATACTCCAACTCTCTGGCAGAGGGCAGAACACACGTCACTTATAAATCACTACTTTGATTCATGTGAAACAGAAACTTAAATGATAAGTAAAAAAAAAAAAACAAAAAAAAAAAAAAAAAAAAAAAAAACACTACAAAAGTTTTATTTAAAGCTGGGTGGTTTAGCAAAAAGAAATAAATAAAATAATATTAATAATAATAATAATAATAATAATTCAAGCCTTTCTTGCAAACATTTGATGCATATAAATGTACACAATTTCTCCAAAATGACTTAAGGGTAATTTTCTCCCCACAAAGGAACCACTACTTTACACACTATTGCCAAATTCTTCAATGTGGTTAATAAAATGGCTTAAATTTTTTTTTTTTTTTTAGAGAAAATATACATTTTTACATACATATACTTTTTATTTCAACATTTGCAGTGTTCTAATGAAACCCTGAAAGCAGTGACTCACAGTTCCTCCATGTTTTCCAAACCAAAGAGAGCTCCGTCCATCAGCTTTGTGATGCCGTTGCGCTGCATCTTCAACGATTTAAGAGCCTTCAGTTCTTTAAAAACGAGACTTTCCACGACACGAATCCTGTTGCGCCTCAATTCTCTGAAAAAAAAGTGACAAAATCATAAAGAGGGGCACATTATAACGAGAAAATCAAAACCACTGCCTTAACAGTCGGAGAGAGGAAAGATAACAAGGGAAATTAACTCCCCAATTGATAATATCAGGTGCATTAAGCGAGCAGTGGTCCTGTCAGACACAATCTAATTGAGCACTGCAATAACATCCTATTCATTATCCATGAATACGCACAAGACTTGGAGCTGAGAGAGGGTGAAGACTTTATCAGGCAGCAGAGAGAGTCTGTTCTGGTTTATCTTCAACACCAGGAGGGAGCTGATGTTTCCAAAACAACCGGGCTCCAAGGAACTTATCTTGTTTTTGCTCAGGTTGCTGTTGTGATGTAGAGAGGAAACAGACAAATATCCATGAACCACAGAAGTAATCAGAAACACCAAGAAAACGTCCATTATTCAATGACAAACAAAGATCAAAGCAACAACTGATACTCGACTTGTCTCGGACTGATAACTCAAGGAAAAAGGATAACTTCTTCAGAAAGCTCTTATGAAAGTGCACAACTCAGACAAGCCCGAGTACAAAAACTCACAGGTATTTCAGCTGCATGGGAGGGAATGATCCGGCCTTAAGTTCAGATATAGAATTAGAGCTCAAGTCCAGGCTTTCTAGGAATGAATACGGCAGCAGCTGCTCTGCCACGACTTCAGAGATTCGGTTATGAACACTGAAAATAAACAGCAGGTATAGTACCGTATCAACACAAATGGTCATATATATATACACTTGGAGAAAAATTGATATGGAGGGGAAACTTACAGTGACAAAACTGTGACGTTGGATGAGGCATCTCCAAGAAAAGGCACAGCTGTAAGTTCATTCTGATTCAAGGACCTAAATTCACAAATAACAAATTATTAATATCGAAGAATGGGGGATCTCTAGAAGGTGTTATTTCAGTACACATCATATACATTTATAATGCATGTAAATATCAGTTGTCCTGCATCTCAATATTGAAATACTTAGTTTTAATGTCAAAGCTCTGCAAGTTTTCGTTTGTGGGGTACAGAAAAATATAATGCAATTCAATATAATGAAATAAAAATACCTCAAGACTTCTATCATATTTGAGAATCATGTTTTAACAAGTATTAGTATGAAATAATGGAACATAACCACGCTATTATGAAGGAAAATACAGCTGCGTTGTTTTTTTCTACGAAGTGTGACAAGTCTAAGCAATGCAACGAATCAAGAATTCATAAGCAATAATTAAATATTACTAAAATTGCATCAATCCAACAAAAGTAAAGCATTGAGCTGTCAGTTGCGCGTTCGCATTATGCACATGTGCAGTCCCTGCAAGGCGCTGAGCATGTAAACAACATCTCCTCTATTACTCACGCATGGGTGATCCAAGCTGGAGCTTCCAGAGCTGCAGCAGTCAGTCTTTTCCTGTTGCATTCCAGCACTTGTGATGGACCTGGACCACCAGAACACGTACAAGGAGAAGGGCAAGTGTCCAGGCCCACGACACTCAGTATGAGCAGGAACAGGGCCTGGGGGATGGGCCAGCCCTCCGCCATTTTGAGTTTCTTGGTCGCAAATGTTCAGTCCAGATTATGACATTAATGGGACACAGAGACTAGTCTGTGTTTTAGAATAGAAATAGGATATCATATAAATCTGAATTAAGTTGAAAAACATTGCAACGTTCTGACAAAATCAATCCGGAGCCATCTTTTGGCTCCCTCAGCTCGCCCCTTCGAAATTCCCTTCTTCCGCCTTGCAATCTCTGCAGCTTCAAGAATTCCCAAACGGAGCGTCAAACAAGCTTTAAACGCGGAAATATGCTTAAGCCGTTCCGAGAGACTTCGGGCCCTGTGTGATATTGTTTGTATGCGTTTGAGAGAAAAATAAAGTAGAAGTGAAAATCGTCTTTCCAAGCATTGTTCCTCGACTTTTTTTTCCCATGGAAAAACAAAAGCACCTTCTTCCGTTGACACGTGATCCACCCCTCTGTCACGTGCTGCTGGAGGACTCGCGTCAAGTTGACAAGTCGATCAAACTTAACTGTTTTTCACTGTTTCTCCAGGTTTTGCTGTAGCCTTCTTATATCATTTGGAATTATCAATATTATATCATTTTCTCGTAAATGTTTTTTTCTTCCCCGTTAAGGGCATCGCTTGCATTTCAGAAATAATATTGGAGATTTATATTCTTATTAATTTTCGTGTTTTTTTTTGTGAAATCTTACAAATCACACGGTTCAAAATACCTCAACTTTTTTTTATAAATGTGTTTAGTATTTTCTTATTACTAGCAACAAATTTGTTATAAAAGGCAAAATGGTTAGCACTTTACTAGAACATGTTTTTTTTTTTTTTTAATGTATGGACAGTAAATGTTAATAAAGTAAAAGAAATTCATTCATATTTCCCATATTATGGCCTTTTCCACTAATCAAAACTTTCACCTTCACACATTTATTTAGAAAGATGAAACATTAGAAGTAACATAAATTTAAATCATACTTTGAGTTTGTGAAGAGTTTGTATTTTCTGTAGCAGATAATTTGACTTTGCACAGTACTGTCATTATCATCTTTCATGATGTACTATTATTTTTCTCTAAATAAATAAACAATGCATGTGATTATTTGCTTTCTAATAGAGGTTCCAACAGCAACATAACTCAAATGTGACTGTTATTGATGTGTATGACTGAAATGATCTAACTCATATGTATGTGCTAAGGGCCAGTTCTCTGACTACACTCTCGATGTACTCTAACTATAAACTAGACACTATAGTGAGATTAGATATTTTTAAGCTAGGCAGCATGTTGACTCAAGTTATATTTTGTGCCTAATGATATAACCACAAGAAGATCTAAGATCTATATGACATATACATTTATTTTGGTCAATATATTAAAGCAACTATTTGCTAAACTATTTTTAAAATAATTAAATATGTGGAAAAAAAAATACCAAAGAAACCTTTAGCGGCAGCATTGTTTAAACTGGGTTCCATTGTGTAAAAAAAAAGAAAAAAAAGGAAAATCATTCTGCTTTGACATGAACAGACATATTTACATATTTTGAAACATTAGTGCTTGTAGAAAGCCTGCAGGTGAAATACCAGAATTGCCCAGACAAGTTAATTAATATATGGTTTTGTGCTTGACAAAATAAAAAATAAAAAAATCATTAGGCGGTTGGTTCTGTGTGATGTCAAAAATAACTTAATTCTTGTAAGAGCAGATATTAACTGAAACTAATAATGCTTACTTGCAAGTTCACAGATTTTCATAGAAAGAGGCGAATATGTTTTCAAATATAATATTATATACAGTAAGTATTTCACACGTATTACTGTTTGATGCTGCAAGGCAAATCAGCATAAATCTTGCAGACCTACGCACCAAACATTTATGTAAAACATATCAACATTTTTACTGAGGTACTCATCAATTCATTAGGCATTGTTGGTCAATAACCACTCTGGTAAGCATTCCTTCTAAATGCTTTCTAGGAAAATAGCTTTGAGCAAGTCTTTGGACAGGTGAGAACATGTCGTTTCTCTCCTGCTGCATCAAAAGCCTCTATTTCTCAGGGGAAAAGCTGGTTATTTGAGACCTGTAGACGTGGAAGTCTGTTACAATGGATATGTCGCAGCAGCAAATACGGTCAGTTAGCTTACCTAAGAGTCTGCGAAAGAGAAAGACGTGGTCAGACATGACTAACATGATTCAGAGGACCTGTACACTGGAAATCAATGTACCCACGCAAACTGTGCATGTCGTTGGTACAGAACTTAAGGTGATTGTAAACCGGTAGGTAATATTGTAATCCATTGTTTGCCTTCATTTTGTATGTAACAAACTGCATGTTGCATGAATTTAGGAACTGTACGGTACTAGCCAAGCCAACATTGCAGAGTGAAAAAAATAGCTATTGGAACTGTTTTTATTATACATATGCAAAAGATACACACTGTGGTTTAACCTCTGCAAATTAAGTGCATTTTTAAAAATATTTTTTTTAATTGAAAGTCTAACTAATGCACATGATGGTCACATAGTGGGAGTGGTTATGTCTGCAGCATTCTTGACAACAAAGCACCTTTAGTTCCTTTTAAAGTAATTATGTAACCCACAACGTTTGACTAAGTTATCTTTACATTAAATTGAACTCACTTATAAAATCAATAAATAAAATTGTATTAGAGGGGTATAGATGTTTAGGGGGGGGGGTTTGTTGTTGTTTTTTGCAAGCATTGTGTGAAACTGTAGTAATAAAAAATACTGATTTTTATTTATTTAAACATTGAAATAAATAAATATCATTCATCTTAAACAATAAATAACAGTGCAATGTAAATGTTGAATAAAAACAAAAAATGATGATGGATAGTAATTGATAATACAAAAACAGGTTTGCAATATTAACTGTAAATATAGACTAAATATAAAGTTGTTCCTACAACAAACCAATAGGATTAACATTTAGCCTATATTCCCCGTAAATAATTTTTATGATTCTAAATATAATACAATTAAGTTTACTAACTAAAAAAGCTGAATTAAATTTTGCATGGCTGAAAATAACAGCGTGTTTTCTAGAGCAAAAGTATGTGCAGCTTCCACGGTGCACCAAGAAAAAAAAAGATATTGAAATCACCATTAAATAGTTTTTTATTGGTTTATTCAAAGCCATCTCTTACCAACAATTTAATGTCATTGTATTTGCATCATATGCTTGCAAATGAAAGAAAGCGGCTTGTTATCCTGAGGCAACACCATGCAACACCAAGCTGGTGCTAACAGTGCCCTCTAGCGTCTCTATATTGGGACGTGGGCGTGTGCAGACAACTAAAGTCTTCCCCCTTCTGTGGATATCCACCTGCATTCAGCTTACTGGCACAGTGACATCTCACGCACATAAAGGGTTAAAAGGGAACTTGTTAGTTACTTTGAAAGAAAGACACATCTTTACAAACCATGGCGTCTCGACGATCACTTACAATTGACACGGAGAAAACGACAAGGACGACTTATGTGCTTGGAACTGAGCTGACGGTCAATTTAAACAGGTGGGCGAATTTGTTTTCATGCACTTTAGGAATAAACTCGTATGCATATTAGAACGTTGTTTTATTTTTAAGGGACGGTCGCTCTAGTGTTTGTAAACATCGTGATGGAACTCAAGGGAATTAAACTTATAAGACATATTTAAAGGGACAGTACACTCGAAAGCCCATTTATTATTTCCTTGCGCTTTGTTGTTTCAAACCCCGTTTCACTGTCTTCTTCTGTGGAGAACAAAGGGAGAGGGGATGTGACAGGCTCTATTCACTTGCGTTGTGCATTGTTTCATACAATATGACTGAAAGGTTACTAAACTCTCAGTGGGTAACATTATAATGTTAAAAAAAAGTTACATCAGTACCTACTAGTATCTGCTCAAAAACGGAGCAAAGGGTTAAAGCGTGTTACTGTCTGACCACTGAGTTTAGTTTAGATCAAAGGAACGTATTTCAGGAAATCGAATGGAAAATAAAAGGATTCATTTCTAAATTACTATTATTATTTTGACCATCACATCATTACAGGTTTTGGAAACACAAACATAAGGATGTCACTGTAAAGGATGCATGTATACACATAGACAAATACAACCCTGACAGAAGGTATGAGTGTAATATTTTCCTAACGTGGTTTATAGCTTAAATTGTGTGTTATTTTATTGCTGTCTTTGTAAAGTTTCTTGACAAGTCATTGGCTACATCATCCGAGAATGAAGTGAAATGTTCGCACACGAACATTGTGCGAACGTTGTCTGAAGGTTCTGTTCAGGGGGGGTGCGAACGTTGTCAGAGGGTTTTGCTCCGCGGGAGGTGCGAAGTTTGTCTGAACGTTTTGGGCAAGGGCCCACGCAGACAATAGTCCGTCCCTGGTTTGTCATAATTGATCTGTTTGTTCTGCATAACTGAATATTTGCGGGGTGAAAAACAGATGAATGGACTGGTTGTGCTGCAACATTATTTAAATTCATCACTGAGCTCTATCTCAATGCTTCTGTTTGTAACCGCTACTGTCAGCTATTGTCTTTCATAGCTTTCCAGACCTCTTAATCGCTCTTTTCTTTTATAAGACTTTTTTGTGAGTCCGTACTGGAATAAACAATCCTCCAGAAACATAATAATGACTCGCACTTGTTGCCTTAGGAAATAGAATTGAATCCTCTATGTATTAGAAATAATCCTAACAGAATAATGATGGCATTTGGGTTGTGTGACATGCAAGGAGTTATTATAATTTGTTTTCAATTCATGTCAGAAAAGTTTTTTTTAATTGTCAGTATATTTTACTTGAGTATATTACTAAATAGTCTTAAAGTTTCCACAGGTAATGAGTCAACTCCTTGGCCACCATATTTGCCAGTAAATCAAAAACATAATGATATCATCCCTTTAAGAAAATGTTTTTTTTTACATCAGTATAAAACTTTTTTCTTAGAACCACATTGAAGAAGTTTACCATAAAGCAGTCTTTTATCAAGCTGCAATTATATAATATTATATATGCAATATTGTGAAATATTACAATTTGAACGGTTTTCTATTTAAATGTACTTTTGGAATGTTTTATTCCTGTAATTTTCAGCATCATTAATGCATATCTTTTGTAACATAAATGTCATTTTTGATCAGTTTAATGTATTCCTTCTAAACAGAAGTATGAATAAAAAATGACTGAATAAGTTGGAATTGAAATGATAAAATACAGTTTTTGAAATAGATACATTTTTAATGTGTCTATATGTGTATCTGTTATATGTTTTCTACAGGTGTGCCCCGCTGCTGTCCAAATCCTTCTCGATAAAATGCGGGCCAAATGTGCAATACAAGGTCACTCCTCCTGCGAAGAACAAGAACGGCCTGTACCTCCTCAGCCCAAACTCTGTCCTCATCATCACCATGGACGCCGTCAGCGAGACTGCAAACGACACCAAGGTATCTTCAGTACATCCAATCACCTTTGTGCTTAGAAATCTATTTACATTAAAGGGTTAGTTCACCCAAAAATGAAAATTACCCTGTGTTTTACTCGCCTTCGGAGCATCCCAGGTGTATGTGACTTTCTTCATTCAGTTGAATCCAAGTTGACCCCTTCAAGCCTTTCTATCGGACCAAGCGGGTGTTTGCTGTATACACTTTGGAAGACGTTACATGAAGTACACACATCCGTAATAAAACCTCTCTCACATGTCTCCAGGAGTAAATGAAGGTGCATGCATGCATTTTTGTGTGAAACCATAACATAATAAACACTTTTTTCACTTCCGCTGTTTCTCATATGCGCAAGCAGTCTCATAAGCAAGACGTATTGCGTTGCATGATTAGTGACGAGCGCAGAGAGAGAACATAACAAATTAGCAGTTATGAATTTAAAGCAAAATGTCGGGCGATTTCGATATAAGCCAAGAGGAGACGGGTAAGGAGATGTTGTTTGCTTTGCTCCTATATTTCCCAGAGGCACTTGTGCAACCCATACTTCATAAGTCATCCGCCCGAACATCTTACCACAGTCAGCGGAAGTGAAGAAAAAGTGTTTTTTTTTGTTCGCAAATTACACAAATTAAGATATTTTTGATGAAATATGACAGGTATCTGACCCTCCATAGACAGCAATACAACTGAAACGATCTAGATCCAGAATTTTTATCTTGGGGTGAACGAAACCTTTAAGTTTGAAATATGGATATTTATTTTTCAAAGCCGTATGGATTCTCTACAGGAGGCCTTTATTTACCCCTCAGAGCCATGTGACGTTTTATCGTTCTATCTTGTTTGCTCACACTTTATTTAACTTGTTTTGGACGGTTAAACACTCGATCACTACACTAATATTGTTAGATCTTAGAAGTGCCAGGATCATTTTGTAATATTAATCTGATTGGATTCATCTGAAAGAAGAAAGTCATATACACCTAGGAAGCTTCTTAGGTAAGGAAAACACAGCCTAAAGAACGAACACCAAAAGAATCTGTGGAATAATTCTGTGGTTGGAGGAAGATTCTGTGGAATAGATTAAAACGAGATAAAATGTTTGAAACGGAGCCAGACATCTTAGACTAGCACAGCTATTTAAAAAGAGTATATGATAGGGGAGTTTTCTGCGTGGGCAGATTCCATTTGAGTAAGTTTTATAGATTGTAGGACAAGTCTTTGTACTAAAGCAGATAATAGTCTTTTAGAAATTGACGTCAAACAGAACTGAAAGAAAGAGGAAACTGCTTGCCTTGCCAGTCATGCTTGTCTTAAGCGCATGCTGTGGTTGACCCCAGTACTAGTGTATGCAGGAAACTGAGGTTTATTTGCCGACGTGATCGCATGCCACTTTCACAACACTGTCTAGCACTTACAGCTTAAAGATGTATTTAGCACATTTTTTAGTGCACTCAGCTAAGTAATTAAGCGCTTTAGTACTCCAAGAAAACCTCAAGAATTGTTGCAATAATCTGATTATATATTTTTTTTCTGATCTGTTTCAGCTATCTGTGAGGTACTATGGAGAGAAAGCAGAGTCGTTGGGGGACGCCGTGTTGCATCTAACAGCTGTCGGTAAGTCTCAGATGATTTTATTTTGAGACGTAGGCTACGCCTGTGTTTATGAATAATGCTTACAGTATGTAAACAGTATCTGTGTTGTAACTATAAACAGCCTCATGCTGGTGGGACTGAAGGAACACGCAAACCTCATGTTGTTTCTCTTCTGTTGCAGAGATATCTCTGGACGTAGATGCTGACCGAGATGGCGTTGTGGAGAAAAACAATCCGAACAAGGTGAGCTTTGTTTGCTTGTAGTGTCGCGATCTGTTCTATATCATCATTTATTAGAGAGATTTGATTTAGACTTATTGCAGCAGGTTTGGAGATGGCGCTAAAAGGAGATAATAGACATCTAGTACTGAAGGCAATGAGAAACTTGTTCTTATACTGAAGAAATAGTTTGTACTCTAATTGAAAATTATGTCATTTACAGTGACCCTCAGGCTGTTTTAAAACTGTGACAAGATAATTATTATTAAGATAATAATAATAATAAAGAAATTTTGAAAATTTCCTTAGCATTTTATTTTTTGTCAATACAATTAAAGTCAATGGATTTTTTTTTTTGTCTGAGTAATATCTTACAGTTGACTTTTCCAGAATTGAGAGATATCATAATTCTGAGAAAAAAAACATTAGAATTGTGAGATATAAAGTTGCAATTGGAAGAAAAAAAATTCTAATGTACTTTTTAGTCTTTGGCAGAAACAATGACTATATATAATGTGTAATATATAAAAACTTAGTTCAAAGAAAAAAGGTAGAATTGCTAAATATAACTCATAATTCTTAGATGTAAACTTAGAATTGTGGGATAACTCAACTCAATTTAAAGTGAAATGTAATTCTGGATTAAACGTTATAACCCAGAATTGCAAGAAAAAAAACCTCAAGTGCGAGATACATATTGTGAGGAAAAAAACTGTAAGATATGAACTTTGAATCTCAGTTTAAATTCTTTGGTTGTCAACTTTGTTAAATAAAAGTTGTTAAAGGTGCCATAGAATGCATTGAGAGAATATTTTAAATTGTTCTCTGATATGTACATAGAAGGTATGTAGCT
>JAUCMU010000104.1:18775374-18790025 GCA_032275025.1 Enteromius treurensis
ATGTCCATGTACTGAACTGTTATTATTCAACCATGCCAAGGTCAATTCAGTTTTCCATTCTATGGCACCTTTAAATAAAATAAAATTGTGAAATAAAAAAAGTTGCAATTACCTTTTTTAACATTCATGGCAAAAACGTGCTTCCATAAAAGGTCCAATGTTTTGTGAACCTAATTGACTTTCAATGTCTTTATTTAAAGAATGTGTGATAGAATTGAATTTTGGGTCTAGGGGTCGTGGAAGTGGGGTCCTAATGGCCACGGTGCAGTTCTGCTGGTCAACTGTGACTCAGAGACCACTTATAAGAAGACGCTGGACAGTGAGAATGATGAGATCAGTAAAGTGTCAGGTGAGTCCGGGCAGGTCTGGTGTCAGATATCGGAGGCATTAAAGTATCGCTGCAGACGTAAACGCTCTGTGCACGCAAAATGCTTCCTTATTCTTCATTCATTATTAACCAGCTTGGCCAGAATACATTGCAAGTCCAATGAAGTTGAATTTTTCCCTTCTTTAATTTAAATCAAACTGTGGTTTGTTCAGTGCTGATAAATATCCATTGAAATTAAATGTGCAATTTTACCCCATCCAATTGTTAGCTTACTTAACACGTGGCTCTACTTTTTTAATGCCGTGGAAAGAAAGTCAGAATTGTTTTTTGATGACAGATTTGCAGGACATGTCCAAGATGATCCTGCGCACCAACGGTCCCGCTGAACTTCCTGAAGGCTATAAACTGGCCATGCACATCTCAAAGACCACTTCAGAGAACGCGAGAGTCTTTAGACCTCGGACAAATGCAAAAAAAGACAGCGTGTGGAGTGAGTGATTAGTATAATATTTTATATAACATACAATAAAATATTTTCAGAACATATTTAGCAACAATGCTTATTTTTATTAATTTTAGTATGTGCTCCACTGAAAACCAGTGTGCATATAATTACAGCATGAAAAACAAGTATTGCTTTAATTATTTGTGGAAAGAGAATGTTTGAAAACGTGATTTATATGTAATTTTTCGGGCATATTGTGAAATTTTATGATGCATTTTATAATGAATTCAATTAGATCAAAGCACAAACTGATACATTAAGAAGGAACATCTGTTCTTTACTAAATAGCTTATCTTTCATGTACCAGAGAACACGTTCTTGAAGTTGTTTCTAAAAGACTATATGATGGTGGTGGGAACGGACACGCTGACACAGGAAGTGCCCTATCTGGGAGGCAAAACTGAACTGCAGTTCTTCGTAGAGGGCCTTCGCTTCCCTGATAAAGACTTTGATGGGCTCATCTCCATCAACCTCAGTCTACTAGAGCCTTGTGGCAAGGTTAGTGAAAGAGACAACTGTCTGACAGAACGTCAGCCTTTCTACACCAATCTTATAATAAAAGTTGCTCTCTAACACTAAACAAATGTTTTGGGGGAGGGGTAATAGAAGTCTCTAATAGCCTTTAAATACTAATTATTTTCTTAAAGGGTTTCCCTGAAACGCCAGTCTTCACAGATACAGTGGTATTTCACGTTTCTCCCTGGATCATGACTCCAAACACCCTCAAACCTGTGGAGGTGTATGTGTGCAGGTGATTCAGTCCAAGCGTTTTTTAACCCTTCATGGATCTTAATGCCATTTTTTTCCCCATTTATACATAGAGATATTTCTAAGCCTTTTTTTGCTGTAAGTCTTAGGATTTAAAGATTTACTTTTGTCTTTCTGGCAGCACAAATGATAACTACACCTTCCTGAAGAGCATAAAGGACCTGGTGCAGAAGTCTGGCTACAAACTGAAAATATGTTACGAGTACATGAACCGAGGTGACCGCTGGATGCAGGTCAGAGAAATCAATCAATCAATCCATTCAATCAATAAAAAATGAGATCAGTCAGTCAATACAAAAATATTTTCAAAGAATAGTTTTACACAGCAAGAATTCATTAAGTTGAACAAAATTAAGCCAAATTTGAAACGATGAAAAAAGTATCACCAAAAAGAACTGTTTTCAACATATACTGAAAAAATATGAAAATCTGATCAAATAAATGATACCCAAATTTTAAAACTAGTGTGAGTATATGCCAGTTATTAATATTTTAAAACATTATTTATTTGATGGAACCCTTAGAAAAAATACTTTAAGAGCTGCCTTGCACTATCAAGCTGTCATACGATGATGTATTGTGAACTAGTCAAGCTTGATGGATGTTTTCTTCTCTCACCACAGGATGAGCTTGAGTTTGGCTACATTGATGCTCCCCATCATCAGTTCCCTGTTGTACTGGACTCTCCTCGTGATGGAGATCTTCAGGATTTTCCCTACGAGTCCATTCTAGTGAGTGAGACTGCTAAATGCTCAAAGAAAGAAAAATTCACTTAAAATGGTCATTTACCCATCAACTTTCCGCCATGTTATTCCAAACCAACACTGGCATCAAATTATGAGCGCATAATAATGTAAAGATGAATAGAAACTAGTGCTGTCAAACGATTAATCGCATCCAAAATAAATGTTTTCTTTCTGTTCATTTATTACGTATATTTTAAAACACACACATGCAGTATAAATATTAAAAGTATTTAGATGTAAATGCATTTATATATTTATTTTCTTATACAATATACTTAATATATAAACATTTTTATTAAATATATACATGCATGTGTTTGTATTCATATATACAGAATAAATACACAAATATTATATGTAAAGAAAAACGTTTCTTAATTATGTGACAGCACTAATAGAAACACTAAAACGTTGTGTCACAGGGGCCAGACTTTGGGTACGTGACACGGCAGGCTTTGAATGAGGAGGTGAGCAGTCTGGACTCCTTCGGTAACCTGGAGGTTAGTCCACCAGTCACAGTGAACGGGAAACGTTACCCACTTGGCAGGATCATCATTGGAGTGGCGTTCCCTACGTGAGTACCACAACTCTACCCTACTAACAGTGACTACTACTAAAAAATTTTAAAATAAAGAACACCACCATTATTTACCTAACTTTGCTGTTCCAAACTTGATATGTTAATCGACTGAACAGCTATTAACCTAAGATTACCTGTGATTCATTTTAAGTGCAACACGTGGCCGAAACATGACCCAAGTCGTCCAGGAGTTCCTGTGGGCACAGAAGGTTCAAGAGCCAATAGCGCTGTACTCTGATTGGCTGGTTGTGGGTCATGTGGACGAGTTCATGACCTTTGTTCCAGCCCCTGACCGAAAGGTAAACCAATATGTTCAAAATACTACAATACACCACCCGTCAGAAGTCTTTAAGTCATTAAAAATACAGTAAAACACTACATTTGTAAATGCAACGACTTTATTCTGAACATGGCCAGTGTTTTTTTTTTTTTAAATACCTAAAACGGTGTTAACTGGGATGGTTTGATTGTTCAGAAATTCCGGTTGCTGCTGGCTAGCCCTGACGCCGGATACAAAGTTTTCAAAAGCTTACAAAAGAAAGGACATGGAGAAGCAGAAATGTTTCCAGGTAAACAAATATTCAGTTTAAAAAAAAAATTTTTTGTGTGTGTACTATCCGCCATGGTTCATATTCTAGCCAACGGTTATCCCTGAACAGGTTTGGAAGAGGCCATCTCTGTAAATAAACTCCTGAGTGACAAAAAGCTACAGGATGAAAACCGATACGTGCAGGTCAGTGAAACACACAAGATTCACAAATACCTCTTTAATGTATTAATATGCGTATCCAAACAATATTTAGATATTTTTATAGCTACATTGGTCAAATCTGTCTTTTTTATGGGAAAAACTAATGCTGGCGTCTAATCTTTGACTCAGAACTGTATTGACTGGAACAGGGACGTGCTGAAGAAAGAGCTGGGGCTGGATGATGAGGACATCATTGATTTGCCCATCCTATTTAAGGTGTTAGAAGAGAAAACCGGTTCCAGGGCCGTGGCTTACTATCCTGACATGGTACAGCACATTTTTAAGAACTCCCTGAACATCCACTGCAAATGTAATTTATTTGTGACGAAAGGCAGAATTTTTAGTATCATTACTTAAAATCCGTCAGAGATTTTTCTAATAAGTAGATTTCCTGCTTAAGAAACATTTATTGCTATTAAGTCTTAAAAACATAATGTAATACAAAGTATTATAAAATGTCATATATATATATATATATATATACACAAACACACACAGTATCATTAACCTATCACACCAAATGCCCATTTATTTTTCTAAAATAATGAATAAGCAGCTGCTTGAGGAATCTGAGGATACATTTTTTTTCCATTACATTGACTTTTGTTTTGCATTACCTGTATGTACCCTCAGGTGAACATGATAGTGTTGGGGGATCAGCTGGGCGTCCCAAAGCCGTTTGGGCCGAAGGTGAATGGCAAGTGTGCTCTGGAGACAGAGGTGTGTTCTCTCCTGGAGCCTTTGGGCCTCAAATGTACCTTCATTGATGACTTTGCCCCATACCACAAACTGCTGGGTGAAGTTCACTGCGGTTCCAATGTTCTTCGAGAGCCTTCTTCTTTCAAATGGTGGAACCTAGAGCTGTGAAAGAGACTAGACCTGTCAAAGGTGCCTATAAAGTCTCGAAAACTAGTTGATTCTAGCAATAAATATTGCATAGTGCTAAATACTAATGTGAATTTACAAAAAAAAAAAAAAAGCAAACTTATGATTAAAAAAGCACATTTCCATATAAAGACAAGGTGCTGTCAAGAAATTACCCTAAAAATCATTGTTGCGACTATGCCAAGTTCTTCAGTAATGTAACAGCTTTCCATAAGAAACACATAAAAAAATGCAATGCCTCTGCCACTGATAAAACTCTTGTTGCACCCATACACTGAGATTCTGAGAGCTATATAATTATGAGCAAATAATCATTTTTAGTAGTTTGTCAAATTCTTATGACAACCAGGCCTTGTTTTTAAGTATAGATACTCTGCAGTTTAGCCGCTTCAGGGGCTAATCAAGGACTAATCATTCAAATGTTTTGAAATGGTTCAAAATAATGTTACAAGCTTACATCTTAAGAGAACTGTTTGTCTTTTCTACCAGCAGCAACAACAACATTTGTACTGGGTTTTCATAAATATGAATGTTCATTCTGTGTTGCCTTACTAATAATGATTGAGAATTGAATAATTGGTGATGGTATGGTAAGTGTGCATTGTTCCATAATCATGTACAATACAGCAATAAATGAACATTCCATGAACCCCTCTGATCTTTATTAAACACAATTTGTTTTGTTTTATTACAAAAAAGGAGAAAACGTCTTATGTACAGTGAAACATTTCATAAAAGTAGCATAATGAGCACTTGTAAAGGAGAACACAATCACTTGCAGAAAGCGGTCGGTGTTTGTTTGGAATGGCTTTGTGCTTAATGTCTCTAGCATGTGCAAACGCATTATGTACAGTCCGACCAATCAGCAGAGACTTAGGGCTCTGACGCAGAGAAAGCATAGATTCAGGCAGCCAAAAATAGTTTTGCTTTTTTTTTTTTATAAGCATCATCCCTGAAAGCATCCAAACAGCATTATTTATAAGAAAAAAAAAAAATTAAAACTAACTTACCTCTTCAAACAAGAAGCGAACTGGGATATTAGTCTTACAAAAAAAAGCATCAAGTATAATACCATAGTATTTTAAGGAGTTGTGAAAGTGACAAAAGTCTTTGCAAACAGCAAATTGTAAATATTTATTTTGATAAGTTGATATTTTGTTTTTCGTTTTAATATCACAGCTTAAGATCAAAATAATAAAATCACACTTATGGCTCAAAAAAAAAAAAAACCTGATGTAACACCATAGTGTTATGTTATAAAACGAAAAAATTATTTTGATTATATGATCTAAAATTGCCATTTTTTGCTCGCAATCAAAAATGCCCAACATTTGCTATCAAACATAAAGCATTAGATGAATATATTCTGACCTAGTGTTTCTCATAATCCATATACACCATCATATATGTGTCTGCAGTTTTACATTCATATCACTCAACTGTCTTTAACTTGATAAAAAAAAAAAAAAAAGGCTTCAGGACTTCTATATATCTGACTTGAGAGACTGATGATTTAATCTGCACTGCTAGATTTAAACATGAATCTACAAACATGAGGCTACTACATTAGTGTACAGTTTAAACACGCGTCAGTTTTACCACAAACAGCTGTGGCCACACAAAATATGTTGCATAATCAATAAATAATCTTGAAAAAAGTATACAGCATGTCACACCTTATCTATTCATTTTATCTTAAATGAACGCTTCTTTTATTGAACAGGACTAGAAATGACTTGGATGCTTGATGCCAGAAGATAGAGAACCACACTGAAGAACAACATTTAACATTTACCGACTGTATATTCGTTTTCAACATCATCACATCATGACACAAAAGGCAACAAAACGGAACCACACATAGATGTGTATTACAGTGCTTTGCGGGTTCATGTGTGTTTTAAGCATGATGGGTTTAGGTTGCTGAAAGATGCTGAAAGCTTGTGACCGCTTACCACCCCCTTACTAGAAGATCTACTCAATAAATAAATAAATAAATATGACAAATAAAACCCAAACCCACACAATGTCGAAAGAAAGAAGGATAGAAGCCTATGGTAAGGCCGTACTCATGCGTGATTCGTCGGCTGCTGGCAGCTCTTCTCTGTTCTTCTAGACTTGTACCAGCCTTCAACACAGGCCAGTCAGGTTCGCCATTTCGCCTACAGAGCAACAGCCTCATGATTGAAGATAAAGGGGTCGAGTCCTTACAAGAGCGCGCTGATACTCTGATGCACACGTGCCTGACCGTACGCCTCCAGGCTAGAGCTAGCAGTTCACTCCCCTTCACATCCGTGTCTCTACAGGAACTCTTGTGAGCACATCGAGCGTCCGCTGCAGAGGGCTGCTTATGAAAATGCTGAAGAGAGAGAGAGAGAGAGAGAGAATCTAAGGGTGCAAAACAATCTAAATATTGAGAAAATCCCCATTATATTTGTCCAAAGAAGTTCTTTGCAATGCATATTGCTCTAAGTGAATGCACCGTGCATAAAGTTATTGTCTCTCAAAAGAAAGAGTCAACTCTGAATCATTAAAGCGAGTCATTTTTTGATCGGTTCCTAAGTCTTTAACCATTAGCATATTGCTGCCCACTTCTTGATCTTTTCTTGTTGGTCTGAATGAAACTGCTAATTCATTATTTGCTAATAGGTGCTGCTTTTGGAGCATTAAAAGCTCACGAACACAGCTTTAAATGAAATCGACCAATCACCAGAAGGGTTTGTTGAATCGTTGAATGAATCCTATGGGAGTCGTTAAATATAAAAGGTAAAAATAAATGCATATTATAAGAAAATGTTAGTTTTTTTTTTTTTTTTTGACCTTGCATGTCAACTTATTTTTTGGGACTCCCAAAACAAAACAAAAAAAAGAACCTTACATAATGCATAATTGGGCCACTTTAAGTTTTGATATATTTACGGTAGGAATTTAGCAAAATATCTTTATGGGATATGATCTTTACTGAATATCCTAATGAGTTTTGGCAAAAAAACACAACATTAATAATTGTGACCCATATAATATTAGCTATTGCTGCAAATATACCTGTGCTGACTGGTTTCTTGGTTCAGGGTCAAAAATAAATAATGTACATACTGTAATAAACGACAGTCGTAAAAGCCTAATATATAAAAACAAGTATAATGCACATTCTCTATAATGCAGGTTTCTAACCTGTTGATGGGCATCCATAAAGTCGTCTACAGGACAGCTAGCAGTTCTGTGAAGGACAAACACACACAAAACAAAACAAATACAAAGAAAAACGTCATTCGATGTCATCTTCAAGAGCAATTATACAGAGAGAAATGGTGAGAGAGACATTAACGTAATGTTATTCAAGGTTTATTATCATCTTCCACCCTCTTTCTGGGACATTTTATTCTGTTCTGCCTGTGAGACTATACAGGTGGCACCTTTATGACTAGCACGTTCTTGCGCTAAGCACATTTCTTACCGAGTGTTGTCTCTCTGTTTTTGGCCGAGGTTCAGATTGCTGTCGTAAAGGACCTGTAGCGAAACAGATGACAGTTAAAAAGTCTAAACGCAATTACAAACAGCATAAACTGTACTGCGGTGACGAGGATAGACCTCACCATCATATATAGGGCGTCTTTATTAGTATTATCAGAAGCGAAAAATTGCTCATTTCATTCAAATAAAATTAGTTGAACATTTATGGTTTACGTAGAAGTACTAAAATGACTAATACTAAAACAACAATAAATTTATGTTAAATAAAATTATTTAAAAAGAATAAAAATGACAAAAACTGAAACAAATCCAAATAAAAAGTGAACATTTAAATCTAATTTAAATTTTAAAATATTCTAATTCAAAATATAAATTTATAAAATAACAGCCTATAATTTTTTTTTTTTTTACAAGACTATTAATTTTAATCAATAATCTAATCAATTCTTGTCTCGAAAATCCTTTAACTTAACACTTTCAATTTGCATATTTTGGCATTAAAAAAAATCTAGACGAGTATCTTGCGCAGTGTAGTCTTTATGATATAAAATACTGTATGATACACACTCTACACGGACGCCTATGCTAACGATAAAACTACAGGGTTGCAAAATAAGCAAAATATTGTCTAACACAGGCTTGGTAAATTACATATTATTTATTAATTAAATAGATTAGTGCGCAAACAGCCAAACACATCAATGATCATTACGTAATCCTTTCAATATAATAGATATTTGTTTGGGTTGTTGGGAGGTGAAAAGTTCCGTCTCACCGTGTGAACTGCTCTGACTGGTAGTGCCAGGGCCTTCTTCCAACCACACGCCGCTGTATGTAAACGAATCTCGTTTGTGAGGTGTACCGGCAGAAGACAGACTCTCCTGTGTTCCAGAAAAATGAAAAACATATGCAAACAACAGAACCGGTCAGTCTTGTCAAATCATATAGGTGTATTGATATTTCTGTTCAGACAATTAAATGCAAATTCCATTACGCCTGTATGCATTCGCCTGCTAATAGTATGGGCGTTTAAATACAGGTGCCTGTCAGTTTGTGTGAATACATTCGAATTTCACAAACACTGATCATAATGCAATCTTTTAAGTTAAATAAAAGTCATTTATTGATCAGTGATGAGTCATGGGTGTATGTGACCGCACCAGTCCTGTGTCATAGTCCTCTGTCGCTTCATGTTCTTGCTCGTTCTCCTCCACCACGCTGGTGAAGCTACTGGCATTAGACGAGGAGCGAGACAGATCCTGAGACTCTGGGATTGAGGGAGCTCGACAGCACAGGGCCGACCTACAAACACATGCGTGTGCACACATAAGAGGTCGAATAAACCTGAAAGACTAAAACTGTTGTAAATTTAAGCCTCAAAACAAACTCATCAATAAAGAGCTGAAGGTAAGTAAATGTGTCATTTTTGATTGAACCACTCCTTTAACTAACCGTTGTTGTAAGATTTAGAGGCATTCTTATTTTTAATTTGGGTAAAGCATATTTGATTCTCTTTTGAATTCAATCACTGTATCACACAACAGCTGCACATTTAAAGCTGCTCACTTGTTGACCTTTGCACCTGGAAACTACCTGCATCAGATTGATCATTTGCAGTAGCTGCTCTGTCCATGTGATTAAAAGTTTTGTTCGGGGCTGTATTTTGCTGATATATTTTGCTGCTGCATAATGATAATGGAGTGTGTTATGGTAGCACTAGCCGTAGTCATGTTTATTGATTGCAGGTGTAATTACTCAAAGCATTCAAAGTAGTTATTAGTAGTATTAATACCGACTCCTTGACAAACCAGTAATGTGTGAACTCAAATACGATACAGCAAATATCTATTATTTGCTGTTGGGAGTGGTTTTATGTAGAGGGTAATAAAACAAGGAGCGGCCCATGAGCAACTACATATTTTTCCCTTTAAACAAGTCACCTATAACCTCAGGTTAGGCCATTTACTTACTACACATTAACATATTACTCAACTTGGAGGATTTTACATATATAGATAATAGATAAAAAATACAGAGGATAAAAACCAATGTATTACTAGTAGTGATTTTGATGCACGTGTGGTCAGTATTTAGCAAAATAATAACTTTTGATCATCAAACTGATCAAACATTTGTACAAGGTTCCTAAAAATTGTGGACAAAACATTAGGCAGCGCTACTGTTTTTAACACTGGTAATAAGAAATGATCTTTGAGTGGCAAATCAGCATTACAATATGGTTTCAGACAACAATTTTGTTCCAGGAAAGGTCAGTGTTTTCATTGGGGCTCACCCAATCTTAGTGATCTGCATCTCAGGTGAGCTCTGACTGGACGAGTTGTCTAATCTGAGGTCCTGAGTGGTGTGTCCACCGTCAGACGTCCTCTGAGGACTAGGAGACACCTCTCGACTGCTGGAAAGATATTTAATGATTAACTCATCTTAATTTGTATTTTCAGAACTGCATGGTCAGTACATACTTAACAGCTCTAGATTCTAATCTTTGTAATATTTCTTTTATGATTTCCTAGAAACATGACAACAAAATGACTTCTAACAACTAATCAATGATGCTAAACTACTTTAAGGATTTTTCCTTTGGAAATTTCTGCCTTTTTTCCTTTTTTTTCTTTATTAAAATCCACCTTAAATACAAAAATATTAAAAATAAATATTCATAGGAAAAGTATTTTCAAGTCGATGTTTGTATGAATAGTGCTTTCATGTTTTTCTTTATTTATTAATACCCCAGTTTTTTCCTCTCACCTCATAAAATTGGCTTCCACATCAAACAAAAAACAAAAAAAAAACATGTTTTTTTTCTCACCTTCTCTCCTGTACTTCTTGTATGTTCTCAATCCCGATGGCGCTGCTCCTCCTGGAACTGAACGGACCAGATTTCTTACGGGTTGGGCTTTTTCCAGGAATAATCAAGGACTGCGGGGAAATCACATTTTGATTCCTATTTTTAGCCACTACAAAATATGCACTTTCTTTCTTTTTTTGTTTTCCTTCCATAATATTATTCATTTTATTTTCATTGATTTTAGCTTGATTTTTATTATTAAGCCTAAACAAAGCACTTTTAATGACCCTTGTGTATGAAATGCTTTGTGTAAATCAACTATCAATCACTAGAGTGATGTTAAACTTATGATTAAACACAACATATCAGATAATTATATCAGCTAAGCACAAATCAGAAACTGGGTTTTATTATTAAAGACAATGGACAAGCCCTTTAACATAATCGGAGCTTGCCGAAAGATTTAAATCTGTTCTCCAGATTGTATGAATAAATAAAGTGCAGCCTGGATGACCTTTAAAACAGGTCCAGATGGAAAACTCTTGTCTGCAAGTGTATAGCTTTCCACACACGTCTGACAATTATCTGGTATTCTGGGACAGTTGTTGCAGACACATTAGTACATTAGGATGGCTAATAGGCTGTTATGTCAGTCTGTCATGAGAGGCTCTCTCAGTTATTGCTGTTGCATCTGTTGTCATAGCAACGGAGACAGGATGGTCACTTGTGGAGAGCCCCGTCTGTTCCGCAGACCACCGTCCAAACAGATCATAAGAGCCGATTACACATTTCTTTTGTAATGGTGAAATGATGAAGATCAGAAACGGCAGGAGAAGATCTGGTCTAGCATCAGCACAAGCCTCACGGATGTGCCATGATGACACAAGCGCTCGGAGGTCAAACCCGTTCACAGGGCACGACGCATGCCAGCTGCGACTCCACCCGGCTGAGGGGTCAGAGGGCATGAAGACTGGCATGAACTAAAGCCGCCACACTGTTTTGGGGCTTCTCATGACAGCCTGCATTTATTTCTTGTCATGACGTTGCTTTTTAACATTATGAGGTCCGCTGAACTTCACAAGGGCGTTCATACTTACAATACCGGGTGTTTTAGGGGTGTCTGGGGGGTTGTGTGTAAAGCTTCCGCTGTGGCTGGTGGAGACCGTGTGGGGTTTCTTGTTACTGAGGCCCATGGCATCCATAGACTGACTTCTATTGCGGATTACTCGCTGGAAAGATTAAAACTATGCATTACTGCAACGAAACACTAGAGGGCACTACAACTGCTTACATGTGGGCTAAAGGAAAAAGAAAGTGGTTATGATTTGAGACATACAGTACAATTAGCTCAGGTTGTATATTGTTAAAGTACAACATTATTTTAATATGCAAAGAACACCATGCGAGTGCCAAAATGTAAGTGTATCCCGTAATGCAATGTACTTAATTTCCTCTGCACTTTTTTCTATTCTTTAAGTAAATTAGTTAATTGATATGGGTAAAAAACTGTAGCATACTGCTGTTTGAAACATTAAGTTGTTCTATAAAAGCATTTGGTTTTAAATAAATTAAATAATTTTATATAATTTTAAATAATAAATTAAATTTACCAAAGTGACAGCAATGACATTAGTCTTTCAAATAAATACATTTTGCATGGTTTGCATTACTTTCCATTCATCAAAGAATTCTTAAAAAAAAAAAAAAAGTAAACATATGTACACACACATATGTGTGTGTGTATATATATATATATATATATATATATAGAGACCTTATAGACACACAAACATACAGAACATATTATATAATTTTTAAAATGTTTTCTTAAACTATTTATTCATTTTTATCAATAAACAATATTAAAGCATAACGCATTTGATGAAATAAATGCAGTCTTGGCATAACTGACTTCTTGCACAAACATATAAAGTCAAAAAAAAAAAATCCATTTTCACCTAACTGGAATTTTTTTGTTGTGTATACTGCATACATCATACTTTAACATCATGCAAATTTTAACATACTGCAATATGGGATGCAACAATTTTAATCACATCTGTCATTCACCAGAACTCTTTTGTTAGACATAAGTATTCTTTTTTTCACTAATTACTTAAATAAATAAATAAAAAACCTTATTACTAGTTAGAGATTCAGATGGATTTTACCTTGAAAGACTCAAAGAAGCCGCCGCCGCCGCCTCCTCCATTCTCCAGTTTGTCGTCATCTCCTGCCAGTCCCATCATGGACTGGCTGTTCATGTGCAGCTCCTCATATAAAGTCTCGAGCAGAGCAGAACGTGTCCTCTCCTGGAGAACAAAGACTTTGAATGTACAGCAGTATGCATGCAGATGCTCCCACACAAATACAAGCACAAACACTAACATGCATGCCCTTCTCACCTCCAGCTTGGCAAACTTCTCTGCTTTACAGCAGGAATATTCGGCATTGATCAGTTTGGTCAAGAGGAACTCATGGAACTCTGGACTCTGCACAAATGCAATGCACAGATTAAATTAGATTTATACAAATTAAGTCAAATTTTAAATAATTTAGATAACATTATAGATGAATTATATACTAGTTCAATTATTAATCCAGTCGTATCACTTATTAAAGCATTACCTTACCTAAAAGTACGTTTTAAACTAAATTTATTAATTTCACTTTCAGCATTTTATAAAAGGCTTTATCAATTCATTTACACATAATTAAAACATCTCCTGTAGTCACAACCATTCTTAAATGAAATTGAGTTTTAAATAAAGTATTAAATAAAGTGAGGCTGAACTAAAAGTACTTGTTTACATCAACTACTTCATAAATGAACATCAGTGGTTAAACGACAATAAGGTTCAATTCTCAGTCTTAGGGGAAAGATGTCATGTGGTACTAGTCCATTACATGAATACAAGCTGAAAAGATTTTTAAAGACCTTTTTAAAGACAGCTGGGTCTGGGAGGGCTGGTCCAAAGAAAGGCACATCATCTCTTGCTGTCACAGACACCTACAATATCACAAAAGAAATTGTGACGGACATCAGGAAATATTGTTAAAAAAGGGTTTACCACAAAGTTTTTGGAAAACATCAATGTGTAGAGAAAAAAAACAGTCGATCATTGTATGCAATCATGTATGTGAAGCACTCCTATTAGAAATACACTACTCGCATAAATCCACGGTTTGGGCTTCTTTTTTTAAACAATTCAACCATGTTAATTACCTTATAGAGGACGTTATCACTGCAGGCGTTCTCCACTTGAACCACTACATAAGCGTGAAGGAAATTTGATGCAATCATATCTGGTACAAATGGCGTATTTTCTTCTTGGAACACAATAGCCACAATGTCATTTCCTATGTGCCTCTTCCTCTGGAGCTGAAATTAAGTCACACCAAGACAACAAAACGTGTGAAGTAATAAGAGGAAGCTGCCCGTAAGCTCTGCACAACTGATTTAAGATTCACTTCTTTCGAACAGACTGGCCAGAACCGAAAACATGAACTGAAAACTAAAATAGACCCTGTCTTTGAAAAATTTATATTTGTACATTTATATTTTCCGTTTAGATTATATTTCAGAACCAACACTTTTATGCCAGTTAGGAAGGTATATTATACTACTTTCATGTCAATAAATTATACTAAATATTGCTGTATACAGTTCTTTTCCTTTTGGCTCTAATTGCTAATATATTAAAACAAAGGCTTGTTGTAAGTGTGACCATATTATATATATATATACACGCACACACACACACATACATATATATATATATATATATATATATATATATATATACAC
>JAUCMU010000104.1:18801751-18816142 GCA_032275025.1 Enteromius treurensis
TTGTTTCGCGGCGGACCGAAAATAAACGCGACACTCGCGCCCCCCGGAAATCCGCTCAAATGCAACCAATCAGATGAAGCCTTGACACTGCTGAAGTGTTTCCAGAAAAGTGTACCGTATGCATCAGACGTTCAGCCAGCGCTCCCTGGGCGTGACGTCTGAGGCTGAGACTACAACTATGCTTACTAATAGTAATTGGGGAAAACAACAAACCCCTAATGCAAAGTCCATTAAATAAAAAACAGCATGCTAAGGTAACTTGTTTGCAATTCAATTTCACTTGGATCCTGCTAAAACTAAATTCACAGCCATTATAATCCCAGCATGGCTCTGCAGAGATGCTGAGCTGATTGTATAAGCAATCTTGCATTATGAGACTCTTATTGAAAATACATAAATGCTTAACTACACCATCTAGACTGAGCTAATCTTATTCAACCTCTCACAATGCCATCGAGACACTAATCATTCTAGGACATCCCTAAACACGGACACTTCAATCCTCCTGGCTCCCAGAAGCCCTTGTGCTAATGGCTCTCAGAGCTGCACAGCGACACCGATGAGTTCAATTTAAAAAGCACTTGGGCGTTAAATGAAGGGAAAAGGTGTCCCCGGAGAAGATCCAGCAATGGTTTATCTTCAGATATTAAAACTTTAGCATTTGATATTAAATGACAAAAAGAGCAGTACTGTTTGAGGTTCTGCTCAGTGGAGAATCAAAAATATATTTAAAGGCTCCGTAAAAGGTACCTAATGGACTGCTAGCGGGTCAGCTCACACAAAAAATAGCCAAAGCCACTGAAATGCTTTAATTTGCAGCTCATCTTGAGATCTTGATGCCTAGAGGTGCTTTGATTTCTTTTTGGATCAAATTACCATTCTGTTCCTCAACAAAGGATCATTTCTAAAGTTAAACTCAGATGTTGGTCCTTGAGGAGGGATCTTGGAGCACTAGCGCAGAATTACCTGGTGGAACTCTTCGACCGATTAAGAATAAATTACAAAAGAATTCTTTCTGCGGAGGACTGCTTAAAATTAAATGAGGAAATTAACTATGAATTCATAAAATAATAAGTTAATATAATAATAATAATATTTCCATCTATTTGCCATTGAAAAATTCATTGTGTTTTACCAACCAACTTTTGAATATTATGGTTACCAACAAAAATATAAATGAAGAAATTTGTTTGTTTATTTATTTATTTTCTTAAATTAAGAAAAAATTTGTGATTTAAAAGTTAAATATTATAAATTTGTGTTTGTAGTATGCCAAGTGTTTACAATACTGTTCAAAAATGCCTTATGCTATATGTAAAATAAATTAAAAAAAATTTAGATACTGTGAAATATTATTGCATTATAAAAAAAAAAAATTCCTGTGATGGCAAAACTGATTTTTTTTTACCATTACTACATCAGTCTTCAATGTTTACCCTTCAGAAATAATTTTAATATGCTAATGTGATGTTCAAGAAACATGTCATATCACTAACACTAAAAACCTTGATGCTGCTTAATTTAGTGGGAACTATGATAAGTACAATATTTATTTGAAACCGAAATCTTATCAAATTAAAAATGTCTTTACTCTCACTTTTAAATAGATAAATGCATCCTTGCTGCATTACATAATTATTTCTTTTAAAAAAAAATCATTTTTAATTAATATTTGAATGCCTGATTTCATTCTTTTATTTTTGACCCTCCAAAAATCTTCCACAGAAATCAACAAAATGTAAAAAAAAATAAAAAAAAATTAGGTTATATGTAGTATGCACGCACACACACACAAAAGCAGCTCATCTATTTGTAACAGAAAAAGACAGGTGAACAGCAGGAAGAAATAAATGAAAGAAGGCAGTCGATTGATATTCCTACCACTTCTCCAACTGAACCCAAGGCTTTGCTGGAATATAACAAGATTAGAGGAAAGAGGAGTGAAATGTAAAAACCTGCCAAACCTTTAGAAGAGTTGGGGCAGGTGATGGTGGAAAGGACTTGACCAGACCAGGACGTTCTAACGGGTCAGAGATTCGTGGGATTCTGCCATCTTGTTTCCTGTGGACAAACAAAAATCCTCAGAACTAAAGCAGGAACATTTACAACTCAGATCAGTCACACTGGCGCATTTGATCCAAATGTTCGTCTGAACATCAAATTAGAAATGCTCAGCATCATAGACTGCTCCAGCTGAGAAGGAATTGATTAGTTAGTATGCAATACAATAAGCTGAAAAAGCCACAGGTGTGTGTTTGTGTGTGTGTGTGTGGACGCAGACTGTGATAGAGCACGGCTCAGTGACACACACCGCATGGAATAGAACCAGGCCCTCAGTTTTTGTTCCCTCTCTCCACCGGCCTATAATTTGACTCAAGCCAGTGCCTCAGTTCAAACACATTATTTCACATCACATTGACTGCGCTTTAAAAGCCGATCGTAAATCAATTAAAACTCCCGCTATTTGGCGCACAATCTGTTCCTCCATGCCAGTCTGGACGCATATGAATGTCTGTCTGAAAGCACATAATGCTTTTTTTGTGCTCTGTTTTATGAGCTAATAATGATATATTCATCTGACTGAAACCAGCTTATTATTTTATTATTACATTGAATTTTGCATGGGGTGGACCTACGGTTAACAGCAAAACATGACCATAAATATAACATAGTGACTTTGGAATTTGATATTTGGTCTAACACACCTGAAATAAACAGCTTGAAAGCACTGAAAAGCATTTTCAATGAGAGATGACCTCTGGAGGGCGACCTTCAGCGATTTATTCACTGTCGGTGTGAAAGCACCTTCAGATAGCAAGCCCGCATATGATTCAGGCATTGCCTGTTGGATATTGTATATTAAAATGGCAGGGGAAACTCAAAACAGCAAGCTCCAATGCTATTGGCTGAGTTGCACAATTTCCAGGAGTCAAAGTGGGCATGTTTTTTCAAAGAAGTCAGTTGGGAAACAAGCCGTCTTTGCAAATTCCCCTTCTACCACAACGAACACTTTCTAGTAGGAACTAGTGACTAAATTCTTGTTTTTTTTTGGCATGGTTTGCAACTTCTGGGGGCTTTCACAACAATGCATTCTATAGAATGTTTGTGTAATGGAACGGTTCCATGGGTTTTAAATGTTCTTTATGGAACCGTAAGGGGTTTTCACACCAGCGGAACCTTTGCACAGTTTTTCCTAGAAATAACTATTGGTGGAAGTACCTGCCTGTTGCTACCTGTTCTCATGGCATTGACTTCGTAGCTTCATATCTATGGGATTTCATAGACGGTAGGTTTACTTGGTAGCTCACGTAGCTTACACTCTTTGAAACTGCAGCGAAACACGGTGCTCTAAAAACAGTGATAACGGCACTTAGATACCTGTTGACTGCAGCGTTCTATTGTTTTCTCAGCCTCGATATATGTAACACTGCAAGTTGTCATAGAAGATTTAGTCAGATTTTTGTGCTCTATCTGTCGCATGAATTGTGAATTTACATTCCATCTCTGTTATTGATCATGGAGACCTCCATTCACTGGTTGTTGACATTTGTAAATGCCGCAAATAAAGACGTCTACTGCTAGTGTGAATGCAACAAGGAAAATGGCTAGAGGGGAAAATTGTTTGTCTAGGGGCCAGGTTCCTAGTTTCCGCCCCTATGGACTCTTTTAGGGCTGCCATCACAATTACATCAGTGCTATAAATGTGCTATTGTGGCTGGAATAATAATTTAACTATAAAAACAGTTGAAACGTATATATGGGTCAAGATGGGTTAAGATGTCCACATTAAAAGAAATGTGCAAAAGTGATTTTATGTCCATTTAAAAATGTAAGTAAAGGGTCTACTTTTTAGGTTTCAGACAAGTTTATGGAGAACAAAATGTCAACATTTTATTTCGTCATTTGTCACAAATAAAAATTCAAACAACATGCTTATTCGGACTTGTACAGATTAAAATATATAAAAGAATAAGGGAGCATTTTATATTTTGTTTTGTATTAAATGGGCAAACCTAGGATAGACAGCAAAAAAAAAAAAAAAAAAAAAAAAAAAGTAAAATTACAACTAATTAGCATTTGACGGGAAAGCAATTAGTCTTTTTGTTGTAAACATGCCTGATAAAATTGTAACACTAAATGACATTTTAGTAGGTGTCTTCTGTAAATCAAATAAAAATCTATTTATTTTTTGCTCAGAAAAACACAGACAAAATGAAATGAAATGCAATTAAATTAAACCCTAATCTTCTTAAAAACTTTTTTTGTTTTAATGCTTAAATCTTTTTTCGTCTTTGTACATTTTCATAGACATGGTGAGCTTGTCTTTATTATACATGTAAGATGCGAGTCACTCGACCGGAGGGAATCCTGTCAGATCATCCAAGCTTTGAGGGAGTATGTACAGATTTGGCTGATCTGGTTTCATCCGTTAAAGCAACCATTTTTTTAAAATATTTTTTAAAATAACAATCGCGGTCCCAGACAGTGAGTGGCCTACTAATGAAATCTGATTTTCTCCAGTCATCGTTAATAAAGCTAACAAACTTCACATCTAGTGTTAGTAAATCTTTCTGCCTCCACCTAAGCTCCGCCCATGGAAAAACATCAGTGTTTGCTAACAGAAAAGGTTTTATGGATGCCTGAAAAAAGCCTTCATTTTTCTGATGGACTCAGCTGAATGCAATTGATAAGATGCTGAACATTTCAGATTTCTCCAGAAAAGGTGTTTTTGACCAAACCATGCTGCAATGTGGACCAGAATTTGTGATGATAATCATTGGTTTGGCCACAATGTGCAACACTATTGCTTGGAGGTCTCAACCTCTTATGTGCAGGGTTCACAGAAGATCACAAGGCTATGTGAGGACCACATGAGTCCAATTAAGGAGAACTGTGAAGCGTCTACTTCTGCTGCAAGGAAAAGCGACAATTTGCATACTGTTAAAAACCAAATGAAACCGAGGTCACCTTAGACAGCAGGACAAAAAGCCATTTCGGTAGTAAGTGGCTGAGACACATTTTGAAAGGGATTGTCAGATGCCAGCAACATCATGTACTGTCACCAAAGGCACAGCGGTGTTTTGTTAGATCTTTACCTCTTGAGGATCGCCAGAGCTGACTCACTTCATTAGCCTGATGGCAGGTTATGTGCTGAAAAGCCCCTGAAGTCGTCGAGGAGTTTTGACAGCGGTAAAAGCTGTTGATTTGTCACAGCACATAAGCCAAGCTTGACTGAGATGGGGCACAAGAGGCTGATACAACACACACAATGCCAGATACGTTGAGTGTGGGTATTTGCATTTACACCAGGCTCTACAATTATTTACTCTCTGATTTTAATTATTCTTGCATTTTTTGTGCCATCTTTATTCTACAAATGCTCACCCACACTGTGCTGTTCCTATCGGTGTGTAGCACCTACGGCTCTGCATAACCATTCAAAGCACATTAGGATCTGATAGTAAATTCTGCAACCCATAAGTGCCACCTATTTTTAATTTGAAGAGGTTAGCAGATGACAGTGCACCTACTGTGTAAAATTCTTAATGGTTCAGTAGCAAAAACTAGAATAATGGCTGTTGAAAAATTCAGGGAAAAATTACAATTCAAAATACATTAACACATAAAACGGCCATTTTAAATTGCAGTGATATTTCACAATATAATATTAATTTTTATTCTAACAAATCAATTTTTGGTGAGGGTTTTCTTAATTTTGACTAGTTTTTCTGTTGTTGTTTTTTTTTTACTTGTTTAGAAAATCTTTCTTGATTTAAGAATTTTTAGATACTTTGGTTAGAAAAAAGTCTAAAAATCTGGGCTAGGAAAGCATTTAAACGTATTTGTGTAAAACTAAAACTTCCTTGTTAGTGTTAGTGCTTTAAGCCACAAAAAAACACTAATATAAAAATTAAATTATTTAAAAAAGTAAAATATGACCCCTTTTAGACCCGCATTGGGCAAGGGATAGGAAAGGCTTAGGAAAACCTGGAGGCAGAAAGAGCTACAGGATTCATGTAGAAAATGCAAAACAGCACTGCTCCCTGGGTCTGTCAGGTGCACCTGCTAATACAAATGAATTTGACTGTGTTTCCATGAATTAGCAATAAGCTATCTGACACTAGCACAGAACTATAGAACAGAGTGTGCATTAGGATAAAAATCATGCATAAACATTACAAAGATTAAAAACGCTGTATGTTCATTTATCTGCAATAAAAAAAAAACTCAATCCTAAATGTGAACTAGAAGCAAACCGCAAATAAAATCAATATGATTTACTAAAACACTATTATGCAAAAACTAGAGATGCGCATGATATTCTTTTCTACATTTGTTATTATTAATAATGAAGTTAATAGACTAAGCACACTTCAATCTAAAAAACAGATATCTTCAACCAACATCTCCAAGAAATCCCTACACAGTCACCAAACAAATGGTATCGTTGCATCGCTACCAAAAACAAGCTCACACACACGGCTCACTCGTCTTCATCACAACCTGCTTCGCTAATGCTGTCTGACACCTCTTTAGATGACTGCCTCCCACTACGACCACCTGAGCTCCACACCAGCAGAAGACAGACCATCTTATGATGGAGTGACAGAGAAAAAGAGAGAGCGACACATTACTTACTTGTACACATGCACAGTCGACAAATCAGCGCTGAGCAATCTGTTCTGCGGCTCTAAACCAAATGGGCAGGTGACAGACAGAGCTCTCGTTTTCCTATCGCTCCCTCCCTCTCTCTCTCTCTCTCTCTCTCATCCTCCCAACTCTTTCTGTTTCTTTCCCTCCCCCTGGCTTCTCACACCATTTTATGACTCACTCCTCTCTTGCCTTTTTTTGGTTTATCAGCCCAGAATCTATTACTTCCGAACCAGTTTGAGGTTTCTGCATTCCTTTATGGGACCCGTTTTGACATTTTGCCAGTTGTCCTTTCTCATGCCAACATTTCTCTGTCCCCACAGCCACCAGAACAACCTGCTGATGAAAGGAAGTCCACCCAAATCTGACAACTCAATTACACATTATACAAGTCGATGCAAACATAACAACGCTTTAGTAATAAAATAAAAATTTCCCACGCAATTCCCTTGACTGGAGACTGTCATTAGTGCCATATAATTACATTCAATTCAAAGCCTTGGAAGATTAATGACAAAAATCTTTTAAATCTGCTGATTCAGTTCTCAAAACCATTCATGATCTGGTCTCTATAGATCTGGAATGATATGAGATTTATCTTCTTAAAATAGTTAAGACAACATAACAGCTCAAATAACAAAAGGGCAAAATAATTAAAAATACTACCGTCACCTTTTTGCTTTTAAATGCCTTGCCCTATTGATTTCCAGTGTAGATGCTGTACTACAAAAACAACTTCTTACAAGTCAAATTATGTTCTGTATGAACTGACAGCATGTCACAGATACTGTCAATAAAGCTTAACTTGTTTTGAACTCCAAACACTGCCTGTGTGTGTTTGTGTGTAATTTGAGTCTCTTATGTAGTTTTAAAGGGATGCTATCTGTCAAGCCTACAATTAGCCCACTCAGCCCTCTAAACTAACTCAAAGGACTGGCTGCCAATCCCAAACCATTCCCACAGCTGCAGACATACTTAACTGAATGACTTAGATGGGAACATCCCTCACAGCAGGGGTGTGGACTCGAGTCACATGACTTGCAACTCGACCCGGACTCGAGTCCAAATTTGATGACTTGCGACTCGACTCGAGCCTAGACTTGGACTTGAGCCCCTGTGACTCAGAAAGACTTAATGATCAGATCAGGGTCATTATTACTTTAGCCTTGCCGCATGCGCCTGAACCATTGTGAACCATCTGACATCGCGATATGCTTTAATCACATTTGTCATTTGCAAAACTGCTTATTTTAAACAAGTTTTTAAAGTCTGATGCATCTGAATTACTAGATAAATCATTGCAAAGTAAGCACATTATGTTTGAAGGGCAATATGAACCTTTAAAATAATTTGAATGCAAGTTTTTCTTTTGCCAGTTGAGCATAGGCCAATGTAATTATTAAATATAATACAATTTTCTCCCCTTTTTCACTTTCATTGCCTTCGAAAATGAATTGAAATGTTGTAAGTCCAGTTTGTGGCACTTATTTCTATTAAATTATTTTGTCCTACATACCATTAGCTAGGTACTAATAAAATAGAGTTTTTCTTCACTGGTTTTTCTATTTGGAACAATCCCTAAACTGAACTTGAGTAGTTTCACAAAACTGCTATGTCAACCCTGCACTCCTGATATAAATTAGCATCAGTTTGACATGGCCATTAATACGGATGCACTATTTGTGCAAAAGAGCACTAATGACTTGTTTATGACTCACAGAGACAGTCACCACAGAGTTCCCATCAGTCCTTACTTTATGCAGCAGCAGTAAACCTGGGTGGTAAAATCTCATGAAATTAAACAACAGTGTTTGTTTCCATTACCAATATGGTTACCCACAATACCACACAACTTCTAAAACTAGAAAATACACAACAAAGCATATGGAAAGAAGGTGTGATAGTATGATCTTGACTGCTTTAGGAATAAAATGAAATATTATATACATTTGAAAAAAATTATTAAAATGAATTACTTGTTTTCTGCCTTAGCTATGTACTGTAGAGAACGTACTGTAACAATAAAAAACCATCCAGACTGCACGCACACTCTTGTCTTGCTACAATGACTCAGAGGGACAGCATAAATAAAAGCAGCAAGCAATAAAACAAACTGTATCTGCATCATTTATTCATGGCGGATGCATGCTGGGAAGTTAAGTAGTCTACAGTACATCTATTAATGTCACAACTTACAGTATCAGGTTCGTTATACTTTCTCCAACCACTCTGAATTTACTTCTAAAGTTGAAACTTTGAAAACTCTGTAAAAATACTAATGACTTACAGAAGAAATCTCCAGTACAGTAGAACACTGTGTCCAGATTACAAAGTTAAATGAAACATAACTGAGAACTCCAAGCTATGAACAAATCTCTTCAGCAGTAAAACTTTCCTTTGGGGCTATTATCACCAAAATTCTCGCAGACAACTTTTTATCTTACCACAGATGGTTGACTTTCAGTAGAACAGCCTCAGAAAGGCTCAATCTTCTGCCGTTGCCATTGACTGAGTTCCCCAACATGCTTCTCAGCAGCTCGAGGCCTCTTCTCTCTAAAGCTTTTCTGTCCGCAACCAAGTAGACAGAGACTTAGGTTTGAGACGTCCACCTGATTGTTGAGGACTTTGAGTATATTAGAGAGTTGAAGTTTCACTCCCCGCTCTTGGGGAAGTGAAGAAGTCAAACCTGTTTTCAAGTAATCCCTCCATAAATGGTCTTTACTCTGCCCAAAGCAGGAGGGTCCAGGACAGATTTGAGGTTAACAAACAAAACCCGCCCCAAGGGCTAGAATAACTGACCATGGAAATGAAAGAGCTGGGTGTTGTTCTCTTTTTGTCATGTCATGGTAAACATCAAAAACAGCCCTAAGCAATCAAGTATCTAAATATGTTTGGTGGGCTATTCGGACATGGGTAAGTGAACGACCACCTAGCAACTCCCTAGCAACTACACGGAACACCCTAGCATGCAAAAAATAACTTCTTTGCAACTATTGAGGCACATTTTGAACAATGCATACATTAATAACACACAAAATGTGGTTGAATAATTTATTTATGCAAATGAATAGGCAAATAATGGAAAGATAAACATAAAACATTTAGTAAAGAACGTTATATTCGTCTTCTGTCAGATATCTTTTCTGTTTTCCCAGCATGCATGGATGAAATGAATATTCACCGACAACAGTGCTCCAAAACACACGGCCTGATCTTAGACACACGACACCATCCAGGCTCTGGGCTGACTTGGGAATTATTTCAGAAATAAACTGACAGAATTCAGGTCTATTTTCAAACTCCCATTCGAACGCAGAACCTCTCAATCCCTGTCTGACAAAAAAAACAAAATAACAGCCAGCAAATGCTCTTAATCCGGAACTTTTTCTACATCCAGAAATAAAAGTCATAAGAAAAATTGATCAAACAAGAAAAACTAAAAAGGTAACAATAAAACAGTAAATTAAAATATTTTCAGCTGAACATTCCTTTCAGTTTAATCCAGATAATCAGGTAACACCGGTGGGTGGAGACCCTCACAGCCCGTTTTCTCACCTGACTAGTTTTACACTAAAACACAGTCTGAAAGAGCACATGGAAAATTGCATTTTAATAGGGGTATACAAAAAAGATACATAAACACACAGATATAGACACAGAAAGATACAATACACATATGATACATAAGTAACAAAAAAAGAATTAAATATTAAATTAATAATATATATGTTTATAATGTGTGCACTGTGTACATTTATTAAGTGTGCATAAATATAAACACATTAAATGTTTTTAAAAAATGTTTATATAATAATATAATTTTGTGTAACATAAAATATAAGAATATAAAACATACTTGTAAATATTTTTTTTAAATATATACTGCATGTGTGTGTATTTATGTATTCATTTAGGATGCAATTAATCACGATTAATCGTTTGACAGTACTAATAATATATAATTATTATTATTATTAGTGCTGTCAAATTTAATAAAAGAAAATCATAAGTTGTGTATTTACATTTATAGTATACTGAGGAAATGTACTTTATATGCATTTATAAATTTGAAAGTAAATGTGTTTATTTACATTTTATTATATATTATATTATATCCTAATATTTTATATAATATTATGTTAATAATTTGATAACAGATTTGTTCTTTTTATTATTTATTATTTATTTAGCAGAACACCAATATTACACCAATATAAAAAAAAATGGCAAAGACTTTAAAAAGAAAGTTGAACAAACACAGACAGAAGGGAAAACAACAGAGTGAAAAAAAAACAGTAGGGGGGGAAACAACACATTTAATGGAGTTTTCAGGGTGAAATGAAGGCCAACATCCTGAAGGGCCCAATCACTGAAGCCCCTGTTGTCGTGTTGAGCTGAGCCGAGCTTCCTGTGATTCACAACCTACAGGGTATGTCGCAATCACAGACCCGAACCTCTCTAGCTCTTCATGTCAAACACCAGCTAAATCCACTCAATCCAGTGTCATTTACAGATACTAACTGCTTTGACTTATATCTCATAATAACATATGGTGAATTTCTATAATGCAGAGTAGTTATACAGGTAGAAAAGTCATTATGCATTTCCAACCCATCCAAAATTATCATAGACAAACAGCGTTTTTTTTCATTGGTCGAACCAGTTCCCATGCCTTCCTACAATTCCAGACTCTGCAGTACAGTCATAAATTGATATGTAATCGATCCGTTCCATTGTAAACCCCACCCAAATAAAGTTACAGTCTGCTCTCGCGCTTTCCAGACTTCAGGTGTAAGGGGAAATATGTTTTCCAGAGGTCCACTGCACGACACAGCAGAGAACAATTTTCAATGGCACCTTAAACAAGCATTTTAGTAACCTCTTTCAGACTGAAGCACATTTTGTGAAAGCACAGATCTCTAGGGGTTTACTTATTCTGTCAACTTAGACTTAAATGACGCCGCTCTGAGGCATAGCTTACTAATGCCCACCAAAGACCACTGCTGTCCTCACTACACCAGCGTCCTCACAGAATCTGGGTAAACTACTGTCCAGAAACAAAGCACTGCTGTCCATATCCTGCAATAACAAGGCTGATTACAATAATTCTTTATTGCAAAACCATGTGTGTGTAGTGTGTATTTTGCATATATAAATACACACATATACAGTGCATCTTGAAAATATTGACATGCTTAAGTTATTTTGTATTTTACTATATACTTTATATTATATCTAAATATATTTAATATATAAATAACATTTTAATTAAATACATATACAATATATATATTAAACATACACAGTGCACAGTAATATATTGCGCAAACAAAACTGTGATTAATTGTTTGACAGCACTAGGTTAAATACTAACAAAGAGGCCTAGATTAGTAACAATAGTAGCAATAGCTAATAATACATTTTACCAATCAGAATTATAAAAATAAATTAATTAATTAATTAATAAATTACTATTTCAAGGCAAAAGTCAAGGATATTAAGCAAAGATCATGTCCCATGAAAATATTTAAATATAAATATTTTACTATAAATAAATCAAAACTTATTTACTTAATTAGTAATATGCATTGCCAAGGACTTTAATAGCACAGCTTTAAAAACGATTTTCTTAATATTTAAATTTTTTTGCACCCTCAGATTCCAGATTTTCAAATAGTTGCCAAATACTGGCTAATTTATTCAGCTTTCAGAGGATATATTAATACTTGTATGTATCATAATCCTTGGTTTACTACATAAATACCATGGCGTATAAAAATGGTAATCGTTCAGCAATATGGGAGAAATTAAAGCACCGTATTATTAATATTGTCCTTCCTGAGTACATCTAACACAGCATCAGCAGCATCACTTAAAAGCGTCCCTCTTGTCCCTGGTAGCTTTTATACCATGCACATGATCGTCCCATGAGAAAGGACGCAGGGGCGCCCCATCTAGCGCACAGCTTTTACTATCGCCTCCGTGCGCCCTTTTACAGCCTATTTTTTATAAATCTAAGAGCTGTCTCAACAATTTTCTCAGGCCTGCTAGATGAAGACCAGCTTAGAAAGCCCACACGGGCCACATCTCAGCAACTGCAACAGCAGAGACATTCATGTCATACAAAAGAGAATACCAGGCTGATGCGTAATACTGATCTGAATAGGTCTAATCATAAAAGCATTGTGTCTCCAAACAGCACAGGCTCTGACAGCGGCAGTGGGCGTATATGAGAGGAAGTGTTCGGACGCAAAGTGACTTGGTGCAGTCAAATTCCAAACATGCACGACAAAAGAGCACTTGAAAAGGCAAATGATTAAAGTTAAAAATGCGCTTTAACCTTTTACAGCCAATTCATTATTGTAAGTACCGCTTTTGAAAAGAATGTTTCTAAAATGTGTGTTTTTAGGGTTTTTTTGGAAATAGGGTTACATTTTTATATTTAAAAAGCTAATAAATAAGGTTTGATCATCTTGAGAACGGACCAATAACTGTGCCTGCTTAACCAATTATCAATCAATAAACAGCTTAATCAAGATATGATAAATTAATGTTTTAATTTACCTGAAATAAATTCATACAGGTTTGAGGGTCAGTAAAAGATCCCTGAACTATCCCTAATGTGAGGTATAATTTATGCAGATTAGTAGCAGAATGAGTTACACGCCATACTTAAGAGCAGGGTTTTGTTAAAACAAGACTTACAGTGCAAATAGATACATATTCAGTATTCTTTCTTATTCAAAGAACATCTTTTGTGTCTTCCAACACATGTACAACTAAATCAGGGTGTTTATCTGACAACAAACCTTAGGATGAGTGTCCTTCATGTGTTTACTTCATGTGTTATGCAACTAAAGTGAGCTGTTGAAAAACTTGCTGTCTGAGTATATGAAAGCAAAAAGGGGAAAAGACAGAGAGAGGAATATAAAAAAAAAAAAATATTTTTTTACGTTACTCTTGGGTCTCACTTCGCATTAGCATGCACTACGGCGCTCATCTGGGATGATACACGAGAAGTGAAACCCAGGTCCCGCCATAATTACATTCAACCGTTCGCCCTCTCCCTTCACGTTCCCTCTTCTCTCCAGACACATCCTCTTCACAGCCATTATAAACCGGCTTTACACATAACCAGCTCCCTCTGTAGTAATAACGCTGTCAGTCAAGCAGGCGTAAAAGTTTCCAGCGGCAGTACAGGGTAGAGGGGGCCTGATGCCAAAGATATCAGGGAGTTTGCTCGTATTTGTGAGGTAACTGGATCCAACCTGCCCTTTTCAACTGCTCACACAAATCATACAGTAGTCGAGGTGACCTTTACGGTTATGGAATGTGATGACAAACTTTGCGCCTTGCATCCAAACATGTGTACAAAGGAGGAAAACAATGATGTGGCACAAAAACCATGGCTTTAATTTAACTGTGCAATAAGTAGTTAAATAAACCTGTCATATATATGTGACCCTGGACAACAAAACCAGTCATAAGTGTTAATTTTCCGAAATTAAGATTTCTACATGATCTGAAAGCTGAATAAATAAGCTTTCTGTTGATGTTGGATGGTGAGGGCAATATTTGACCGAGATACAAATAATTGAAAATCTGGAATCTGAGGGTACAGAAAAATCTAAATGCTTTAAAGGGGTCATCCGGGGCCACATGCACTTTTACAAGCTGTTTGTACTGAAATGTGTGTTGGGAGTGTGTGTACACAACCACCCTACAATGATAAAGATCCAC
>JAUCMU010000104.1:18826175-18840862 GCA_032275025.1 Enteromius treurensis
AATAGAAGAACAGAGTGATGGTAATGTATAATGACGAGAATTAAACTTTATTTATCAAATGCAGAGACGGTCTCTGTCGTCAAGACGACGGGAATCACTGGAAATCAGGTGTCCCCAACTAAGCAAGCCAGAGGCGACAGAGTTTAACTCGGAGTCCTTGTTATATTCTATTACCATTTTCTAAACGGTTGCAAATAAACAGATAATGTGGCAAATGTTGAAGGTGCCTGAATAAATTTAGGTTTAAACAACAATGAAGGAGAACAATTCAAATGAAATTGAAAAAACTGTTGCAAAACATCATAACGCTGCAATAATACTCATATTTTTCACAACTATTTATAATTTATTTTGTAAATAAAATATTATTTAATAAATAATTCTGTTATTGTAATATTATTTATATTTCTATTATAGTATATAAATCATACATTCTCAATGATCTTTTTTATTTAATGATCTTTTACCATATTAATTAGTTCATTTTTATTCCGCTTTAAAGGGTTAGTTTACTCCAAAATGAAAATTCTGTCATTAATTACTCGCCCCAATATGACCTTTATTCATCTTTAAAACAAAAAATAAATGTATTTATGTGAATAAATCTTCTAAATATGTATGAGTTTTGAGAAAACAATTACACTGCTCTCAGAGCTTGAAAACACCACTAGACTTTAGCAGACACTGGAATATTCTAGCAGCAAGTGAAATCATTAACTACACTCAAACAACGACAAAACAGCTTTAGAAAAGCAATGGCGAGTTTAGTCCTCTGAAGAATGAACTAGATTTTTAAAGCGCCCAGAGTCAGTGACAGTGTGGATTGTGTAATTCATGTGAAGTTCGTCCACATTTTGGGAATCAGCGCATTCGTATATTATCACCACAGCTCGTCTGCTCTCTGTGCGCTCCCGCCTTAGATCTGCTCTTCAGTGTGATCTTCAAAGCCTGCGGCAGCGTTTCATGGCTTACTGCTCCGGTTGACCGATCTCAGCCAGCGTGTGTTGTTCTGTCTGACCGATCTCCCCCCTCCCACTGCGTGTCTGACCTCCAGATAAGCGAGCACCGGCGGCAGACCGAAGCTGCTTGAGACATCACAATCGAGCATGTGTGTGTCTGGGTAAAATCTGCAGTAAATGAGACTCAGACAATGACCCTCTTCAACCGAACAGGAACGCCATCACCGAGTACTTTCCATGCAACCTAAATGAACCTGTCTGCATAAATGCATTTCAAATAGACAGTCAGGATGGTTCTAGAGATACTCCCAGAAAAAATCTTGAGACGTTTCAGTCATATTTCCTTTAAATAAGTAGATGTTTCTTTACAGATGGAGCCAAATTATGGTAACACTTGTTAACTATTAGTGATTAACTTCTATCTAAAAACAATCTGTATGTTAACAATTGTCTTATTTAATTTACCCTAGGCAACTTTAGGGACAAAGTTGATTATTAAAAGAAGCAAAACTCTGAGCAAGAAAGTAGAAATAAATGAAATTACAAGTATATAAGTCCCCGTTTGCTCTCTACAGTATGATCTCATTACATTTTTATATTCTTAAAAATAAAGGTACATTATTAGCATATGTTAACACTCCTGGAATTTTTCCAATCCAAAAACATTATTTATAGTGGGGAAAATCCTCTTTAAAAAGTTTAAAATCTACTAAATGGTTCTTAGGAGAAAAAAACCCCTCCTTTTAGGGCATTCATGAGAACCCCACCCCCTTGGATTTGGTTTAAAATAGATAAAACAAGAAAATACTTATAGGCAGACTAGGCACTCTGACTAGGAGAGAGAGAAAAAAAAAAAAAGGCTGGCAGGGTTATCAGCATTTCACCAATATGGACTAAATGTGATCCTTGCAAGCACATACCTGTACAGTATCACAGTGACTTTTGGAAAAATATGCTGTTGCACTTTTAACATCTTGGTCCAACGCTGACGTCTGTTCTAATACAACGGCATATGGGTAATGTTTCCATCAGTCTTACCAAACACACTCAAAATGGGGCGAGAATGACTCGAGGGTTTGATTTCTGAAACTTTCAGATGGCTAGGCATCTGTCCGCTTTTGGCAGTTTGCACTTGGACCATTGTGACTCAGCGAGCAAAAGCATTTCACACGCTTTTCATATTTGAGCCAGAAACCATGAACTCCTACCAGTCAGTCTGTTAAGTCCGAAACTAACCTTTTATTTATTTTTTTAAAACAACTGATGAAAATCTGTTCACAAGTCTGAAAAGTGTCAAAAGAAAAGAAAAAGCTACAAGCTTTAACGGTCACACTAACCTAGTAGTCTAAAGCTGTCTTCTGGGAGTTCTCAAGCATTCGGGCTGGCACCGAGCACAACAGGATGGCACTGCCTTTTGTCAGGAGAGTGGAAATATAACCCTATGTCCTTCTGGACAGCTGCTTGGATCATGTTTTTTAAAGGAATAAGCTATGGGATGCAGTGCTTTACTGTGATTTTACCATGCTTAAAGTGCCCTTAATTTAGATTTTTTAAAATGACCTTTTTATGCAGTGTGTACCACAGCTCTAAGTGAATGAAAACATCCTGCAAAGTTTTATAAATCCGTGTGTAAAGTTATTGTCTCTCAAATGAAAGAGTCGCCTCTGAATCATTGAAACAGGTAGTCCCAAGATGTTTCATGTAGACGCCAAAATGAAACATTCGCATTTTGACCATCCACTTGTTACGTGCGCAGACCGGGAAAAACTTGATTTTGGTGTTGGTTTGAATGAAAATGCAAATTCATTCTTTGCCACAAGTTGCCGTTTCTGAAGTGTTACCAGAGGGGGTTTGCAAAAAAAAAAAAAAATAATAAATAAAAATTATCTCTGAACAAATCATTTGGGAGTCAGAGTTGAAATAAATGTATATTATATAAAAATAAAAGTGTTTTTTAAACCTTGCATGCATGTCAACCTTTCAAAACCTATAATAGAGGCACCTAAAACTCCCTTAAACAAGGTACAATCATTGTAATAACACTGGAGTCTTATTGTTATTATTTAAAAAAAAACATGGCCATAATTATGATAAAAGGTCAGCCAAACCATTGGTGCATGAAAATAAATATTTTGGTTTTAAATCATATTATCAGAGCTAAAATTGTATATTTCCATCAGTTAACATATTTTTTCAGCACTATCAAGGTGCCAAAAAAAAGCTAAATTGGCAAGAGTCTATAACTCAGACTGTTGGCAAACAGAAACCGATTTTAAATTGCATTTTTTTATGTGAGCTGAGCAGCATATGAAACGATCAGAGTAAACAAACAGCGTAAAGACTGGGATGTCTGATTGAAATGATTATGCCTGATTGTACACATACTGTTTAATGCAACACCTGGTGCTCTGAAAACAAGTGTGAGTCTGTATGTGTATACAGGTAGGTCTGAGCATTCCACAAAACAACATTTGCACCCAGAAGCTACAAAATCAAGCAACTACTCCATCACCTTCAAGCTGTTCCAGACACACACATCTCTGTTTCCCTACTACAAGATATTTTCTTTATAAATGAAAACGGATGGTGACCGGGGACGTCCAGCTGCAAAAACAGCTACACCATAAAAGCATCTATAGGACTCAAGCACTATATTATAGTCTGCCTAAGTAATGTGAAACCAGATGTGCCGTTACAGCACATATAATTAAGCAAATGTAGTGTTCTTGCAGACTTGTAACACAAACCCATATTTAATTATAATTACAAGCATATAAAAACCTCTTCCTCATAGGAAACCCATTTTGCTGCCGTGTGAAAGTAAACCGCTAAAAAATCTGCTGTACACAACACAAAAAGAGGCAATAAAGATTAATTTAATTACAAAAGATGTAACAAAAATCGTAAAGTACAGATGTTTAGCATTTTTACATTCTTTTACCATTTGAAAACACAATGATTTTTTACAGTACAGCCTCAGAGAATTGTGGGTAGACTCTCGATTTGGGCCACTAAGTTAACACTGAATGTGACAGCGACAACTATACGGCCATCAGACTGGAACATAAGTGCTGCTGACAGACGTCAAACAGATTCTGCATCGCTGCGGCAGGGGAAAACGTCACATGTAGGCTGAAGAAAACAGATTTTTACATGCTCTGCATTCATGAGCGTGTCATAATCATGCTAGAAGCTAACATGCATGATAGCTGCAAGTGTTCTAGCAAGTTTCAGAGGTTCAGTATTCTGATTTAACCATTAAATCAAAGTCTAATTCATATTCACTACATTTATTTACTATTTACTAAGCAAAGCTCATCGTTTCAAAAACAGCTAACCTTATTTTCCCTGAATTTTGCTCTCAAATCGAGACAATAACATAAAAGACAGACAGCTTCCATGTCTGTGATTTTTCACAGCAGGATGAATAGCATGGCACTGTTGCAAGATTTATCTTCCTGTAGTGTGAAAAAATAAGGATGTGTAGCAGTTTCTAAAGAGCTAGACCTGTATATCGCTGGTCTGACACAGAGTTTAGAAACTGCAGATTCCAGTCTACTGCTGGTTTATTTATGAAGCCCAAAGAGAGAGACATCTTGAGCAAAGGGAGCATGATAGGGCGAGCTATGAAGCCATGACGAGAAGAGAATCCAGACCAATTTAATATTCCTTCTGTGAAGATGTTTTGGCCAAAGCCTGGGCCACCAGATCACAAGAGCAAGCTGTGATTAAAAAAAACTAAATAAACAAACCTCGTCTTCACCATCAGCCAAAAAAAATAGAGGTCATATTGCATAACAAGTGATATTCTGCAATAAAGAAGACAAACCCTTGCTCTGTGGCCTTATCATATTTAAGGACAATTAAACAATTCCCATTAATAACACCTTCTCATATTGCATCGCTGTAGAAAATAATGCAAAATACACAGGATACACACAATTTGAAATGGTAAAGTTCTTAAATATCCATCATGAAATTTTAAAATGTAAAATATACGTTTATTAAACGTTTATGTTACAGTAATGACAATGAGCTTAACCTTCTAATATTAAAGTGCATAAACACTTATATTATTTTATTTTTTTTATAATATGTGGGCCTACATTTAAAATCTAAATAATACAATATATATAAAAAAAATCTATTATGATTTTGGGGTGAAATAGGATGTGGACACGCGCAAGGTTCCACAGAGAAGTTCTCTTTTCTACTATAATTTCAAAACATCTCACATTTTTCACGGTACAAACCATTTTGATGTTTTTTTGCTCTGCCGTTCTGCTCTACATCCTGCAGGTCCTCAGGGATTGTCCGAGCAGCAGGAGTAAATCAGTTTCACTCTCGGTGTGGCCAAGTGCCGAGGCAATTTCTCAGAGCGGGAAAACAACTAAACTGCTGTCTCATTTCTAATGTCCACAGGTCAACAGTTCAATGGATTTACTAACACAGTCAGCGGGATATTCGTTTTTCAAAACCAAAGGAGAAGAAATCATTGTATTTTGTTCAAAGAACACAAAAGCAGATATTTAGCAGAATATTCAATATGCATTTCTCTATGAAATGAAAGTGTGTTTCACCAATCAGAGATAGACGTTGCATGTGGGACTAAAATGAATTGGGCCCAAAACGACTATAGCACTGTATTCCAAGCTTTTCCAAAACCGTCCAATAGCTTTGCAAGTTAAAAACTTAAGTAATTATTAAGCTGTTATCATTTCTGAGCTTAATCGTCACACTCACCATCCATTTTTCACAGTATGAAAGCAATGCTAACCACGGCATATCAGATGACGTTAAAACTCATTCTCAGACCCACAGGGATTAATTACATTGTGATGGGTTTTAGCCCAAGCGTGCATCAGGCTGTTTGTCTGAGCGGAGGGGAATAATATCTCCTGGCAGCCTCAGTAAAATGGTAAGCAACGTGAACAGACCTCATGAATATCAATTATGCATTAAGCGGAACTATGTGGTAAATTAGCAGGCTGGTCTATTGTGTGTGGACTCTTGCATATTCATACCAGTTCACCGGAGTCGACTAAATTGGATATTTGCTTGAAAAACAAATCAACGTTGAGACTGATTCACGCATGCACTGATGGTTCATTCTGATTATGGTTACCAAGGTAACTCCATTAGATGGCAGTCTGTATATCTGCTTGTTTAATTACCAGAAGACCATTAGTAGGACACCATTATCATTCCCACGGGTTGAAAAAGGAACTTTGTGATGTGAAATTGGATAATGAACCACATTCCACGTCGAGAATGTGCTATAATATTACAATTAATGACTTCCCCTTAAAACATCATGGTGAACAACAGGTTTCAAATGCTAATTGGTTGTATTTATAGATGCATAAACTGAAGTTGCAACATTTTTTTGCTGAATCATCACAAAGCACTTAAGCTAATGATGACTGTAATCTGTTTTCTGCAGAAGGGCCGTTGTCTTTATTAATAGGTGCTGTTGTTGTGTGAGCACTGTTCACATGTCTAATTGGTGTCTAATGGAAGTTTGCTTATGATCTGTGTGTTTCTGTCGGGTGGAGGGGTGGGGTGAGCATCAGGGAAGAAAATCAGTTCAGATGTCAAATACATATAGCCCTTATCCTCCACTGAATAAATAAATAAATTAATTAATTAATTCTCAGAATTTCATGATACAAGCTTTTAAAGTAAGAATTGAGAGACGTAATCTTGCAGTTCTGACCTTTTTTTCTGTTCAATGGTGGAAATGGGCTTCAATACACACACACACACACACACACATTGTATACACATATATACACACATATATATATATATATATATATATATAAAAGACATATCCAACTGTGTTTATGAAATCATTTTCTGAGAATTTGGGAATAATCTTGTGTAAGTGAGAGAACCTTTAAAGCAAAATATCATTAATTCAGGCTTCAGTGTCACGCAGTCCATATTGAAAACATTGCTTTATATATACATGTTCATCCTTCAAAAGTCTCTGTATGACTACACAATTCTCACTACACCACACAGGAAAGACAGCAGTAAGACACTGTCGGTTGTCCAGACCCACCATTAAATTGATCAATGATTCAATCACACCACTTCCTGGATGTAGGTGTAATTGTGTGTGTGTGCGCCTTCCTGTAATGAAAGCCCTGCATAGACAGTGTTTTAGAGACAGCAAATGGGATCGGAAAGCTCATACGTCTTGCAGTCTCCTCTTGTTTCTTTTACTAAACTTTCAAGTCATTGACTCAAATTGAACTTTGTCTCCGAAGACTGCATGCATTCACAACTACACACGTAGGTCACAAACTGCTCCTGGTTCAGCCCGATGTTTTATCTTGTCAGCTTCAGAAGAGGATTTTACTGTGTACTTTCATAGCTCAGGTGACTTACCCTAAAAATAAATATTCTACCACAATTTACTCCCCTTCATGTCATTCTGAACCTGTTGGACTTGACTACTTGCTATAAAAAGGAGAAATTCTGTACAGGCTGTACTTTTCCATGCACTTATAATGAATGGAGTATGACACAAAAGCATCATAAATATGCATCATAAATATGGTGTTGTATTTCCCAAGTCTATTGAAGCCATACAATATCTCTGTGCTATGAACAGACCAAAATGAAAGTGGTATTACTCACTGTGAGCAGTCTTAATGATGGATTTGTTTATTATAACATGCTTCTTTTTGCTTCAAAAGATGTTTATTGATAAACTAGAGCCCTGTGAATTATCTGTTGGAAGTGTGATGTTTTTAATCAGCTGTTTGGATACTCATTCTGACGGCACACATTCACCGCAAAGGATTCAGTGGTGAGCAAGCGATGTAAATTTCTCCAAATCGGATGAAGAAACAAACTCATTTACATCTAGGATTGCCCGAGGGTGAGTACATTTTCTTGCAAACCTTCATTTTGGGTCCACTATTCCTTTATGAAGAACATTAAGACAAGCGAATGATAAAAATTATATATGGATAAACTACTCTCCACCGACACTTTAAATATAAAGTATACTTAAATTCTCATCCCACAATCCCTTAGGATAGAATGAAAACAGAAATGTCGAAGTGCAAATCAAAATCTCTGACATACAAAACTTTCCTGCGATACATTTTCTAGTCTTTTTCCCAGAGGAAAGCACAGAGCGGCATGCAACTTTCACAAGCACCTCGTTTGCACCCCATTTAATCTACAAGAACAACTGAGATGTTAAATATATTTCCTTTCTATTTGCAGTCAGTCTGTCACTGCTGGCATTTGTTCACAAAGCTTCCCGATTCTACACATGTTTGTTTGGTGTGTATGCTCTCCATCTCAACGTGACAACTAGAACAGCATCTGCTAGAATTCGTGTTTAACATTGAGGAGCCGTCTGAGCCGTCTGGAAGCTAATTGGGGTCGTGCCATCAGAGAAAAGGGCTTGAAGAATAAATCCGGTTAGAGATAGAAGTTCATTTGTTCTCACTATAACACCAAGCTGCGCTGCAAACATCACAGCGATAGCACAATCCTTTTATTGCATCATAGTTTTTTGTTGGAATCAGAGTAACAGCAACCCGCGGACAATTCTAATATAGTAGCAGAATTAAACCAATCAGGGATATTGTATTCTTGGCTGAATGGAATGGCAATTAAGTCAACACAATAACACAGAGGAGAGCTTACAGCAAATAAATTATTCTGAGAGGTCAGCGGCAACCTAAAACTAATGACAATGTTTAATGAATTCATAATGTTGGGCTCTCTATGCCTTCAAATGATTCATAAAGGTAAAGCTGGAATAATTGGTAGCAAAAACCAGTGACTGAAAATGTAAACTCAAATATATACACACACACACACACACACACACACACACACACATTACCGTTCAAATGTTTGGGGCCAGTAAGATATTTCATGGTTTTTAGGATGTTTCTTCTGCTCATCAAGGCTGTATTTATCAGATTTAAAATCCAGAAAAAAAAAAGTAATATTCTGAAACATATAAAATAACTGTTTTCTGTGTGAATATATTTTAAAATGTAATTTATTCCTGTGATACAAAGCATCATTACTCCAGTCTTCAGTGTCACATGACCCTTTCAGAAATCATTCTAATATGCTGATTTATTCCTAGAATTATGAATGTTGGAAACAATTGTGCAGAGAAATATATTTTTTGGAACCTGTGATTTTTTTTATTTCCTCAGGATTTTTAGATGAATAACAAGTAGAAAACAACTATTTTTACCAAATATTAAAAAAAAAAAAATGTTTTAAATAAATGCTTCTCTTTTTAATATTTTAATGATCAAAGAATAAAAAAAAATAAATAAAAAAACTATTAAGCAGCTCAACTGTTTAAATAATTTAAAAAAATCAGCATATTAGAATGATTTCTGAAAGGGTCATGTGACACTAAAGACTGGAGTAATGATGCTTTTTATCACAGGAATAAATTAGATTTTAAAATATATTCACACAGAAAACAGTTATTTTAAATTGAAATAATATTTCACAATATAACAGTTTTTTTTTTTCTTTAAAACAGCATTTATTAGATTTTTAATCTAATAAATGCAGCCTTGATGAGAAGAAGAAACATCTTTAAAAACCATTAAATATCTTACTGACACCAAATTTTTGAACAGTAGTTTATATATTAGTTTCAGTCTGTGACATTATGGCAAATTTTTATTTTGAAAAGGACAGAAATGATCTAAATTAAAACCTACTATTTAGTATTAACTATTCTGGCCTTAAATGGCACAAAAACGCATTTGCTTTGACAAGGATTCACTGTCATTGTTAAAAGTGGGCAGACAAGCTGGAAGTGTGTTACTAGACTTTTTATAGTCAAAAGTCAAACGTACTTTTAAAAGTACTTATTGGTCTAAAGAAAAAATATCTAAACCAAAACACAGAATGACACTACGGGAATAAATCAAGTGTAAAAGCCAAGTAATGGTAGGAAAATTACAAATGACTGTTATAAACTAAAAATAAAACATGACAGAATGGCACATAAACAGATTAACACCCAGAAGGAAACGCTGAGAGACGGAGAACAAGAGAAGAGGACAGTATTCAGCGACAGAGCATGATGGGTATAAACACCACTGGAACACAATTAAGATAATTGCTCTGCTTCGGTTTCTACTCTCTGGGGAACAACTAAACTATTTCACTTATCTCCTTGACATTTCACTTCAGCAGACTGAGGATATAAATGAGTGTCTGTGTGTGTACGTTTTGTGTTTGTTCTCCGCAAGCCCCATATTTTGAGGAACTTGACTTATACGGCTCACACTTAATGCAAAGGTTAATCTATGGTGCTCCCAGGCCAGATCAGAGTTATCAAAGCACAATCTTTTCTATTTTTCATTTTTATGAAACTTCATGACAACAACCTATCAAATTGAAAAAGAAAAAAAAATATGTTGCCTTAACATTTAAAACATTGTAATGTTTTTTAAAGAAATATCTTATGCACACCAAGTCTACATTTATTTGATCATAAAATAGTAATTTTATAATAGTAATTATTTTTTCTCAAATTTAAAATAACCCTTTCTTATTAGATTTTTTTTATTAATATTATTTATTTTAAATGTAAATTTATTTCTGTGATGCAAAATTGAATTTCCAGCATTCTCCAGAAACCATTCTAATCTGCAGGGTATTTTTTTTTCTTTTATTAATATTACATAAATGGCCTCTTTTAACTTTATGGAAAGCATGTACCTAGAAATGAGTTAAAGTTTTACCTTAGCAACGGGATAACCACTCACATCACACACAGCGACCACACAAGCACCACTCACATTTTCGCCAAATCTAGTTGAGATTCAAAAACACACTTTTCAAACCCTTGCGTGGGAGAAGGCACCAACATATGCACCCTTTCCAAGAGACTGTTTGAGATCTCTTGGAGATTATGTAACCCGTCCTCACGAAAACACCCGAGGTTGACACGCGCATTCTTCTTCTCCCGGAGCATCTTTCTCATCCGCTTGCCCTCCTCTGAAACCTTTCTTCCTGTCAACCATGCATCCATCTGATCTGAAGCACTCCGTCAGGGAAGGTAGACATGATGAGAGAATCTAATCTCTTCTGTTCGTTTACCCCTGTCTTTTCAACATCTATCATTCCATCAGACGGTGAGAGGCAATCGGGGATTTGTCAGTGACAAGTCTTTCAAAGCCAGGCTGTGCTCTGAGGAAACTGTGGGGGTGGAAGCCTTCCTAATATCAACTAGATCAGGATTAATGATCTCATCAGAACTAACTCAATGGAACAGGACTGTGTGCTCAGGCACTCACGGCTAAGTCTTCTTGTAGACTACATCACTCTGTCAAATGTCATAGTGTATTTAGGATTGGGATTCGTGTACGTACTATAAAATGACATATAAATTCCTTCCTAAGGGGATTGAAGGCAGAGCTCACGCAGGGAAAAAAAGCATACTATGTCATACAGACACATGCAGTGATATCTTCTAGTGCAGAATGATTAATAACAATGAAAAAAAGTCCAACTAAACACATCAAAACACATCTTCCCAAATAACCATAAAAATAAAAGTTTGATGATGTGTTAACAACATTAGTTAACAGGAACTAAGAATGAACAATACTTCTACAGCATTTATTAATCTTGCTTAATGTTGATTTTAGCATTTACTAATGCATTATTAAAATCAAAAGTTGTGTTTGTTAACATTAGTTAATCCACTGAGAAATAACATGAACAAACAGCTGTATTTTCAACAACTAACATTAACAAAAGATTAATAAATGGTGTAGTAAATGCAGTTCATTGTTCATGGTAGGTAATACATTAACTAATATTAACAAATGACACCTTATTGTAAAGTGTTACCATCATTTTAAATAATAATAATAATAATTATAATTTAAAAATAAAAGTTGATGATTTGCAAATTAATAAATATTAATTTTATAATTTTACAGTAACACAAAATACATGTGTTATTATTATTATTATTATGGAAAATGTTACAATAAAAATTCTTGTTTCAATTTGTAATAATAATTTGTTCTTGTTGTTATTATTATTGCTTTTATTTTTAATTATTGATACATAAAATATTTGACTAAATTAGCATTTTAAAAACTAGCATTTTCTTTTTAACTTACACATCAACACTATAACAAGTATGCTAAGCAACATACATTTTTTGTCTGTTCCTTAAGCAAAAAATCTAATTAATTATTTTAATTATTCTATTTTGAAGATCGACAGCCACGGTCATTATATGAAAAAGAGCATCGAGGCAACACATATTCTGCCAAAAAAGAAATAAAATTACATTTAAAATACACACAACTCATGTTGTGCCCATGCGAAACATCAAACCTATTTTAAAATAACGAAGCGCGTAGATGACAAAATGGCTTTTTTACATGAACAATCCCTTTAAGAATTGATAGTCTAAATACGGGTCACACAAATTTGAAACGAAGCTTAAAAACACTGCCTCGGGTACACTGAGGTTAATCTAATTGAGATAGTGGAAGTTATATATGGAAATCTCCCATCTCTAATACAACACCAAAAGTGAATTATGCAAAACAGTCATTGAAAATAAATAAACAAATAAATAAATAAAGGAGAGAAGTGACTCAGAAAATCTGAGCTGTGTTAAACCAGGAGCCGTCAGCTGAAGTGTTCCGGGAGGCGTCTGATGGAGTGCTATTTGCTAATCTAATACCTCTTGAAAATTCAGACCGCTCCTGTAATCAAATGCATATTTAATCATAGTGTTTTAGGAATTTCATCAAATGCTATTTTATTAACATAACACATACTTGCATGGAAATGCTTAGAGGTAGTGGCTATACACCAAGCACACTACATGTGTACATAAATGTTTTAATGGCAGAAGCAGCAATGATTGTAATGCCAATCTGACAGTCCAGAGATTGTTGGTTTTGTATGCCAATCTGGCACACTGGCATTTCTAAAGGTGAGCTGAAGATGAAAGTTGTGTGATTGACATGTTGGCAACGCATGTTTGCTTTGACCATGACTCATAAATGACCCTAAAGGCCTGTATGTGTCTGTGTGTCTGGGTGAGCTCATCTCTCACCCGCCCTGGCTGTCTTACTTCATGCCCACAGCATGCCTCAGCACGCCTGAAGCATATTTAGCAGGACTGTCTAGACCACTGCACACACACAAACACACACACAGAGCAAGGACAGATCCTGCAAAAGGATTTAAACAGCCATGCATGACTGCATATATAATAATCAGGACTTTCAATAAAAATAAAACAAATTAAATGATCAATTCACAAAATGAATTAACAGACATTTCAAAAGGTGGCCTTGTAAGTCATATTTTGATGTCATTGAATGTTACTGACTTACTGAAGATTTGTTCATACACAAGGGACACCTAGTGTACAAATACATGAGCAGTGACTCACAGTCTGAAAGATTCTCTTAGCTGGCCTCGACTTTGCAGTGCTGAACACGTATTATGTATTATTCAAAATACCAGGCTCTTTTGTGGTTCCATGAAGAACATTTAAAGGGTTACTCCATCCCAAAATGAAAATATCTGTTTTATGAAGTGACGAGAATACTTTTTGCACACAATGAAAATAAAAATAACTACTTTATTCAGCAATTTGTCTCCTCTGTGTCACCTAACGCCATTTGGAGAACATCTGCTGGATACAAACTGCGTAGGCTCTTCTGTGTCAGCTGTGACATGTGGATACGCTGTATTTGTTTAAATCAAAGCGTACATACACAGAAAACGTATTCACGTCGTGCAGCTGACACAGAACCACGTATGCTATTTCAGATTCAACCACTGATGGCAGATTTTGATGACATCTTTCATATTTTGTAACCTTCAGTTTTAGGAGAAAAAAAAGGTTAAAAAATAAGAGGAAGGCAACGGGGACTGTATACTACACAGTGTATGTTGTACTGTCAACCATACTGCAGAAAGAGTAGAAGTAAAGTATGTTATAGGGCTGCACAATAACAGAAAAAATGATTATCACGATTATTTTGCTTAAAATTTTTATCACGGTTAATAATGACGATTATTCCTTTGGTAATGAACTTTTATTCACTTGTGTGTTCTTATTGCAAATAAAGAAAAACAAACAAACCGAACATGTTTAGAATGGAGAGTTTTTCGTAGCTGTGAATAAATAGAAATATAGCTGTGTAAATAAATAAAATTAATCTGCCTCTTTTACATCAACTTGTAACCAACGATCGCACTTCTGCTCCTTCCTCACGTTGCTCCAAGTAAAGCCGGTTCTATCAGGTGCGCAGAGCCGTTATTCACTGATGAGCTGTGCAAATTTGGGTTCATTATCGGCGTGATTTTGCGCAGCTCGTCAAAAAATAATGGCTCTGCGTAGTGAATGCGGCTCAATAGCTGTGTCCCATTTCAAAGGATGCGCCCTCCGGAAGCTGCATTCGAAGGCTGCATACGTCATAGATGCTGTCTCATTTCAGAAAAGCAAGTAGGACACTCCAAATGTGACCTTCGAACGCGTCCTTCTTTCACAGGAATTTGGAGGATGCATGCAGTGTATCCTTCGCTGCAACAGATAACCCACAATTCTCTGCGTCGCCGTAACCAACCGTCGTTTATTTGAATGTAGTTCGATAATTATTGCCTCAATGCCCTACATTCAAAGGCTTTATATATAGGGACTTTTATTATTAAAACTTACCTCAAATC
>JAUCMU010000104.1:18844609-18864369 GCA_032275025.1 Enteromius treurensis
CCATTTTTTTTTTTAAAACCAAAGGCAATGGGAATCCCAAAGAAATAAAAAAAAAAAAAAAAAAAAAAAAAAGCAATCCCTGCTGAAAAATATTCTGAAAACCGGTAGAGAAGGTCCGACACAACTGCCCCAGATAAAAGCATCTGTTCTGTGACTACTGACTGTACAAAAGTATGCTCTACTTTCTTCAAACGTGGTTTTTGTAAATAATCTCCACCAGGTTTTATTCACGATTCGAGATCGAAAATCCAATTTAGAAAATAAAAAGTTAGATTAAAAGAACGCATGTGGTATTCATTGTGCCAAAAATAAAGAATAAACTAAAATGTAATTACTGGGCATTAAATATGCAATGCAAGTTTGCAATGGTAGCTAAAAGTCAAGAGCAGTCAATCTCTCTTAAATGTTTGAATGTTCACCTCAATGAAATGTTTGCATTTTGAATTATAATTAGCCTTCTTTCTTGCATTTATTTGCATACTGATTTTTGATTGGTCTTGCCCTTCCTTGAACTTACCATCTATGGTCGTCCTAATGTGGACAGAAAACAGAATATGCTGAGTGTCAGAACGAAGCATTTAAACCTCGACCAAACGCTTTCAACTCTATTGTTTTTCGGCCTTGTAAAGCATTTGCTTCAGGAAAGCAAAGCTGTAGCTGCTATTGTCGTTTATATAATAAATTAATGCCACTGATTTTTTTTCCACAAAGGTCCAACTGCTGTAAGACGTACAGCAGGTGCGCTTTTGCAACACCACAGAATTGTAGGAACGTCTCACTCTTAAAAGTGGTTCTGATCACAAAAGGCTTCGCTGTTGTATCCTGGGCCTGCAGGAAACATTCACTCTCTCTCTCCACAAAGTGTACACTCTACATCCTTGGCCTCGATTGCCCTTGCTGAAAATACTTGCTGCCTAAAGCCCTCAACACAAAAACGTGTCCTTGTCCCAAACTATCAGCATCTTAAGGCAAGCATTTGTAATCCAGCGCACCTAAGCGTTCCATGTTTGTGCGCGCTTTATGTTTTTGTACCTTTTTAGGTACATAAAAGTCCTTCTTGGAAACTTTTATTCATGTCTCCATAAATTATTGCAGAATTTTAATTGATCGTATTCAAAATAAAGTATTTTTGTGAGAATAATATTTGTGTGTGTTTATTTAACGGGATATATTTATATAGTTTATTTTACATATAAATATATTTAAAATACAAACAACATATATATATTTATATGTGTGTGTGTGTATACAGTATATACACATACACACAGATTACACATACATAATATTATACATACAAAACACAGTATACTTACATATTTCATGTGCAGAAAAACATTTATTTTGGATGCGATTAATCATTGTCCAGTCCTACTAAATTTGCAAGGCCTTTTAATATTAGAAAAATAAAATCTATGATAAAAAAAATAAAATAATAATAATAATAAGGACAGTATTAATAATATTTGAACAAAATAGAATCAATCATGAAAGACTATCATGACAAAACACCTCAAAATTATTGTAATTTACAAAATCTTAATTTAGGCAGCGTTTATGCGTCAAATTTTGTCAATTCTGTGAGGTTGTTTACATTAAATTACCAATATCAGACTAAACTTCTTAAAGGGGTCATCTAGTGCCACATGCACTTTTACAAGCAGTTTGGACTGAAACGTGTGTTGGGAGTGTGTGTACACAACCACCCTACAATGATAAAGATCCACAAGTAGTTTTCTTTTAATTTAAAAAAAATAAGTTACCCCTTCGGAAATCAAGCCATTCTCAAATACATGTCGGTGTGGCGTCACACAGACAGATGCCACTACCACGATAGTTGATTGACAGCAGTGTGTCACACAGACTGAACTGGTGTCTTACATCAGACCTGCCCTGAGTAAGCCGTCATCAGACCGAGACGCAGAGACAAGCAAGACTCCTAAGACATTGAGGTGAGAAAATTTTGAGAAAATTTAAAACAAAATTGGCTTTGTATGACTCCTATTAAAATTATCAACCAAAGTGACTAAATATGAAGCATTTTGTTATTCTGCCTTTTCTAATCCACTTTATCTACTGCCATTACTGCATACACTTCAATGTGTAACATTTGTCAATGTTACAATGTAATTTAATCAAATGGTTAAATCTTTGTGCACTTTCTGTGCACTTCACAGTACTGCAAGCATACAATATCAAATTCGACTGATGTAAAAATGGCATGAATCCACATTGAAGAGTCACACTGCAAAAAAATCTGATTAAGCAAATGCATTCCATTTACGAACAGCAATTTGACTTGCATGAGGCTGATTTGGAAAAGACAGCATTCAGGTTTACTCCATTTCCCTTCTGCGTTTCAAAAATACACACATTATCCCTTGCTCATAGATTCGGCTCAATTACTGTTCAGCTCATCCATTTATTTCTCGTCCATAGCCGGACCCAAATCATACAACAGCACTGAACTTTTAGCCTTGGCCAGCAGCGAGACTGAACAGTCAATACTCCTCCACTTGCTCTGACTAATCTAATGGTGTTATTTTTCTGTAGTGGAAAGCGCTGCGGGGTCATTAGACTTGTGAGATGGGGAAAAGCCAACAATCAGCAAATAGCCCTCCACGGCTTCCCGACAGCTGTCCATCTCTTTAAACAGACGGACCACAAAATAATGCTAGCCACAGGCAGAGAAAGCAGAGGGGGTGAAGGGTGTTTAAGAAAGAGAGCGGAGGATGAATAGAGAAAGAAAGAGCATTATAGAAGAGTAAGAGAGAGAGATGGAGAAGGTGAGAGAGTGAGAAGGAGACCGAGGGAGAGCAAGAGGAATGGGGGAAGCAGATAAGAAACGCTGAGGGGACAGACGGGAGGGTGGTACACAGGCGATAACAGGGTGGAAGAACCAGGGTATTGGACAAACACTGTTCCTACGTCCCACAACAGGCTCAATTACGATTCAGACCCTTATTATAGTTACTCATTATAAAATGTAAAATAAAAAGCCATTGGTGAAAAGCAAGAAAATCATCCTTTTGTAATGGATTTGTATGAACTGCTATCAGGGCTGTTAACAGTGTTAGTGACTTACAGAAGTACAGTTGAAGGTAGCAATGTAATAATGTTGAATACACCCCCCAAAAAAGCAATGAATATGAATTGGTTTAATCATTTTAGAGAAGTAATTCACCCAAATATTCAATCTATCTCATTCTCAAACCCATAGCTGCTCTTATGAAGCTCCAAAAAGCATAACAAAAGTAGCATTTATTTTTTTTTGTGTATTCCAAGCCTTCTGTCGTCACACACACCGCTCAGAAAAAGAGCCAAAATTGTCTTCTTAATTGTTTGTTTATGCTTGAGCTTAATTCAAAACGAGAAATGTGATATATAATTGGCATCACTGGTCTTTCACATACTGTTTTTTTTAGAGCTTGACAGCACAAATCACTTTTATTATACGGAATCGATCAATTCGGGCATTTTTCTAAACATTTTATTTTGTGAGCCAAAGAAAAAAAGAAACAACAAGAGGTCAGGAAATGATTAATACTCATTTTTAACATATTGGAAAAGCATCACAGTTTAAACCCTTATAATAAAGCAGAGGTGGATTTGAGGGAATCACAAAGGCAGGCTCGGAACAGCAAGCTTGTTAAGTTATTTTCACAGCGCGTGCCTCAAAATTCCTCTCATCTCTGTCCACAAAAAAAAAAAAAGAAAAGCAGCGTGGTTCATTTTTAATGGCAAGCTGCTCGATTCAGCTCTAACACGTACATACCTGAAACAATGAAGCTTTGCTGCAACAACCGACAGGGTGTCCGAATTAAATAACGGAAGACAAAACTGAGCTCGAAAAAGGAAAATCAAGTGTTATCAAGTGCATTTTGATACAAGACTAATGAGCGGCTTGATAACATGCACAGTAGGTTAGTTAATTCACATAACGTAATATCATGTGGCATTTAAGATAAAACATGCAACTTTCACATATTTGCTTAAAATCCGTATAAAGCATGGCAAAGTAACGTGGATTACCAGTAGTTGAGCTGAATCTCACTCAGATGATGCTGGGACAGGTGTAGTCTTCGAAGCAAGGTTGGCGTTTCTAATGTTGTTGGACGAAATAGTGGGAAAACCGCGAAATGGTGTGGTTAAAAACACGAACGGTAGCCAAGGTTTCTTGGTTAACTGTAGTGCAAACAAAGAAAATATTTTTGAGCCCTGTCCCCCTCCGAGATGATGGCAGTGAGGAATGCACGCGCCGCGTTTCCTCTTTCAAAGAAACAAGCGGAGGCTACAGTACGGAACGCCCGCGTCACGTGACCATCGCTCCTCACTGTCTCAAAGCAAGAGGACAACAAAATGAGCACATTTTCCGATCTGATCAAGATTTTGATATATACTCTGGGGTATGTAAAAATATGAAACTGATTTATATGTTTGCACTTTTAGTTTTGTATATGCATATTTCTCATATTAATTTGGAGATTGCTTTGAATGTTTGAACTTTTGCATTTGTCACATTGCATTATTATTTTAATAAAATGTACAAAATTAATCAATAAGTAAGAAAAGTAAGATCAAGAAAAATAAACCTTGTGAGCAGTCACAGCATAAAAATGCATCACGCTTTATATACAATTTTATTATAAATGGTTTTTTTTAATGCTGTTTATAAAATGTTTTTTGGATGCATATATGTTCCATAGACTCCAAAGTTTGTTAAAGACTGGATGTTGCAAGAAAGTCAATGTCAATGTGGATGAACTAACATGCAAATTACCCCTTTGAAGACTATTTGAAAATAATTTTCAGCACAGTATTTGAGTAGCCCACTTCATTTATTTACAAAGAAAATTAAAATTCACTTAAAACGGAAACTATTTAAGTGTTTACTTGATGGACCATTTGAACATGTCAAAGATTGTATTAACAAGTGAATCCCTTCATTTGCAACCATTAGCAATAACTCACAGTTCTCTCATTACAATGTGAATGTTTCCAAACACAAGAAACATTTATAGTTCACTCTCATAGTCCCTAACACATTTTTAACCCATGAGGAAACCACTCACTCCGATGTATAATTATGTTCTCACCAACTACTCGTGGTCCATCGAGCAACAGCTAAAAGGCTGTTAACTACCACACACAGAAACCCATTATTAATGGCATCGCCGTTTTCATCTCTGCCACAGCCGTCGGTTGCTGTGCACATGACACATCCTGAGCAATTTTTACAGAAATGGGAGACCCTGTATTAGAAAGAATTTCCTGCTGACTGTCTCTTTGGCTGTTAAATACATGCAAAAAAGCCTCCGGCAATGAAATCTCTGCTCATGTTGTGGCACCAATTAGTGAGCTTTACTGCCAGCCTAATTGAAGCATAATTACTAGGGTTGTTCGGTACTGGGTACATTTAAAACCAACACAAGAGCAAAAGAACAAAGGTACATGCTATGAATAACATTTGCAAAGTCTACTCCAATGTGTGCTCCATTGTCCAGTTGTGCAGCCGTCTCTGGAAAAATAGCACCACGTGTTTTGCCAAGAGACAGGATTTTATTCTCAGTTGGATCCCGCAGAGATATCTGCCCTGCAGCATCCTCCGCAACCCGCAGTTGTTAGTTTTCATTTCAAGCGTGTGTATTTTTAGTGTGAGTGGCTGTATTATAGTTGTAGTTATAGGTGCGTTGAGCATCTAACAAAGAGCTCAGAGCCTCCCCAAAATATCTGGTCGAGAAAAACCGACCATCCAACCAGCACCGAACAGCTGCCAACTATAAAGACGTATGCTCTTTCACAATCTGTGAGTTCCTCTGTATCTCTCTGGCTGTCTGCCACCTCCTCTGTGCTCCCACACACACAGGTAATTTTGGAGCAGTGTGTAGGCAGCCCGGTCAAGATTTCTAATCATAGTACGATCCAGATCAATAGGTGCCTGCAAGATGGAGTTTGCAGCGGAGAGCAGCTCTAGCAAAACAAAGCAATGAGTACACGCTGTGGAGAGGAGACTACAGAAATAAATAGAGGCGTAAGTGAGGAAATTCTTAGTAAATGATTGCTTATACAAGTTGAGCAGAGAAGCTCTCAAAATCATCAATTCAGATCTATCTTTCAACAATCAATCACAACTTTGCAATGTGTTTTATTGTATATAATATGTCAAAGGCATGATGATCAATGATCTCACATATTAGGGAACTTTCACAGAACCTTGGCAATGATTCCGGTTATCAAAACACATAAAAGAACATGGTTTTTGATGGCAATGAAATTAAGGATATGTGAAGCTGCAGTTCCTTTGCCAATAAGCCATGAAATTACCAAAAAAACAGTATGTAACTGGAACATTTTTGGTTATTTTATAACCTTGCGAAACTGCGGGCACATAATGTTGAAGTTGCGTTCAAAATTTGTATGCAAAATGTTTGGACAAATACGTCATACAAATCTTTTTTTTTTTCTGATATGTTTTAGATGGGAATTTGTCTAATGTAAGCTATAACTTACTACAGAAAACAGTCAAGTAAAATGTTTTATTTTATACAAGTAAAATCCTTATAATGTTAGCAAAATGATAAAATTGATACATTTTCTCTAGTGTTTACCTAACCAATAATTAAAAAAAAAAATTAATAGCTTAATAACATAATAAAATGTTGGTAGAACATTTTTATGGGGTGCTAGCAACACCGAAGTCATGGGTTTGATTTGCAGGAAATGCATGCAGTAATTCTTGGTGCATTAAATGAAATATATATATATATATATATATATATATATATATATATATCAATTTAATTTTTTTAAACATCTGCTAAATATTCAACAAAGAAAGATAAATGTAATTGATGCACATGATTTACCAGGGCCTGTTTTCACAAAACATCTTGAGGCTAAAAGTAGCTCATAACTGACCGATTTAAGAACACAAGCTTGTAGTGGGCATGTCAGTCCTGCATTTTTGTTCTAAGAGTATTTCACATAGCGTTTTAGCACTAAAACTAGCTTCTAAATCTGTGAAACGTTTGGAGCAATGAAGAGTACTCCTAAGTCACTAAGACCAAAATCTGCCTCAGAAACATTTGAAGATAATGAACTTTTAAAAAGGTATCACCTTTGGTTTTGGAGGTTATCCAGAGTCCAAATTTTCCTTTGATTATATCCTTGTTTTTATTAACTAGTTGGGCAAGAAGTAACAGCTGCATGTTATTGCTTCAATTTTGGTTTTCGTTAAAGCTTGCACATCTTACTATCAGTCATAATTACTCTACTAAAAGGCTGTTTATATGCACATCTGCTAATTGCTTGAACACGGCAACATAATATAGTGCTCTACAATATATTGAACAAATCTCTGACAGAGATGATCAGGCAGTCTCTGTGTGCATAGTTAGTACGTTGTCATGTATATGCAATTCCTCAGTAAAGTTTGTCTCAGCAGCTTTGCGAATAAGTTTTAAGAGAAACCTTTTACTGCTATTTAGTGTTTTGTGAATACGGGCGCAGGTGTCTTATAACATGCACAGACAGAAAATTATCTGCGCACATGACCTTAACCAGCAATCCTTGAATAATTTCGGGAGATATTAAGCACAAAGGTATTTGTGAATTCTTTTACGGTAGCAGAAGGCATCAGTGAGGACTGGAATAATGGGTCACCGTGGGGATGTTTTACCTTGGTTGAGCTTGACTGATTGCCCACCTCACTGTAAATATCAAGTGAAAGACTCCTTTGAAGCACCAGTCCCTACAGCAGATTCAATCAGCAAAAGTAGAAATGCAAAACTCGCTAAAACGATGCTAGTGATGGTTGCTAGGGTGTTGCTATGCAGCTGCTAATGTTTTTTATGTAATTGCTGGTGTATTCAGTTTTGGTGGTTACTCTTAGAGAGACCTCTGCATGTTTTCTCTTTTTTTTCACTTGTGGAAATGGCCAGTCTGGTTGCTTTCAGAAGAGTAATAATACCTTTCTCCTCTACAAACCATATAATTTAGCACCTCATTCATGTCTGTAGCACAAACGGTGACTCAAAGGTTAAGTCCCAAAGTTTAATACTGAAGAGTTTTGAAAATGTAATCAATACATAGGCATTTAGACTCTATTCCTTGTCAGCTAAAGCATGTGCAAATGTCCAGCATACAGTAAGATGTGTGGAAGAACAAATTATAGTGTTTGACACTGTGTAAAATCCATGAGCTACCTTTACTTTCCCATCTTATTTCATACAATCTGGAGGTGGTTAAATTGTCCACAGGCTCTTAAGAGCACACACTATACAGTGACCCAGAATGCACTGCAGGAACACAAGAGCCCACTTTAGTTTCAAAATGAGATAATTGGGCCAGTGAAAAAAGCTCCAGTAGAGGTAATGACCTTCAGTCCCAGAGCATGGTCACATCAGAGTGCAATAATCGAGGGGATGCACTATAGCGATTGTGACCTGAATCCACACAAAGCCTGCTTGATAGCGGAGCTGTTACTGAACAGACAGACAGAGTGTGAGTGAGAGAGAGAGGGGCACGTAATGATGTCTCTGTGATTCACACTACTAGGATGTTGTCCTAACCTTTTGACAAAGAATCATCAGTGGTTTCAACAGGAATAGGGCAGAAAGCATTCAGAATGACTCTATTAAGAAAATAGCCATGGGAATCTTTTCGTTTCTTTAAAGATGTTTTATTCATTTATTTTTAAGATCTTTAGAGAGCATACATTTAACTATCTATTAAAATGTGCTGAATACACAAAAATGTCCCAGCTAACAAGGAACGTTCTCATAACTTTGGCTAAGGTTCTCTAAAGATTCTCTCAAAGTTATCAAAAACATTCTTGCATAATGTTAGTAGAACGTTTCCTTAACGTCTTCTGCAATTGATTAGTGTTCTAAAAACGTTGGGATAGGAAACGTTACTACTGAGTGTTACTAAAGCATTCTAAAAATTTTAGGATAAAAACATTATCATTGTGTTGTTGGTGGAACGTTTCAATAACATTTTAAATAACGTTCTTAGAACGTTTTTATAACTTAATGAGAACGTTATGGGAATGTTTTTATAACATGAAAGTGTTAGCTGGGGTGGTACTGTAGCTTTTTTTTTTTTTTTTTTTTTCGCTTTTATAAAGTACTTCTTACAAAACTTTTACGGTTCATGTCACCATATGAACAAAATTGTTGTATTACAGTAAGATACTGATAAAATAATAAAGGTGTCTTTCATTTGTAAATTAAATAACACTTGTACAGTATGTTTTTAATTCAGCAAAAAGAACAGGCTCGTTAAATTTATTGCGTAAACTTGCAGACGTATTGCGCTGTAGATTCATTTTGAGGTTGGTGGGGGCTTGCTCAAGCTGGTTTAGAGCCCTGTGCAATGAGTACTGTGTTTCTTTTGCATCTGAGGAAGAACACACGTGTGAAAAAACGCTAACGAAATTGGAAATTAAACTGCAAAAGTGGTCAGTTTTGGTCATGCTACTTTTACTAGATTCATAGATGAAACACATAAGGTTTGGCTTTAACATGTCACTTAGCTCTTTATATACATTATATAAATAAAGTAAACAATTTTTTTATTTATTTTATTTGCATTCTGGGACTTGCCTTTGTTGCAAAACATACAATGCTAGGCCGCTCATTAATTTTTGGGAAAAATCCCAGCATGCAACACAAATTCACATAATAATTCATCTCTTTTCTAGTGGACATCAGGACCACTAACAATTTGAAATCTACTTCAAAACCTTCTTCAGAGCACTTAGCCCACTGGGTCTCTTGCATCACATTTGATCTCCCTTATATTATTCTATTAGCATACTCTGAGTTTTTGATCTTGCCTAAGCTTCTTCGCTTTTTTACATAATGTACATTGTAATACCTGCTGAATAATCATTTGAGAGCATTTTGAGGTTGGTGGGGGCTTGTTCAAGCTGGTTTAGAGCCTTGTGGAAAGAGACATCAGTGTTTGTGACGTATCTGAAGTGGGCAGCACTTCGATGGAGATTAAAAAAAAAAAAAAATGCACTCCTGCAGGGGGATAAAGTGTAGAGATAAATTTTACACACAGAGACAGTCTGACAGTGTGGGAGAGAGCTGCTTTCACTGGACTGTTAACCCTACTGATCGATACAATCTGATCTACTGAACCGTAGAGTTTTAAGGGGAGGGCAGGATATATGCAACAATAGAAGTGGATAAAAATTCAATAAAACGTCTTTTTCACTTTTGACTACAAAAACACATAATTAGAGGCAGATTTCAACTAAAAGGTTGAAAATATTTTTGTGTGTAAGTGAGTGTTTGTACATGTTGAATGACAGGCGGATAAACAAATGGACGGATGAATCAAAAAGACAGACTGCGTTTATCACACTCTCATCTCCATGGAAACGACTGGATACCATGATAACATTGCGAGAAAGCTGTTAACAAGAGAGGGTATAACTTTTCCAGACTTCGATAAACAAGCAAGGACTTGATTTCCATTAACAAATAAATGTAAAACCATTTAAACTTAAATAATGAAAACTTGTGTGTAAAATATAAAATGTTAAATAATTTAAGTGTAACTAAAAATCAATGAAATATTTTTTTCGTCATAATTTACATTTTACTTCTACAACTACCAATATTGTTAGCAATAATAATAATGAACAATATATATATGTGTGTGTGTGTGTGTGTGTGTGTGTGTGTGTGTGTAAGAAATAAAAGGGATAAAATAAGCAGAAACCTAAATCATCACTAAAAATATTTTAATGAAAACCTAATAATATTTGACATAATATATAATTTAGCACATACTTGAATTCATACCAGCAAAACTACTTTTTAAGGGTTAAATCCATTAAAAAACTAACTAAATCAGGATAAACAAAACATGTTTTAAAATAGACTGCTGCACTTTTTGTGCTTTTCATTTCAATTATATTGGAAAACTTTAACACTATTCTGTATTACAAAGTTTCCAGACAGTATTATCATCATAACAAGCTGACAAAAAAAAAAAAAAGCATTTCTTTTGTGCTGCAGTCCTATCTGAGTGTTAGGAAATAAATGCAGCGGCCAATTAATTTCCAGATAAACCTTTGGAGCAGAAGCTAATCCTACATATTGCTTCTCCATATCAAAATATTGCATTTAAGCCAGATATTTATCTTCTGAAGTGAAGTACCAGGAATTGAAGATAGCCTCACTTTGCATCCTTTGGAGTAGTGTTTGAGAGCTCAAATACTATTAATCTTAGCACACTTTGGGTCAAGGGTTGAGCGTGAGGGGGAACTCAGGCTGAAAGGAAACACATGACAGCATGCCACTATATTTCCATACTACATCCCCCCACAGGGACTGCACCAGGTTCTGAGTACTGATGAATAATTAATCTGTTTTCTGTCTTTCCTATTTGGCCTTCTTATTTTTCTTCGGCTGGCATTCTGTATCCCTCACTTCCCTCATATTTCCCCTCCCTTTCTTTCTCTCTCTCTCCCTAGAGCCCTTTCCAACAGAGTCTGTACTGTCATTCTGGTGATCAGCCTAATGACAGCCAATCTTTCTAGCTTGCCAAGCAATTGTGAGGCGCAATCTATGACAGCTATATTGCATAATTTGTTTCACAGGAAGTCAGCAATCCATATTTTCTGTTTCGAAGATAAAATATTTCTGTCACGCAATCACTCTGCCGTGAAAAGATGCAATCAGTCTGAAAACCATATATTTGCTTTTCCCTTGTCACAGGCACAAATAATTACACACACAAGCAAGTCTCTTGACAAATATATGGCACACAGAGCCTTTAAAATACACTTTAGTACAATACTATAATACATTTAAATCATTATTAACATTTTATTGTGTTTGTCTTACCGTATATTGATTGGTTTCAAAAGGCCTTTTAAGGTGTACTTTGTGAGCAAGAAAACATTATAATACAGCAAAGTATAATGCTGATAACATGAAAGCTAAATTATTGGATAATAGAAAGTTAAAGCGCTGCTTAGTGATTAAAAATGTAGAGGCTTGTAATTGCAGTGAATGGAATGATTACCTGAAGCAGTTGAGCGACTGCATGAACAGAAGTAGCTGGAAAAAAGCTGTATTCTTCACAGGTCAGAATTTAAACTTCAGTTCAAAAGTGAAACAGATGGGAAATTATTTCTATGGCATGAAGTCATAAAGTGATTATGCAATGTGACCTGGCTCAAAGTGAAATGCACTGGTCAGTGTTGTGTTGGCAACTGATGACAAACAGTTTTTTCCTCTTTGTTCTCAGCTCCCGATACATGTTCTGATAAATCCATATGCATTAGATGTCAGTGTTCCACATCTGTTTAAGGAACTAAGAGGTTGTTAGATGCACAAGTGAGCTTGATTGCCTTTCACAAACAATTGAAAAACTGCTTCATCATGACCTGCTTTCCGAATAATGAATAAATCAACCAGCAGGTTCAATTCGATGAAAAATGTCCAGGACAAAAGCATTAAAACCTGACGTCTTTTGAGTCTGGGCAATCACATGGGATTCCTTCATCCTCATTTTTATGTGCATCTGTAAGAGAGACAAAAAGAGCAAATAGAGTAGTCTTTCCTTTGATTATGTGATCTTATAGCCACCATACACAACCTATACACTGAAACACATGAACACACACACACATACATGCAACTGGTTTCCTTGGCAACAGCAGAAAGGCACTAAAAATCAAATTTTGGGAAGTGTGTCTCGTTTCCTCACATTCTTCATCTGCTTTTCATTCCGGGTGACCTTTATGTGATTTTACCTTGCATAAATGATTAAATAATCACACAATAGTTACAATAGTTACAATTGGGCCTGACATTTGAGTTACACTACAGTGTGTATCTGTGACCTTGAGCAAAACATCTGGGTCTGATAAAGCAATGTAATCTATAGAGCAGGCAGGAAATAAATGATCACCGCGCTTAATTAATCAAGGTGCACAGATTGGCAAAAAAGATTGTAAGCTTACTGCAATCTTAAAATCCCCATGAATATCAATTGGGCCTTTTGTGGATTTTAGACATGTTTCTGCATTTTATATATTTAAAATTTCCTCTTCTAGCAAAATTAACTAGAATTAGCTACTAATAATGCATAATGCTTTGTCCAATCAAATGCTCTCTACAACGAGAAAGCCCCTTCTCTTCAATATAACTTAATATGACAAGCAATAGCACGGAGCAAATTTTATATAACATCAGTAACATTAGCTGAAACAACACACTCTCACTGCAATTGAAAAAAATACTGTATAACTGTATTATTATTAAGTCAAAGTGTTTTCATACACTTATTCATGTAGTAAATTACATTGCCACAGCTGACAAAAAATATGTGAAAACTATGATTCTGATTTGTTTTCATCATCTCTACAGCTTTGATCAATTGATTGAATGTTGTAGATGATGGTCTTTGTCAAGCTCTGTTATGGTCTAAATTAGAATGGTTTCTTCGTGCAAAGATAAGGATAAGACAAGCCCCTAAGGATGCTCTATTGACTGGAATGTTTCCTTCAAGGTGAACACAGTTTGAGGTGTGTGTGACATTTAAACATTCGTCCAATCCCTCTAGACCACATCAGAGTTGATAGCTCTCAGTTAACCCACACTGACTCGCTGAGAGTGGTACAAATTGCATTGTACTTGATGGCAGCAGAGCTCTGAATGCATTAACCCTGTCTGTCTGGTGGTAGGAAAAACCTCTTTCTCTGTCCTCACAGATATTTGTTGAATCTAAAGCATGAGAATTTGCTTGGTCTGCGCTGAAAAAGTGTTCTATATTCATACGGAGCAAACCTTTTTTAAAAGCATAACCATTTTTTCAGTGTGAGTGTGTGTTTAACTCTGTTAAGAACTTGAAGGCAGAATTAGATTTGACAGGTGCTGAGAGTGGTTGACACGGGCAAACAAATGTAGGCTATGATTTAAATGAATTTGATTTTATTTGAAAGCAATTGTTCATGGTTTTCTTCACAGTCCAAGCATAACAAAGCTCCATGGCGCCATCTTCTGGATATAAAGAAATATAATAAAATACACAAAATAACTCTAATTTATTAATTCTCTCTAATTTTGTAAAAGTCAATTATGTTGACCAAGGCTGCATTTATTTGGTCTAAAATACAAATAACCAATAATACTTATTATTAGTAATACTAATTAACCAGTAATAAAACTTGAAATAAATGTTTTTTGTTTTAATATAATTTAAAATGTAATTTATTCTTATGATGATGACAACAATGAATTTTCAGCATCATTACTCCAGTCTTCACTGTCATATGATCCATAAAAGATTGATGCCTAAGAACTATTTACCTTTTATCAGTGTTAAAAGCAATTCTAAGATATTTGGAAACTGTGATAAATAGCATTTGTATTTTTAGAATACACTGTAAAAAAAAATCTGTAATTTTTACCCAATTTTTTGGCAGCTGTGGTTGCCAGAATAATTTTGTAAAAAAATAAAGAAAACCAGTCAACACATTTACAGTCACAAACTGTAAATGCTACAGAATAAAAACTAATTTCCTTTAAAATTAGGTTAGATGTTTTACATCCCTGTATATAGTACAGAAATTTACTGTCAATCTATTAACAGTTTTTTTCCCGTAGCATTTTTACAGCATTTCACAGTTTGTAAATGTAAAATTACATTTATTTTTCAGTGTAGGTATATCCTATAAGTAAAGCATTCGTATATTCGGTCCCACTTTATATTAAGTGTCCCTAATACCTGTGTACTTCCATAGTAACTAGATGTGTATGTTGTATGTAACCACAGTGTAAGTACACACCAGTACATAGTATCTACGGCAGGGGTCATCAAACTTGGTCCTGGAGGGCCGGTGTCCTGCAGACTTTTGCTTCAACCTTCCCCAACACACCTGTCTGGAAGTGGAGTATACCTAATAAGAGCTTGATTATCTGCTTCATGTGCGTTTAATTAGAGTTGGAGCTAAACTCTGCAGGACACCGGCCCTCCAGGACCAGGTTTGATGACCCGTGATCTACAGGCTGTAATATTTCTGTATCTACACACATGTAACAGTACAAATGTGTAACAGGACATTGCTAACAACAATTTTTGGTAATGAAAGTACAAATGTGTAACAGGACTAACCGCACTTTTTGGTAAATAAAGTGTTACGCTTTATATTAAATAGACAATTGCTATGGATTTAGCATGTAATTACTCTGATGTCACACAGCAGCGCGCAGTAAGTTAGGCTTTACATATAAATTGTGGTTGGTGTCCAAAATGTGACAATTTAAATTTAGTGGGCAGTTCCTGAGGAGTTACCATGTATATACATTGGTATTACAGAGGTGCAGCAACTGATCACCCCCTGTTCCAGTTACTCTTATACATACTGCTGTTACAAAATGTAGCTATGTAATTCCTGTTACATGACAACTTAGTGAAGTGAAAAAAGTGTTGTTACATTTGTACTCACACACACCATTCTGAGGGTTGTGTAGTTACAGAAATATTACAGCTGTAGATCCTATGTAGCAATGTGTACTTACACTGTTACATACAAGATACACATCTAGTTACTACGTAAGTACACAGGGACACTTAATATAAAGTGGGACCATATATTTCTTTATATTTACATGTTATATGTAGCCTATGTATGTACAGTATGTGTGTGTGTGTGTGTAGGAACATACTGTAGCAAAGTTTTAGTAGAAAAGGTTATTCAAGATTACATATAGTGAGAGACAAAAGGTTAAAGGTGAATCCAAAGTCTTTATTTATTTATAATTTCGTATTGTAAAAGCAATAAAACAACAAATAAAACATTATAAATATAAAATGTTATACAAATAAATATATATCATGTATTTCATACTGCCTACTGCATATATCACATATAATATATATCATATCAAATATAAATCCTATAAAAAATATCAATATCATATTTTATACAAAAAATTCGTTATACCGCGAGAAGAAGTGACGATTGTTATTATTATTTAACTTACTTCTGAATTTTCGCTCATAAATCGTTCAGATATGCAGCGGTCACGTAAAGTCAGGTGGTCGACAGAAGGTGAGTGCTTAAAAGAGTTAAAATAAGTGTTTGAACAAACAACGAAGCGCCCAGATTATTTAGTGAATTAAGGGTGTCGTTTGACGAGCGAGATTTTCTACGTAACTAACGTACGCAAGTCCACTGGGAGACGCAGCGCGCGGCAGCACAGTAGCGGTCGCTGCCTACATCATCTTTTCTATAAACAACCCCAAAGAAACGACGACGAGAGGTGGAGCCGCTGAGCAGACAACTGTCAAAAGAGCCTTCCTGATAAAGACGAGCCCTTCCGTCCTCAAAGCATCTTGTCGTTGCGCGTTAGAATCCGTTATAAGCCGCGTAGCTGACGTAAGTATTCCGTTTCTCGTGAGTGTAACGACGTCTCTGTCGCCATTCCGTTATTGCTGTAACAGTTAGCCGTTACGGTTGAGCGCTTTGGCAGGTTTTGACAGACTGCATGTCTTCCTGGAGACCCAAGGAGAAGGTGAGACGACCACGAGTGTGTTTGAACGCTAACTTACGTTTTGAAAAGCAGAGTTGCCTGTTTAGGGGACTAACGTTAGCTAGTCGACATGACATACAGTAACGTTACGTGCTGTATAGAAATGATGCTGAGCGAGGGTTTTGTAGACATGTGCCGCAAACGCGCTCGTAAATACACGCATTTCCATGCAGAGGCTGCACAACTACATAATGTGTAGTTATTTACTCATTTGGAGTGCCTGCTCGATTATTCATCACAAAACTATGCTGTTCCCTTCAAGAAAACATTTAATTTGCATCCACTTCTGGAAGGAAGCGAAGTGACCTCGTTTTAACTAGAAACGCTCCTTTGTGGTTAAAACTGGCGCAAATATCGAGAGAAGAGTCAGAGTAGTTAAGAATGCAAACTCACTATCGAGACGTGTAACGGGATGTTTATTGCTTGTCTTTGCATAGTTATTCTTGTTAGCTAATATCATTTTTAAATAATGGAGTAAATATATCATATAGAAGAATGTATTTGTGTCCCTGAACCACAAAACCAGTGATAAGGGTTATTGTTTTCCATAAAATAGCTGAAAGTTTAATAAATTAGTAGAAAAAAAGTTGTCCAAATTAAGTTTTTTAGCAATGCATATTACATGCATATCTTCATGGAACATGATCTTTACTTAATATCCTAGTATTTTTTGGCATGAAAGAAAAATATATATAATTTTGCCCCATAATATGTATTGTTGGCTATTATTACAAAATATACTTGTGCTACTTATGACTTATTGAATATATACAATATTTTTTCCAAACAGTTCTCTTACCAGTTTTTTTTTTTTTTTTTTTCAAAAAAAAAAATAAATAAACTTAAAAGTATTACAAATAGAAAAGTGTTTTAAATAATTTACACACATTTAACAGAAAACACCTTAATCATGTATAATAAAAAATGTTGAAGAAATAAATAAAAGATGATGAAGTTAATGAACACAGCTGATCTGACACTCTGGGATTATTAGCTGAAGGGGATTTAGTTTTAAAGCACTGGACGTGTAGCATCAAACCGCCTCTAAAGTTGGTGTAAACAACACTTCACTTCTCAGTCATTAGTTTCTATCTTGCGTCACTGAAAGCATCTGTTACTTATTTTAAATGTATATGTTTTGACAGAGATACTGACACATTCGGTTAAAGTTGTCAAACTTTGCATCTTGTCCATTCTTAGTGTTTTGGCCACCGAGCTGTTTTTAAGTGTACAGGAATGTTTAATGCTGCTTGAGAGTTTTAGCTCAAAGGATTAAGGTTTTGTAGGGAAAAACGAATAGCTGCTTTCATTACAAACCCTAGATGCTGTATTAATACAAACAAGAGCGTCGAATGAGTGTTTATTTGTATTTCTCCATAAGAACAGAAGGGTGGATTCCTAGCTAATTAAGTTGTACAGTGCAGTCTGTTGTTTATATTATCTAACTAAAGGGACTTAATGTAACTGATTGAAGGGGAACGTGAGGTCTGTGGTGTGGGAATTTGCTCCACGTGTTCTCCTTCACTTAATCTGCTGCTAAAAGCTCCGTCACCCTGCACGGGATGAGCCTGCTGTTTGAGATTAGGAATTACACAGAGATCAGTTTCACACTGCACTTTGTGACTGTGATGGCAAGCTGTGGACAGCGTCACGTTTATTGTCGTCTTTTTCATGCTGGTGTATATATATTACACCATATAAATAAAGATAAATAATAATAAATAAAATAAATATAATAATATATTACACCATATAAATAAATAAATATAAATAATATATTTTTATATCACATATAAATATATTTAATATATAAACATATTTTTCCTAAATATATACATGCATGTGTTTGTATTTATATATGCACAATAAATGTACACAGCATATGCACATATTATGTAAACAAAAACTTATTTTGGATTGCAATTAATTGTTAAACAGCACTAATATATATATATATATGACCTATATATGAGCAGCAGTACTAGTCTTAATGATGTTTGAGTTATCAGTTACCACTAATAAGTTAGTACTTTTTACATAATAGATAAACTGTATACATGTATTCTGCAGAGATGTCAAGGCGAAGCACAAGGTTAGTGTCCAAAGGGACATCCTTCCCTGATGATGACGCTGCCAGCACGAGCTCTACCGGATCCACTGGCCACATCTCTTACAAAGAGAGCCCAATCAGGTCTGTTTGTATTTGCTGGAGCTCTCAGTACTTCTTATAGATATTTGCATGTGCATTTTCACCTAATATAGATGCTTTCCTGCAGGATCTTTAAGAAGAGGGGCGGTCGCAGGAGCGCAGGCAGTGTTTCCCGCAATTCAAGTCGCGCAAGCAGTGTGAGTCAGATACTGACTGGGCAGCGCAGTGAATTCACTGCCACGGAGAATGAGAATGGTTAGTATCTGAACATACATCATTTACATCGCAACATACTGAAATCTGAAAAAAAAAAGATAATATTTAAATTAAGTAATAAAAAGTTAGTATCTGCACTTTAAACAATACATTCATTATAAACAATGTATAATATTGATACATTACAATACATAATATTAATATATTGCATATTAGAAATCTATATTTTAAAATAAAATTTATTTGTACTGTTTTTCAGGCATGTCATTTGCTACTCAGGGATTCTCCTCTGGATATTCCTCGGCTGAAGAGCGTTATGACCAATCCATAAAATCAAACCCTAGTAAATGTGCATTACAAGTTCTATAAATGAAAAACAAATCTCTGGCTAGTCGTCTGGTTGCATTGGTTGGTTGGTAAAGCAAAGAAGTCTGAAAAACATGTACAGTTCGTTTTCCCTTTTCAGGTTCTGCCCAATCCGTAGCTGAACCGCAGTTTGTCGTGTGGGACGTGTTTCATTCTCCAGGTATTAAATGTATAGTATAAACCCTCCCTTCACCCCACTAACATGAACAATCAGGCTTTTTCTCCTGCAGTAGTCATGCACTTACGTGTGTGTTACAGCTCAGGCTCTGGTTATGTTCTACTGGTGGCTGGGAAGTTCATGGTACAGCCTGACCTCTCGACTGTCTCTGATGAATGTGTTTCTGCTCAGCAGGTACAGTGCTCTGTGTGTGTTGTGATTACCAATGTGTGGCCTTAAGAATAGAGCCCGACCGATATATCGGAATGCCGATATTATCGGCCGATATTAAGCATTTTCCGATATATCG
>JAUCMU010000104.1:18869876-18886182 GCA_032275025.1 Enteromius treurensis
CATCACATATGATAAATATTACCAGACACCAAGACTATGGCTATTTGGATATGATGAGGTAACTTTGCTTTATTATGATATGACGTGATGGCAACATAAACATTTCCGTAACTACTCCCTTCATTTAAAGAAATAGTTCACCTAAAAATGTATGTTCTGTCATTATTTACTCACCCTTAAGTAATTTAAAACCCGTATGAATGTCTTTGTTCTCCCGAGCATAAAGGAAGATATAAAAAAAAAAAAACGTAGTTTGTTACCAGGCTGTTTTGGTCACTTGGTCACTAAAACAGCCTGGTTACAAACTTTTTTCAAAATATCTTCCTTTGTGTTCAGCAGAACAAAAACAGCGTTGGAAGTGCTCGAGGGTGAGTAAATAATGACAGAATTTTCATTTTTGAAATCAAAATGACCACTTCCTACATTTCATGTGAGGTTAAAGGTGAAAAAGACCAGTCAGGCCCTTTGTTTGTGGGTAATTTGCTTCCAGAGGTAGCCGAAAAGGTGCTGCTTTCAACCTTCCTTCCATTTGGACCGATCTGTTTTGTAAATGGGAGAAAAGACAGAGTAACCAACCTTTCTCAAGGGTTTGGATTTGTTACTTTTGCACACCGCCACAATGCAGAAAACGCCCTAGATTCTTTGATTTTTTTCTGAGCTCTTTGGCAAGGCCATGCGAATCATGTGGGCTCAGCCCAATGCCAATGCAAAAAGAAAGACGACAGAATTGGTGTTAAACCAGCCGTAGTCACAGTAGACATATCAGAAATGTGAACAGTTAGCCTAGTGTTTATCAAAGAGAGTCTTAATTTAGATCTCAAGTTATACTAGCCTATTGTTTTGCAGTTCTTTTTTTTTTGTTTGTTTTTTGAAATACAGCCTAGTATGAGTTATATTAAATGAATGTAGGCCTAATATATGTTCTTAGACATAATAATTGAAATATAGTTAAAAAATGAGATGCATTTTCCAGAGTATAGTGAAATAAATCTCTTGTGACAACAAAGTATAATTTTAACAAGAAAATCTTACAGATGTTCTTATCTTTATCTAAATGCAGGTGATAAGATTGCCCAACAATTTCAGAAGTTCCTCTTCAGTGAGGCCAGAGGAGAGGAATTCATGGCCTTTAGTGCATTGGATGGAAAATCGCGAGTTGACAGCTTCCTGCATAAGGCCATGAAGCTGCTGCTTCTGTCCCATGGACAAGCTACTGTGGAGCCTGGGTTCTCCATAAACAAGGAGGTGGAAATGTGCAATATGAATGAAGACACTATAGTCTCACAGAGACTAATCCGCGACTATGTGAGGATGTGTGGTCAAAGTGCCTCTAACTAAAGAGCTGCTAAATGAGTGTGCATCTGCACGCAACCGGTACTGGATCTTCTTGAAAGATGAGAGGAAGAAAAAGGAAAAGACAAAACAGATGAACAAGAGAAAAGGGGTTGATGATGAGCTTGAAGAGCTACGCAAGAAAAGAAGAACAATCTCATTTGTGTGTGAAACTCTAGGAAAGGATGCTGATGGCCTTGCAGAGAAGGCTGAGAATACAGCAGGGACCAAGATGGCAGAACTTATCACTAAATCTAATTCCATGAGAAAAAGATGCAAGGAAAAGAGAAGGGAGTTAGTGGACCTAGACCATGAAATTGAGAAGAAAGCAGCAGAGCTACGCCGCATGTCTTGAGGAGAATTTGGGATGTTACAAAACATTAGAAGTCATGTAATAACATTTGTGTTTTGTAATAGATTATTTGTCTTATTTTTAGTATTCTATTCTATGTGGTTCATTCATACAAGGCATTGTATTGTTTGTTATGTTGGCTCTGTTCTACATCATAAAGGAACAAAATAAAAAGAAAAGAAAAAGGAAAAGGAAAAGAAAAAGTATTTTTCTATCTTTTTTTTTTACTTACTGAGTTTACACATTGCGCATAATTGATACTAAATGAAAAACTTCCGTTGGAAGAGGCAATAAATTGAGCAGCCTATTCCAAAGAAATTGTACAATTTTTTGGTCTTAAATTATATTTGTTGAGGTCTTAAGAAGGTCATAAAAAGCATTAAATGTAACTTTTAAAATGGTGCAAGAACCCTGTTAAAATAACACAAAACTCCCAAAAACTAAAATATCAACCTTTCATAACCCATAATAGGGGCACTTTAAGTTGAATCAGTTGCATTTGGTTAATCGTAATTACCCACACTGATCCTCAATTAAATCACAAACACACTGGGCTTTTTTCTAACAATTTTATTTCCATAGCAGAAGTAAAACTGAAAGCAAAACACTAAATAAATTAGGGTGATCTAATAAATACAGTATGGTAAACAGTAAGAGGTTTACATTGTCTTACAGTATTGACTACCATGATAGTGCATCAAAGAAAAGAAATATATTCTACATTATAAAAACATGAAAATGGTACAGCTATTAAAAATCACACTATAAAACTAAAATGTCTTTTATGACATAAAATTCATCATCTATTTTACATTCATTATTTACAGTTACAGCGGGAAATCACCAAACTCTCCAAAGGCTTAAAAATATTTGTTTCTTTGACATTTCCACACAACACACATCCGTGATTTTAGTGGGACACGCTCATTCTGAGTTCACGTGAACATGCATATGGTCTGAAACACACACACTCGTGTCTTTCTGATGTGTACAAAACCTCAAACACACACACACACACACACACACACACACACACACACAAGATGCTCCCGTATGGAATGCTGTGAGGATGAATATGCTGGTGTTGAAACAGAAATTCACTTGACCTCTAGTATTGCTGGGCAAATATCGCATGCACACACTTCAACTCAAACTCAACTCAAAAGTATTTGATATGTCTAAAAAGTGACAAATGATATAGGCGATTTATTAGAGGTGAACAGCAAGGGTGTACGTTTTTTACCTACAGTAACTAAAAACTACAATTTATTCTGGAGTGCTTAAAAACCGGAACAATGTTTAACAGCAGTAAAAACCTCATTTGATGACTCTGATGTGCATAAAAGTCATAAATACTTATGGATGAGCTATCAAGGGTGAACATAGCAGGTTAAAAAAAGAAGAAAGGAAAACTACAAGTCAAAAAAATATATATAAATGACAAGGCACATTGGGAGCCAAGCACGTGTTTCCAAACACGTCTGTCAGAGCAAGTTGAACAGCAGATGGTGCTCGACATGGTTTGTACTAACAGCGTCATCAATGGTCTGGTTTCAGCTCTTCCATCCGATGAAGAGGAAGGCCGTTCAGTGCACTTTAATCACGCCACGAGTCACAGTGCATTTTGGTCTCTCTCCATGTTTCCCAAACTTGACAATTTTCCCTCAACTGGAGGGAGTCGACGGTGCAAAACGCATTTCAAACTACTGACAGATGAACTATTACTCAGTAGAGTGACGTTATGAATGTCAGATATCTGCTGTACTTAACGATAAACATTCACTTGCATTAATGTTAATACTTTCATTAAAGAGTACATCTGATTGTGAATTATAAAGTGACGACCTTACGTTTAAAAGCCGGGTTGATGTCAAATTCGGTGACAAATAACATAAGGAAAGGATTTAAGAAATGTTCTGCTTGAGGGATCAAAACTGACTTGCATTTTTTGTTACTTGTTACTAAAAATAAACACATTTAAATGCATCTTGAAAAGCAAGAACAGAAGACATTGATATGAATAAAGGGACAAAAATACCCTGTAATGAGTTCAAATAACAAAAATGCTTGCTATGGAGAAGAGTTTTAACGTTAAATGTTAAACGTCTTTGCATACATGATGTCATATTGTTTCAATGGATGACATCATGGATTTAATATTTTTGGTGATTTTAATTAAACTGTATATTACACACACACACACACACACACACATATATATATATATATATATATATATATATATATATACAGAGGTATACACACACATTTACATGTGCATATATATGTGTGTATTATACTATGTGCGGCTCGGGCGGGAGTGACCCATTGATTTTTTTTACTCTCTCATAGCACAGCAGAAGTAACAGTTAGGAAACAAAATATTAAAACTTGAGGCGATTCCAACGCAAAATTAATCCCTCAGACATGTCTTACAATGATAATCTTTCTGATAAAAGAAATATGCCCCATGTCTCTTTACCGAAGTCGTAGGGTAGAGCACTGAGACTAAGAGGTGACTGCAGCTGTGGGAAGGGGGAAATGTTTGATTGACAGCCCTCTGACCCCTTCTCCAGAGTAGCTGCATGCAGAAGAGTGACCAGGTGATGGAGGCGGGGTTTAAAGTTGAGAGTCCGCCCCCAGGCTGTTGAGCTCCTCGGGCGAGTGCTTCTCAGCGCCTGATGCAGCCTGACGGAAACCGGCGGAGATTTCATCGAAGGTCCGGCCCTTGGTCTCTGGGACTTTGAAGTAGGTGAAGATGAAGAAGCACAGTAAAAATACGGTGAAGATAACAAACACGTACGCCCCACAGAGCTCCTGTTAAAGCACAGAGAGAACAAAGTTAGGCCAGCCAAATACAAATGTGTCTTTTTTCTTGATATGATTCAAACAGGCATCTTACCTCAACATATTGGAAAAAAAAGCCCACAATAAAGTTGGCAGTCCAGTTGGAGAATCCAGCAACAGCAAAAGCAGAGGGTCTTGGGCCTTGACTGAACAGTTCAGCCACAATGAACCATGGGATAGGGCCCGGTCCAATCTCAAAGAAGGCCACGAATGCAAAGATGGCTACGATGCTCATGTAGGACATCCAGTTGTACTTGTCCTGTTAGAGAGATGAGCAATAAAGCCTTCGGATCAGATATACAGGAAACCTTTGGAACACAAGGATGACTATTTGAAGGACTAATAACATGTAAATATATATTATTTGCATACCAGCAAGGCAAGAGCTATGGTCAACAGTATAGCAGATCCAGCCATTCCCAGCAGTCCTAAGAGGTGCAGAGACCTGCGTCCCGCTCGCTCTACCACAAACAGCTGCGTAACAATACAAAAATCATATTAATATGATGCAAAATGCTGATTAATATTCGCTCATTTTGTGATTACTATCATTATTGACTGAACAATGTATGTAAATGAAGAAAATATATCATTTAAATAAATGTAATTTTCATAATCCATATTATATATAAAATATCAGAAATGTTCCATGTGTGTGTAAAACAGCTCTAAGTGAATGAAAACTTACAGCAAAGATTTAAATCTCAAAGAGTACCATGTATAAAGTAATTGTCTACTCTGATTCATTGTTGTTTTTAAAATGAGTTTCAAATTCTTTGCCACTAGGTGGCACTTTTTTTAAAGCATTAAAAGCTCACAAACAATCCTCCAGAGAGGTTGGGAAAATGTATTGTAAAAAAAAAAAAAAAAAGTAAATTGTTAGGGAGTTGATGAACAAATACGTGAAAAATAAATGCACATCATAAGTGTTTTTTGACATGGCATGCATATTCATAATAGGGGCACTTTAATAATTTATACGCATATACATATGTTTGCATGCTGACACTCACCGACACAACAGTGAAAGCGGTGTTGACGACTCCTGCTCCGATAGTGGCATAAACTGGCTGCTGCACACCTGCTTTCTCGAAGATCTTGGTAGAGTAGTAGAATACCTACACAACAATGTAAAAAAAACAGTTAGTCATGAGAATCGAATTCAAAGAAAAGCAGTAAAGGTACAGGTCCAAGGTTTGTCCCTGTTGTACAAGTAAACGTGTGCATGCAGGTACTCACAGCATTGATTCCAGACAGCTGCTGGGAAAGCTGCAGCATGATGGCTATAACCATGGGCTGTCTGTAGAGCGGAGAGCGGAACAGTTCAGGAATGGTCACTTTCTTCTCTCTCATCATCTGTCTGCTCTCCTCCTTCATTTCCTGCATGTCTGCGCTCACATCTGTCATCCCACGCAGCTTTTTAAGCACTAAAGGCACATAAAACACTGATGAAAACACTACTACCCTGGATAAATGGAGATTTTCAGGGCCGTGGGTGCAGGCTCACCTGCTTTGGCTTTGTTTTCCTCGTTGCGGTTGATGAGGAGATATCGAGGGCTCTCGGGGCACAAGGGCAGTAAACAGCATTGCAGCAGGGCTGGGATAAAGGTGAAGGCAAGGAGGAATGGCCACATGGTGGTATTACCCATAATTTCTTCCATACCAAAGATCTACGACACACAAAACAGCACATGAATATGGAGAAAGACCTAAATGGTGAGTGAAACTGCAAAGATGTCCTGAGCGTGTATGTACCTGAGCCATGAGGATGCCAACAACGATTCCCAGCTGATGAAGGGTGCCCAGGGCTCCTCTGAGGGCTGTGGGGGCCACTTCACCCACGTACATAGGCACAAAGCCAGTGGACAGACCAGAGTAAAGGCCCACCACGAACCGCCCAATAATGAGCATCTCCCAGGACTCCCCCATCTTAGAGAAACCCATCAGTGCTGCAGCGATGAAAGCCAGGACATTAACCATGAGCATGGAGTTCCTCCTGGAATGAAAGCAACAGCAAGAGATTTAAAAAACATTAAAACCATCAGAAAACAATGACTGAACAGTACACAAGGAATAAAATAATGCAGATAAAAGACTGTGCCATTATTAATGTTAAAACAATATCAGTGGTTACAATTGTATTTCACCTTCCAAAGCGGTTGACAAACAGGCCAACAGAGAAGGATCCAATAATGCCGCCCACAGAAAAGATGGCCACAGACAGGGACCACAGGGTAGTCATGGTTGATTTTGTGATGGTTTCCTTATATCGATTGCTCCATGTCTCATTGTAGAAGGTCTCAATGATCTACAACACAAACAGAGTCACTTATTACCAGGGTTGTAAAAGTTACTAAAACTGAAACTAAAAATAACTCAAATATGTTAACTAAACAAGAAAAAAATATTTTCAGCTTCTTGCCAAGGCAACATTTCTAATTTTAGTTCAGTTTAATATGTTAAAACATAATAGTAAACACCATACGCAACTTAAAAATAAATAAATGAATAAAATACAAATAAATAAAAATAATTAAACTTTATACTTTTTAAACCTTTATAAAGTTGATAAACTTTATATTTTATTTTTATAATAAAATATAAACAATGTAATTAAGCACATTTTTGTTAATGAAAACAAATCTGAGAGCAAAACATCAAAATTACAATCAGCAAAACAAATGACATTTAAAGAGTGTGTATTAATCATTCTCTTTATATTTTTTATTATAATTTCAATTGTCGTTTTTATGCTTTACAACTTTTTATTTATATATTTATTAAGACTAATACATCAGCAAAAATTAATTTCACCAATCTGCTCTGAGTGCTGGAGATTTCTGTTGTAATGAGCAATTCTGTCCAGCGGGTGGCTCGCTGTCTCGTTCAGTATTAGGTAACATGGTTTTGTAATGAAAACTGAGACCTGCAGAGGGAGTGTTTGTTGATAAACACAGACTGTCTGCTGTAGTGTTCAGAGAAACGTCACCCAATAAGATTCAAGCTGCGTTGTAAAGGGGAAGAAACGAAGCTTGTTCTGTATGATCTGTTGACGTTTCAAGGTCAGCGAGACAGTTCTCTGCACTACTTCCTGTCTCGTCATCAGCTGTCTGACACCTCAGGTATGCAGAAAGCCCTTCAGCGCATCAGCATCACATAAATATCATGCATGGTTAAACTCATGTGCCTCAAAGTTTAATCCGTCATTATAAAAACCTGTTACACAACACTGTGGTGTTTTATTTTATAGAATCACTACTAGACATGCACACAGGAAGAGATATTTAGTTATTACAAGTTTATAACATCTACTACACAAAGTCTTTTTTTCATTTGAGGGGCAAAACGGTTTATCCCAAAAAAGCTTTTTTAGTTAAAGCAAACGCTGAACCCAACTGTCCAGTCAGCGTATATGAAATAAGAAATCGTTCGAACATGCTGATTAGACCTTTAATGATTTATTATCTAAATAAACACCTGCACAGCAAAGATCCACCTGCTCCCAAATAATAGAGTCCATTCACAGATGAGTTCAACTCAAGATAGTGCTTTATAACACAGTATAGTTTTGGTGATTTGTGAGTGCAGTCTCAGTAAGGGACTGTGGACAGAGAGCCCTTGAGGGTACAGTAATCTTATCGAAGCGATTATTTATAGAGAGGGTCTGCGTCAGACCAACACCCCCACACACACGTTACTCTTATTAAGGCCTCACAGTCGGCACAGCCCTATCTCACATGCTAAAACTATTGTTACAACCATCAGAAACACAAACAGTGAAAGCAAACACACCACTTTAGGCCAGTATTTAAAGAGTCTAGTGGTTTTTAAGTATTAGTGGTTATTAAGGCCTGATTAAGTTGCAGATGTTAAAATCGTACTCTAATTATAATCTGTGGTGGTGCATATTGAGAAGTCAAATTCTCTGTTTTTTCTCTCGACCGGAAGAGGAGTACGAGTATATAGTGAGAATGTAGAATCTATGCACTCTATGCACTCACACAAAGTGTTAAAGCCAGAAAAGCTCCATTAACATAAGCAAAGCCTGGCCCCTAGTTCAACACACAAGTCTGAACAAGCTGTGCTATGTGTGAGAGATGACCTACAGCCTGTACCAGAGCAGAGAGCGTCTTTCATGTATATCTGATAGACAGTTACAAGCTAATTATTAAAGGCAAAATCTCGTATAGAGCAACTCTACAGTCCTCCTGGAGCTGAACAAGAGGCATTTGTGTTATGTTGCTGTGTGTGTCTATTGACAGACAGGGATTTAAAACAGCTGCAGCAGTGACTGCGTGAAGGGTCGTTTGAAAATGTCAGAGTCCAAGGACACACCTGGGACACTGGAGTGAACAGTAAAGAGTTTGCGCGTGTGTTAATATGTTCTTGTCACTCACCTTTTGCGGGGCATTGATGACACCCGTGTTGTAGCCGAACTGAAGGGATCCAATCACAGCCGTCCCCACTGCCAGCATCAGCGGCAAGGTCAGTTGCTGCCGAGGGAAGAATAAAATAGTGTGAGTCATTTTGTGCTACACAATGAAATCTCCATCATCTCTCATTGTCCAACCGGGCTCTATTAACCTCAGGACACAAGTGAAGATTGGACAGACCTGACTGCAATAATCACAACTATTCTCAGAGGTGTGGTGGCCTATTGTATGACATTCTGATAAGTGTCACGGTAGCTGTAGAGCTTGTTTTTATTCTTTGCTTCCTCAAAAAGGAAAATAAAACAGCACGCAAATTTAGCCAAACTGTGCTAGTATACTGCTCAGATGACAGCTGTTGTCTCACGGTTGTTTACGAGTCTTTTACCTAAACGTATTTATATTTCTTCTCCAATATTTATTATTCTCAAAATAATTCTATTGTTCAAATATCCAGCACAAACCTCCTCCCCCCCCCCTCCTTCCTGGTGGACATTAAAGATTAGTGCTGCGCAAAACGACAAGCATTTCCTTCTCTTTCAATACAATAGAAGCATTCACTCGCACGGATGACTTTCCAACAGGTTTTGTTTATTTGTCTGCAGGTTCGGACGATTTATTTTCATAATGCTCAAGGAAGTGCTCAATGAATAAATCACTTCTCCTCATTCCTTCGAGAAAAAAAAAAAAAAAAGAAGACCAAGCTGAGAAATGTTTGTATTCAGACTGGCTGGTCAAAATGTGATGAAATCTGTCTGCAACACAGGAAACCTTGAAGGTGAAAGGGAACTGAAAGCTCATTAATACAGTATGGTGTGCTGATATCAACGTAATGCTGCATAGTCAATCCTGAGTCAATCATATTATATTATTTAGAATAAAAGAACATTTCATGTTCAATAAGGTTTTTTATTTAATATTATTTTGCATTATTTTTATTTAAGCATATAGTTTAAACTACGCCACAGTGCAAAATGTCATCAGTTATAAAATAGCCTTAATTTCCTTAAAAACATAAGAGGCAAATTTTGACTGGGACACGAGAGGCTTTACATGATTCATCCTCTTACTATATTTGTTTCAACATTATCTACCCAAGTTTGGTTGAAATGACATCAGAGCGAGGCTGTGCCTCTTGACCTGAAACAAACTGTTCCTGCAAACTACAAAGACTGAATCTGAACTTGTGAAAGACTATGATGCAAGTCTACGGGATGACTTGGGGGAAAAATGTCTAGTGGTTAAATGTGCCTCTATAAAGAACCCTCCTCTCCTCTGAAGGCATCGGCATTGTCGCTTGGGTTCCTGTTATTTCAGAAATCACAGAGTTGGATTCTTCAGAGGATCATGAATGGACATTTTTTTCCACATGATTACCCATCCAGTTTCAAAGCAAAATCATCTAAAAGTTGTTGTATAGTTTACCGTTTAAAAAGCCACATCACCCATAAGCCAAGCCTTTAACAGCTTTGCACACAGGAATGTCTGATGACAAACTTATGCTCAAATACTGTTGTTGCATCACTGAAGTCATACAGAGCCCCAAGCACTCCTTAAAATAAAGTTTACTCAAACTTGCATGACACGTCATCCCTAAGTTGTCTACTTTTTTTTTTATTTCTTTTAAGGAAATCAATCTACAAATGAATTAACAGACTTTGAATTTGTTAAAGTTCCCTGGTTTGCCGATTCATTTGAAAAGAAAAACAACTCTAAAAAGGAGCTTTAAAAGCCAAGCTGTTCTTATTCGAGCTAGCATTTAGCATGCTAGATGAAACTGTAAACAGATCTCTGTTCTGAGCATTTTTCCGAGCTTGGATTCCTTCTGTATAAACAGACATTCAGCGATGTGAAAGATACAAGGTCTGGACGTCTGCACTCTTTTCGTTTTGCATATACATCTGTACACTCCTCTGAACAAGACGCAAGAGCAAACAGGGGGCGGGAATAGGACACACCTTCACTTCATGTTGGTTCATGGAGTTCACGACTATGCTGTTTAACCAGCTCTGAAACAGGAAGCCAAATACACACAAACACAAAACCTCTAGGAGTTTTTCAAATATTCATTCTCTAGTTTAAAATATAAATCAAAATCGCACACAGGATCACGTTGACCAATCTCGCACAAATGAAAAGGCATATTGCCAGTGGCCTCGGCACAGTCGACTTCCCTCAGTAGTTAACTACATCCTTCCTGCCGCTAAAACATTAGTTTTGATGGGAAACGCAACTCAGAACAGATGCCGGGAGAGGGCCTGTATCTCTTTAAGAAAGATGACACCCCTAAGTATGGAAGATTTGACTTGCGTCTTTACTTGAGGGGAGGGTGTAGGTTTGGCTATGAAACATTTTTTACCCTATATTACTTTACCCTATATTACTACGCAGACATGCCTAGTTAAACACAGCATACCTGTAACTAAATAGATACAAAAAGATATATATATATATATATAAAGCTGGCCTGGCCCTCTCCGTGAAATCTATTAGTGTGCTGTACTTAGAAATGTTGTAAAAGTTACATTAATGGTTTAGGAGCTATATTTTTATGAAAAGATCATTTTAGCTTCATCATCCTATTTCACGCCGCTCACAGCATAAACAGTCACACCCTTCTGCTGATAGCACGCACTGACAGTTGACTTGGACACATATTTTGGCTCTGTGCTCTCATTGTGTGTAAGTATTATATTTAGGTTAGGGGGCAGGTTAGGGCTTCTTCTCACTGTTCACGCAAGTATAAAAGTGACTTTTTGAAATGTCATCATTACATGAAGAACAGAGTCAAAACAACTCTTCACTTCCTGTAGAAAAATGCAAACACAATTTTCCTCAACAGGCAATTGGATACTGGCTTTGTTGTAGCAACCAAACTAGCATGCAAATACACCTCGCTATTCATTGCAAAGAGCAGAGGCTTTTTATTTTTGGGGGATTTTGGGCGCCTCTGAGTTACGTAACAAATTTGAGCTGATCTTATTGATGCTCAAGCTGGGTTATTATTGCTTTAAATTACTTTGTATTTATTATTTTTGTCCTTTGCAATGTACTTTACATGAAAAAAAATAATAAGAATATTTAATTGTAATATCTTTCGTTTTAGTTTAATTACACCCTCCTCAAAAAGATCTATCAGTATCTTTAGGCATCCATGATCTAGTATCATGAACTACGTGTAATAACTACTAAAGTATAGATCACAAACTTAACAACAGCAACACTGCTGGAAGTTTTCTTTCTTTATAGCCTCATTAACCTTAAAAACCAATGGTATGGAGATCTGTATCTTTAGTTAAACAAACAACAAAAAGATGCATCTGGTAGCATGTTTTGTAGCAAAAGTAAAAAAAATACAAGAAATATGTGGGAAGTAGCAGTATATTAATCAGGATAATCTAGATTCAGTAATCATAAAATAAATCTCTTTAGAGTGATGATCAAGTCCTTTATTTTAGGGATGGGTAACGTTAAGGTTTTAATGGTATTACTACTTACTATTTATGTATTACCACTTATTGATCCAGTACTTTAATAGTACTCTTATCTGTACTTTTTGTTGTATTTTTAATATTTAAAAAAAATGTATAATAATAATAAAAACTAATTGAGAACAGAATTAACAACACTTAATAATCTGTAGCCTAACAAACACCAATGTTTAAGCAAATATTACACACAAAAAATGATTGTAAAACAAATAAATAAACACAACTATTCTCCCATAAAAGTATGGACAGTGGTTACAGTTGAGGCATGCAGCTTTAACCAAAAGAGTTAAAAAATGCTGAAAATCAGCTTTGGATAATGTTTGTTTTATTAGAACACATAAAAAAACACTCTAAATATTTTTTGACTATTATTATAACATTGATATATTTATTATATTAATAAAACATTATTTTATGTAATTTAGAGAAACCTTATGTGATGTTTATGTTGATATTTTGAAAGACTGCTAGTTTAATTACAAATGTTTTCTTATGCAAGATTTTTTATTTTAAAAGACGTCCACGAAAGCCGTTCTTATGTCAAATGCAGTTTAGCCCTGATCTTTCATGCAGAACATAAACTATCTTCAAAGTTGTGACGCCGACAGTGCACGATAAATAGAGTTTTTGTCTATCAAAAAAAAAAAAAAAAAAAAAAAAAAAAAGAGTCGGATCACATTCGCCTAAACGAGCCATCAGCAATGGGCGTTTCATTTTCTAAAACATTCTGTAGCTGTAGACCAATCAGACTGCGCCATCTGACCAATCACAGCAGTGAGGGTTAACGGAGAGGCGGGGTTTAGACAGACTGAGTCTTTGAACTGCTTCACACGAGTCGTTTACGAATCATTTAGAAATGGGATAAAATTCTATCTATTTTTGGAGAAAACTAAAGTGTTTTTTGACCTTGCATACATGTAAACTTGTTTTAAGAGACTCATAAAGCAATATTAGTTACCTTTAAAATGGCATAATATGGGCACTTTAATAAGTAAAAATTAACTGTCCCGATTCTGTGTCTGCTGTCAGATGAGATGCTGATAGATTTATTGTCAGTGACATTATTATTTTTTTTTTATAACTGGTTATGAAAAGTACTAGTTAGGGTCGGGCGATGTCGACCAATTTGGCATCGTACAATGTTTAACGTGAAACATCGCGATGGACGATGGCATCGTCGTCGCCGTAGGCGGCCGGTGGGGGTGGTTCGTTGAAACTATAGCACCAAGCTCCGCCCCACGACTGACAAAACAGTGTTCACGCGAGCAGGTGAGAGAGGATTTAGCGCAGAAGTGATCGCACGCGAGTGCTTGAATTGCGCGCGGATGACACATCAAGCGCGCGAGGGTTTGATATGAGCTCGTGGCCCCGTTTGTTCCCATTTACATTTGTTTACCTCTCGCGGAAACGATTTACAGCGCTCGCCAGCATCAGTGGTGCGCTTATTAATGGCATAGATTTGCCGCCATAGATAAAGTGTGTTTCTCGCCAGCTGGTTGCTGCTGCTGCGGCGGAGCGGAGGATGGCGATGCCTGCTCAGCATCGTGATGTTTATCGGCCATCATCTATCGACCCAACCCTAGTAAACTCAAATCACCTAGGACTACTTAGTAAGAAGGTATGCTTGATCTAAGAAATTCAGATTGGGGTTAGGTTTTTTTTTGTCAAATTTAAGCGTCCGGGTATATTTTGAGCCAATTAATGATGAATACAGGCCTACAAGATAAGAAAGAGAAGTTGTTTGGTTTGTACTCAAAGAGAAGAGCTTAGCAGGCAACAAAGACAAAGATCTGTCTCTTTCAGCCTCTCTTTCTCTCTCAGAGGTGATGCTCCAAACTGGCACGTCCTCTTTCTCAAGCTTCCAGCTTCAACTTCTGTAAAGTCTGGGAGTCACTCCATCAATACCTTGGTTTAACATAAGCCTATACTGCATTGCTTTTACACACAGCAACGCATACATTTCTGCATTTTTTCAGTGCTAACAATGCTGACCTTCACTGGAACGGCCCCTGCTGGGATTTGCCACTGCTGTATTACAAACAATATTATGTAACCTACAGTAAATGACCTCAAGCAAAAACTCTGCCCTCTCTTTTAAGCGTCTGGCATTTCCAATTACAGCTCCGCACTGATTCGAATCCCTTGATTTTTCAAGGAAGTACATTACCTCACTGGAATTCTATCATTCTATAATCCTATTCTGCTCAGAAATCCCTTTATTAGCGCCCATTAGGCTGAAATGAAATTAACAGGGATGTACACAAGAGGTGCAGTCATGCAGGGGTGAATAAGAAAAGAAAACCAGCCTGACCTGAGAAAGAAAATAGAATTAAATTTTCTGGCAGTCTGCTTTAAGTTTGAACCTTAATCAAACGTCTCTTCGCAAATCGAGATTTCCACTACAAGCTTATTAGTTCTGCTTCATATAGTGCAGGTCAACTGTACACCCGCTCCCAATTACTGGAGTTCACATCTGTCCTGGTGCTCAGGTGTAAGTTTGGAAGAGATTGGAATGAGCAACGTGTTTTTTTTTTTATCAAATCGGAAATCTGAAAAACACTGCCTTTGCACACAGTATATGATAAATGTAAATCTCAAATGAATATCTGTCTAACTCGAAGACTTTATCTGGTTGGCTTAACTTTTTTTTAGCCAATAACATCTCATAGTCTCATGCGTTTGGTTCAGTGACTGGTGGAAGGATGAGTTAAAAAGTATGCAATTAATTCATGAACGAGTTTTTCATTTTATCTTTCCATCTTTACCTGGAAATAATTTTTGTTTAGTCATTAAATATTTTGTTTGGTTATCTGCAGGTTACCAGAATGCGTAGATCATTAGATATGACATTGTGCCTTGAAAGACTGCATGAAACCAATTTCCTTATAAGATACGTTCATATAAAAGCAAAAATTGTTTGCTTTTGGTTTAGAACACAACCACCGTGTTTGGAGAAAAAAGGAGAAGAAAATACGAGATCCTCCTTCGCAAATATTAAAACCTGACAGGTGAGTGACAGGCGTGGCACTGATGTCTGTTCACACAATACACAGTGATAAATGAACTTTAAATGTCTAAGCACGTTTTTTTTGTCAGTCATACATTCCTCACATGTTATTTAATATCAGAAGCTGGTTTGGTATGAAAAGACTAAGCACGAGGGTTGTCTTAACAAACAACAATGCGTTTGCATGTTTCACTGGCATTAGGGACACAAGTGTGCACGTTGAATGAAAAGCACTGTACGACACAGGCAAAAGACTAGGCAGTGTGCTGGGAACGGGTCAAGAACACGACCTTACTGGCAGGGCTATGTTAAGTGTTCCCTAGCTTGAAGCCAGCTGCAGCTCTCCTTTCCCTAGGGACATCTACATCGTTCCCAGCACGTCAACCAAACACTATAAACGCAGCATAAAAACAGCATTTAAATTTATTTTTTAACATTTTAGGTCTAATTTACCTGAAGAAACCTACATACCACACTGCATATAGCATAAAAACCAATGCATTTCTAAAGCACCCCAATGGTTTGTTTCTAAAGGTTTGCTTTATTGTGATAATAGACTAAATAAAACCCACAAGATCATGTAAAGTCACTTAAGTTCCGAAAATCTGAAAGACACATGATCTATCATCCGTTATCATCATGAACCTGTGGTAAGGTTAGCCATTTACAACAGTCTACTAGTCACGTATGAGTCTCTAGCTCTAGCAGTATTAGTCACTAGTTTGGATGGTGACCAAGATAAAACTAGAGATGGAGCCTTCCAATTAAAACAGTATTATCAATTTTAAGGTGACTTTTCAGATTAAATTAATCGAGAAAATGCAGTCGTGTTCTTGCATATACACAC
>JAUCMU010000104.1:18893984-18935823 GCA_032275025.1 Enteromius treurensis
TACTGTATATATATATATATATAGATATAATTTATTAATAATAATAACAGAAGCATAAATAAAACATAAAAATTCCTAACTACATATCAGCTGCTGACAGCTGTCACTATAGATGCTCAGTAAACCGTGAGGATGTTTGTTTTGTGTCCGTGTAAACAGGAGCCTAGCAACAGCGCAGCTATGGAGGAAATACTCAATTGATACTGGAGTAAACACCACCTGAATTGTTAATGATAGTCCAGGGTGGCTGATAGAAAGAAGCTTGGAAGGTGACCATGGGTTACTATTTCAGTAATACTAAATATTTATAATTTTATCTAAGGAACTCAGCTGTGATAAGTGCATCCATTGCTACGGTTGTTCACTAAACAGCTTGGTCAGTAGAGACCTCAGTTCCATGGATTTTAATTCATACATCTTCATGCGCAGACTTCTAATCCAATGACTTTCAATTCCTTGGCACCTGGGGGCCCACTTTGATTGGTTGAGAGGGGTTTACAGGCAACATTTAATCTCACAGTAATTAAAAAGGGGCATTAGAAAAGGGGACAGTCAGAAATATACAGGCCTATTGTAAACATGAAACCCTTTTATAGATTTTCCCAGGGTTCCTTTGCTGCGTGCAGCCAATTTATTTGGGTAATGTGCCATTTTTCTTGGCTCCAACTTGAATATAAAGGATTCTTTAATACGTGGCTTCTTCATTAGATTCTGAATGTGAAGCTTCATCTCCATGGAGCATCATCAGTTCTCTGTGGATTTCTTTAGACTTCCTGGTAAAACTATAAAAAGAGTGACTGGTAAGGGTGCGATACAGAAAGTCGTAACTCATTCTTGGCTGAGTCGCTAAAGAGATCCATCCTACCTGACATTAAGTAGGTAGATGCCGCCCTCTTGAAAAAGCAGCCCTGGTTACAACATTTTCTATTGGCTGATGCAATTGTAAAGAGTTTTTATAGCGTCTGACTGTAGAGAGGTGAGAATATATAGGCATTACCAAACACAGCGTTGCACACCAATTATCTATAAAAAAGGATTCAAGTACTAAATTCCAACTATATCTAATTAGATTAGATTGTCTAATTAAATTGCTAAAATTTAATGATAAAATATACTGAACAAAATAAGCATTTAAATCAATTATTAAATTGTTAAATCAAAGTATTTAAAAATATTGATTTTTCACACTGTGAAGCGCTTAAAAACTAAAATATGTAATCTTGAGCTGGGCTAATCATTGTCTGTGCTTGTATTTACTGATTTTTTTTAAATTCATTCGTACATTTATTCTTCTATTTGTACCGTGGTTAATTATTGCTTGGCTCTATTCAGTGCCTTAACGTGGTACAGTACAGCTTATACAATTTATCTACAACGAAGAATGCCATTAATGTATGAAAGTTGTTGCATTGCATAATAAAATATTAAAACAAAAGACATGTATTTAACAAAAAAAAAAGAGTACCACAAGTTCACTTGTCAGAAAGAATGTTTTACAGCTTTGTGTTCGTTAAAGAATATAAAAAACATGCATCTCAATATCAACAAAAATATTAAGCAGCACATATGCTTTATTAAACACCAAATCAGCATAATTAAAGATTTCTGAAGGTTCACGTGGCACTAAAGTCTAGAAAAAATAACAATAATAATAATAAATAACATGTTGCATTAAATTAAGTACACAAATACAAGTCAAATTGATATCAAAATCGGTATTTTAAATTGTAGCAATATTTTGCAACTATTTTTAGCAGATTTTTTACAAAACATTTTGGCATTACTTAGCATTTCTTTCAAAAACATAAGCTAAAAATACTTTACCGAGCCCAAACTTTTGAATGATAGTGTACTGTTCAAAAAGAAAGATCATCTCGTTGGCTCTACTGTACATCTTTAATGATTAAAATAAAACTGAATAAGCAAAAGTGATGAGGAAAAAGTGAGCGACCACTGAACCTATTCATGCTTCATTCCCTCTGGCATTCATTACGTCCAATTAAGCATCTGCCACTCCAGCTTTTCACTGCAACTGGGCACAATATGAAAACAGGCTGTCAGCCAGAGTTAAGCCAAAGCGCTTTTAAACCAGCGGAGCATCAGAGCAGCGTCCCGCCTCAGTCCAGAGAACACTTGGTAGTCCAAGGTTTTCTTACAAGCACGCAGACAGACTTAACTAATTTAAAAAATAGCTTTATTTTCCATTCAGTTGATTGAATATATGAATTCCACGTATCTGTTTGTGTAGAGTCTATATGTTTTGTCCAGCTGTTGAGCATAATTCAAAAGGCTTGTCAAAGTCGCTAATAAACCAGAATTTATATCAGATTAGTTTGACAGAAGAAAATCCACAAGTCCATCCCTTTAGACAGGTGCTGGATGAATGCGAGCATTTATAAGCTTTCATTGGCAACATATTAGCATTCCACCAGTAAACAGAATATTTTTGTGACGTGTTTTGAAAGCATGTGGGTATACCAGAAAATATAGGTCATGCAGAGTAGTCTGTATATAATACAGGAAGTGACACACATCATTTGAGTCATGAAGTGTCACTGTGTGGGCATTTTGGTTTTTCAGTCGAACTGGGTTTGTGTACGTGTCTGTTTGTGTTTGAAGTCAGGATCAGACTGGTTTAGATTTACAAGCACATGATGCTGAGGCGTAACGCTTGTGTGCTACTATCACATCTCTTTTTCTTTTGCTCTCCTTTTGTTACAACCCCCACTGATCCTGCTATCCTGCCATCAAAGTGTCCTATTCAACCTTTTAGTCTTAAATCGGCTCTCACGACGGCCCTCTCATGGACCATGAGAGATTTAAGAATCTGTTTAGAATAACATGCATCAAATTTAATATTTGCCTTGAAGTAAATGTTAAACATGTTTTTAATAATAATAACCCCATTACCATAAACCTTTCACAACTTCAGTCTTCTAAATAATATTAGGTTTTAAAAACGGCAAATACAATACAAATAAATAACTTAATATAATATAACGAAATTGAATCTACATTTTAATGCATTGCATCACATAATATGCTTTTTATTGTATTCATTAAAAGTGCATGTGCAACCTTTATAAGATTGATCAAAACACCGATTATAAAACAATCATAAAAATCATCAAAATGCTCATTAATTTGATAATTTTATTAAAGTTGTATTTGCAATAATTATAAAAATTATATTTTTTTAAATAAAAATATATATTTCTAATCAATTAAAATGCAAAAATATTGAGAAAACGGTAAATTTTTTTTATCATTCTGTTAATTTCATTCATAACTATAAGAAATACTTTATTTAAAAAAATAATAATAATAAATATTTTTATACAATCTTTGTGCTAAATCATACAACTAGTCTTCTAAGCAATCAGACTTACTCTATTCCTGGGGAGTCAAGACCAATTCACATTTTCTTCTGAAAGAACTAAAAATATGCTCTAATTGCTATTTTTCACTTCCATGGTCTCGGTCTTACTTTCACAGTTTTTGTTAATTTAAAAAAAAAAACTCTTTTTTTATACTCTATCACACTCTCCCAAACACTCTTTCTTTCTACCTAAACCTAATTCCCATTACCGGGGAAGTGAATACTCTCTCGATGACACACACACACCCTGAAAGCCAAACCCGCTAGATGTGTGCGTCTCTGCGAGCATGCACGTCTGCCATCTGACGGCACGTCCTACCTCTGCCATCACACATTTATTTGTTTAAACAGGAATTTGAATAAAACAGCAGCTCAGCTTCTGAAGTGTTAACCATGCCCTGTTATGATGGTTAATCCCGCCTTCTAGAGCCATGGAAAAATGTAATGACCATGTAGCATCAGCCCGACTCAAAATCAGCTGAATGGAAATGGTGAAGTTTCATGATAGCATCACATACTGTGTTGTTCTGCTTTTGGAACAGTCAGCAGCTTCTGAACAAACGAAGATACTGTCTGTTCAAGAGCAGTAAATAAAACCCTCAGCAAGTCTAAGATCATCGTTTTGTTTTACACATGTGGCTTTCGCATGCACATACATGTCTATTTCAGTTGCTTTGTTATCAGTTGAAAACCAGATGCAGTACTGTACATTCAGTGGAATGAATTAAAAGAGATTCAATTTAACATTTCTGTCATAATTTCCTCAACCTCATGTTGCTCCAGAGCCGTGTGACTTACTTTCTTTCATTAAACAAGGAGAAGAGACTGCAAAAAATGGTGCTGGTTGCTCTTTTCCAGGCAATTCCTTAGGATTTCAGCCTTAAAATGAGCACAAAGCATGTTAAAAAGTGTCACAAAAGCAGTCAATCCAATGTCATATGAGGACATTTATTCTTTCATTTTCTACTAATACTCTATTGACTGCTAGTTGACATGTAGTTGCAGAGTTACTTACTTTAGACATGCCACTAACAGTGTTACTTTCATAAATAGTTTTGGTGACTTCTTAAGTTTAAGTTTTGGTGACTCAAAATTAAGCACATAAAAAATCTGATATTATTTGCAGAATGGATGCACAACCATCTTTCAGTGTTGTACAGAAAGGTTGTCTAAGGCCACAGTCACAACACTAAAAGTGAAAATAAGAACTTCAGACCTCCGGATGTAGAAATGCAAAGCTTAAAACCACCAGAGGGGAAATGTGCAGAATGGTTGGTAATACAGTCTGCACTGGAACTAACCGCCTGATACTGGTGACCTGCAGACAAATACATTCACTTGTAACGGGAGGATAGGGTTTCTCTTTCGAGCACACAAACACACATCCAAAAACCAACTCAAAAGCTCTCTGAGTGTCTGCAAGACGCCACATTCAGATCAGCTGCCACAAGACTGAATACAAAGACCCAAAGAAGGCTTTGACAGCATTCAGCGAGTGTTAGTGTTTGCTTACTGGTGCTTGCAGAAGCTCAGAGAGTGCGCCGTGAATGCTTTAATACTTTACTCATTACCGCTGTAACTGTGGAAACTGCATAGCCAGACAAACGCAGATTAATTTTAGCTCATCGTTGTCCAGTTCATATTACATCATTTTAGTCTTTGTTTAGTAGCTTTTTTTTGCTTAGTGGGTAAATTGTTGCAAAATCTGTAGTGTGGACTGACTGGCTCCACAGGACCAGCAGGATCTCTTTCTCACTAATGTTCAGTGCCAGCTATTTATTCTCCATTTAGTCAGTCGTTTTGAGTTTCAACATCAGGAAATATTTTACTAAGCATCGCATAACAATTTTAAATCAGTTCACAAATACACATTTTAAGACAAAAGATCAAATAAAGTGTTACTCTTAATATACTTAAACCGGGTCTGATTGCAAAAAAACAAACCTGCTAAAGGGGTCAAGACAAAAGGGCCAAATGTTTTTCATTGACCAATCATTTTCCTACGCAAAAGGATTTAAATGTTCATTAATGTAGTAAAATAACTATTATTGTCAGGTCTAGAAACTTCAGTTGAAGAATAGATAAGATAATGATATTTTGGTCACTTAGTGCGATTACTTTTAGTCAGTCTGCACTTGAAATAAACTAATTATGCAAACGCTTCCATCTCTCAGATGTGATTATCCACGTGAACACCAAATCCCACATGGAAACAGTCACCCTTTAAAGAATCAAACTCTTTGAAGTCCATTCAAGCTACAAGGAAAGGAAAGGAACCGTCTTCTTATGTCAGACTAAATATCCTGACTGCAAAGGTCACAAGTCAGTCACGTAACTACACAAATAAACAAGTAACAATGAGAGAGGAGTACTGACAACTATTACGTAAATATACAACCTCAGGGACTAATCCAAATCAAAGCACTATCACTTCCTTTGAGAGAGACTTCCAATTTTGAGAAAAAGAAAGGAAAATGATCTGAAATGCATTATTATATGTATTCAAGTGTAAATGGACTTGGTAATTCTATTTTTGTATTAGATGACTGGAACTACTGCTGTACTTGTGATCTGCATAGAGCATGTTGTTATATATACTATATATTTATATACAATTGGATAGTACGGAAAGTATTCAGACCCCCTTCATTTTTTCACTCTTTGTTATACTGTATTGCAGCCATTTGCTAAAAATTCATTTTTTTTTTCTTCATTCATGTACACACAGCACCCCATATTGACAGAAAAACACAGAATTGTTGACATTTTTGCAGATTTATAAAAAATATATTTTATTCAGATTATTCAGATCTTTTGCTCAGTTTTTAGTTTTTCACATCTGGATTTGGGGCTCCTCTGCCATTCCTCTTTGCAGATCCTCTCCAGTTCTGTCAGGTTGGATGGTAAATGTTGGTGGACAGCCATTTTTAGGGTCATTGTTTTTTTGGAAGGTAAACCTTCAGCCCAGTCTGAGGTCCTGAGCACTCTGGAGAAGGTTTTCGTCCAGGATATCCCTGTACTTAGCCGCATTCATCTCACATTCAGCCACAATTCTGTCTCTGAGCTCTTCAGGCAGTTCCTCATGCTTCTCATTTGCTCTGACATGCATTGTGAGCTGTAAGGTCTTATACAGACAGGTGTGTGGCGTTCCTAATCAAGTCCAGTCAGTATAATCAAACACAGCTGGACTCAAATGAAGATGTAGAACCATTTCAAGGATGATCAGAAAGAAATGGACAGCACCTGAGTTAAATATATGAGTGTCACAGCAAAGGGTCTGAATACTTAGTTTTTCTGGCAATATGGGGTGCTGTGTTTACATTAATAAGGAAAATAATGAGCTCTAATGATTTTAGCAAATGGCTGCAATATAACAAAGAGTAAAAAAATTAAGGGGGTCTGAATACTTTCCGTACCCACTGTATATATATATATATACACAGGAACATGCACACAAATATGTACATGTATATCTATGTCTTCGTCTTCTCTACAGGGTTCATCTAAGTTGGCAGGAAGTGGTTAAGTCACTGATGTTAAAGTAGCCTATATAAAAACAAACAGAGCAGTTTTTCAATTTGTGGTTAAATGTGAAGAGATTATTTTCAGAAACAGATAACGTTATTTTTTACCCTCTTAAAAATTAAAGTTTTTTATTATGTCATGACATTTTGCTTGTTAGCTGGTTTATTTAGTAAAACAACAAAAACTGTAGTTTGATTGAGATTAGTTGGAATGCACAATAAAAGATCATGTTTTTGCAAATTATCTCTTCATGTGATATTTTAAACGTGACACTAAACGTAAAATGGCACACCTACGCAGAAACACGTACACACAGATTGTCTTTATTTTTTGCTGTTTTATATTATTGCATGAATACTATACACTATACCATGTAAAATTGCTATTCCTAGCCACAGAATATAAAAAAGTGTAACTAGGATATTGTATTTTTCTTTTCACTTTATGCACAGCAATAGAAAAAACATCAAATGTAAAAGTGTTTTTTTAAGGCAATATTTGATGAATTGACTCAAAATTAAACTCAACCTGAAAAATGTTCCCTGGAGTAAATTATCCACGTTTTCAATGCACAAAAATGCTTACAGTTGATAAGATATTTCAGTTACTGTAAGACGTCTTGATTGAGCATACGAACTGAAAAGGACACATGCAAGCGCCCTTGTGGAATAATGAGTGTTTTGTGGGTTTTTTTAACAATGCCTTATTCTGATGAACAGATGTTCCAACAAAACATTCAGATCTTCAGATTCCCACAACCTCATGGGTCAAGCGGTACTCTGAGACTAGCCTATTCATTTCTGACCCGTGTCCTTACTAACCTCACATCTTTCCTCTGTTGTAGGTCTGGTATTTCGCACCGGGCCATTAGAGGGCACAGCGATGCCACAAACATCCCACAGACAGAAAGGAGGAGTTTAGCAGTTGCTACCAGACCAGACCTGCCGCAGTAAAATGCAATGACGGACTACAGCTTAGGTTTCATGCAATATAAATGGCACCTGTCAGAGACCTGCCACATTCAAGATTGGGGGAGAACATAATTTATCAATGAAACAAAATTGTTTTAAATGGAAAACAAATGGTGTCCTCTATAATATGTAATATGCATAAAGTAAATCAGGTTAGTGGATTGTAAAAATGTTGGTTTAGATCTAATTTGAACAAGCCGGACAGCAAATTGATACCAAACCACACTGTCAAGCAGTGTGCCATGAAAGCACTCTGAACTCTGACTGCAATCAGCATTAGAGCCAATAGGAAAGCTTTCACAATAACTACAAAAATCTAATGGAAAATATAAAAAAATAATTGCATAAATAAAAAGAGATATGTATGTGTATTTATTTTACTGTATAATATTTGTACAGTAAAAAAGCAGGCATACCAATACTCTAATACTAAACTAAAATTATTGACAAAAGCTCAAAAAAATCCAAATGTAAATCTAATTATGAACACTAGATGGCATCCATAACATAGTTCAAGTGTTTCCTTGCACTGACCTAGTTTTGATATCGCACCATTCCACACATGCCTCCATCCTTAATCAACATACAGAAAAACCATACAAATTTAAAAACAGCCTACAGTGTGAAAAAGCTTTATACTAAATAAATCGCTCTTTCATTCAAGATTATGAATGGCGGAACTTCTGCTAGCTGTGATCTCATTTAATGGTACATTTCCTCTTTTCTTTGAGGTCAAATGAGGTGAAAACTTACAGACCTAATATTAAGAACACTTTATAGGCCCCTACATTCAAAAATTCAGCCAAACAGTATAAAATACTTACTAATTTGATTAACGAATGAAATCCTCAGTACTCAATTAAAGCCTATTGTGTTCCTCATCCCGATGAAAATACTCTGGGGACATCAAAGGAACCATTGCAGGTATTCCTCAGTATTACAACAGGACATCAGCAGCACAGAGGGACTCCACATAAATATTTCATCTTCTTTCCCATGAATTATGCATATTCTATTACACGCCCACATAATATGATGCTCATGTCAATTTGGAGGTCCATTGCTCTACAGGGTGACGGCTATGAAATCCACCTCTCAGGTGAAATGTGATATACCGCCGGATGCCTCTGCTTCTCCACAGCTGGGCTTATGGGAATTACTGTTTTACTGGAAAACAGGTTACGGCAGTGGGTCACTGTGTCTGGAAGCGGGGTATCAGGGGAGCTGTTGGGGACCAAATAATTAAGTACCGGTCAAACCAGATAAGTCATATTGCAGATTAATTATACACAAATAATCGTTATGATGCATACAGTGATTTATGAATATCAGACATCTGATGCTAGATAGGGAGGTGTGCGAAATTAAAACACAGCCTAAAACATGATTTGAACCTAGCAATCATATTACTGTGATATGCAATAATCATTTGCAAGAGCATGATAAAAAGACAATGCCTGTAATACAGAAACACTTTAAAAGAGCTAAACAAGATTTCCTTATAAACATATAAGCAGTGCTATGGCGGTTGCTATGCTGTCCTGATTTTTCTAGAAACAATTGAGGTAACAAACATGTATATTTTTGGTATTTGGTAATAAAATATTGCAGCCTTGCATTTACAAATATGTGGACATGTTAGATGTATTCCAGTGGCTTCCACCTCCCCCATGATGAGGAACAAACACATGACCACTGACATAAAGGCCAATCACCCTCTGGACCAATCGACACACTCCAAATTAGCCTTTCAACCAATCAGCTTAACCCCAGGGCCCCGAGTACTGTGTTTTACTGTGATCTTCGTGCCCCATTATTTGAATATATTTGCATATATTGCAACCCCATTGCCTACACAGAACCCAACGGCCCATAACATTGTGTTTATCTCAAAAAAGAAGAAAATTACTTACAATATCAAATACGATATCAAACATAGGATAAATGAAAAAGATTTTATGCTTCATTATTTGGCAGCTATTTAGTAATCTATATATAATCAATATTTATTGTTATTATGCTTGATTCATAATACACTGGCTTGGGTCAAAATGTTAATGTATTAGTAAATACAAATTTAAAATGAACAAAGATTAATAGATGCTTAAAATGCAACCAAACTGAATCATAATAAAGCGTAACCCTTATTTTTTATATAGAAGTCATCATCCGGCTATGCCTTCACGGATCAAACAATTAATGTGTAAACAGATCATTATTGCAGGCATCGTTCATATGCTTGTCGTAAACTTTTCAGCACGCATTTCAAGCGAGCCGCCATGAAATCCAAAAGAGGAATGAAAGCCCTTTGTGTTGCCATGGTGCTGGTAGACTGACAGAACTAGAAGCAGGGGAGGGATTTAGGAAGAAGGGGGAGGGTTATAAAAGCACGCCGTCCTGTCATTGGCTGAGGCTGTGTCACATGTGACCTTTGGAATGCTAATGCTTAGATTCCCTCTCTCTCTGCGGTAAAGCTTACAGCACAAACACAACCCAGAAATGGTGTAGGATAGCAGTAAAGCAGGACGTAATCCAATCCTAGGAAGGAAAGGCAAAGCCAAGGCGTAAGGTAGGCATTATTTATGTGCAATTCCTTCCTTCTGGTGGTTCTTCAATTTAGGCAGAGGAAATGTGTTTGTTTTCTTACTGCATGCTTCCAGACCTGGTTCAAAGCCAGCCACTCAGCTCAGATCTGACAGCTCAGGGGACAAAAATGTGGATGTTGGGGCACTGGCCTGCGGTTGGCAAACCTGTATAGACAAAACACACTTTAAGTAAGACAGCAATCCTATTTCGTAATACAAAACCTGCCATTCTTGTGTATGAAGATAAGCTTGAATGACTTACATTGCTTACAATAGATAAACTCAGAATCTTAAGGATGGAAGGAATATTATCAGCCTTTTTAACAGCAGAAAGTGTTGTTTTCAAAACTGGTCTATCTGAAGGATATTCCATTAAAGGTCAGTTTCCTTCACACAAAGTACAGTACGTATGTGCATCTGAAAGAGTCGAGTCTGGGGTCAGGGCTGGGTCATTGTGCCCTTGGCATTCCATGTGACCCACATTAGGCCAGATTATATAGAATGGATACCATGTGAATGAGTGCGCCAGACCACATTGCAATTGGATGATTGTGTGCATGTGTGCGTACGCTTAAACTGCTCTTCTCTTTAGTACTTCCAAGTTGGCTATTCAGCCAAATAACCACACAGCTGAATTAGAACGAGAGGCACAAATCACTCCAAACCAGATCCTCTGACAAAAAAAGTCTGCATCTTACTAAATCCAGATCGTTCTGATTTGCAGATTCCCACACATGCACAATTCCACTCTGCCTCATGGAATTATAACGCTGCCACTTGGTTCAGGTTGTTTGCCTTTATAATAAACACACGTGTATTCTTTTGATGCCTTAGGTGTGTTTGGGCCAGTTTCATGGTGCAAGGCAACCGCCTCAGTCAAACTCGTTTCAGTCAAACTCTGGCAGGACACTTTTAATTAGTTGTTGAGTCACTGAGGAAGATTATAAAAGCATTCGAAGAAACAAACCTGGCTAGTATGACTGGAGGCATCTCACGAGTATACATTAATTAAATGAAGAAATTACTCAGTGCATCTTTCATTTAAATGCTTTAACTGTGTTTATTAAGGAGATTAATGATCAAGCTAGAGTCATATGAAAGAATAAATCAAAGATCACATCATTACTCTGTTTTAACAGTCCTTATAAGGTTTGTGCTTCCAGAGGACAGGGTTAAGTTGTAAAGTGAAAAAAATAATTGTATAAAATGATAATATTACTCTTGCAGATTGAAAGCAAGACATTTTAACTAGCTATACTGATTTGCTATGCAAAACTCACCACTTTGTGACTAGCGTGTTCTGGGCTGATTTATACATTTTTTTTGCGATATTCCATGCTATTCTAGTCTCTAGTCTATGGCTCAAGTCACTCTTTTAATGATGTTTCCGCCCATTTGTCAGACAGATGTAAATCGTTAGCCTGACTGTTTAGAAAACACATAGCAAACCTCTCCTTAACAAGACACATCTTTCACTAATATGAGTAATAATAGCTTTGCTTGTCTTAGAAAATACAGTCTGTGTTAAAAAATCTGTCTGTCTGCTCGTCCACCCATATTTTAATCCAGAAGTTTTCTTCTCTAGCTGTCTGTTAGAGTGCTTTTATTAAATAAACCTTCTTCCCTCCTTTGTGCAGTGACCCAGAATTCTTGTGAGTGGGACTGAAGGTTAATTGCACTGGAGCCTAACTCTAACGTGCCGATTACTTGAAGGAATTAGAGCTTCGAGTGTCTCCGTTTTAACCCAGAGTCAAAGACGGATCCCTCAGTGTGCATATAAAAGTGTGTTTACCCGGCATAAATTGTGGGTTTGCACAGTCCATGCTGTTCCCCTAGATGTGATCACCCCGGCTTAATTAAAGAAGTCCAAATGTAACTCATGTGCTCTCGGATTCACTTGTAAATCTAAGTGTCCACATGATGTTCAGTCACTGACAGCGCAGGGCTGATGTCTACATTCTCCAGGATAGCCACAGAGGTGTTCTGCTTCGTAGCACTGTGACACTGAAGACAACAAATGTTAAACAGATAGAACATGAGCTGATTTTTTAAATGCTTGCCCAAAATCTTTGAGGGGGAAAAAAACAAGTGTGCAGTTTTTCCACATGCTACTCTTTTGGGAGGATGTTTTGAATTCAAAGGTATGAATATTGGCACATTAAGAAGTATACAGTATTTAAAAAGAGCTGCCTGGAGCAACAATTATTTATTTTTATAACTAAAAGTGCAATTTGTCACTTTCATAAGATGCATGTAAATGCAATATCAGGCAAAAGTAACAATGATAATTTACAGTAGAGAGCCATTTCACAAATGTGCTATTTGCATGCACCAAAATACATGGACAAAAATGTCTAATAGCAGGGGTTAGTAGTATCTGGCTGCTCCTATGATTTTGTTATGTTGGTTCTAATGAGACTGAAAAAAATTTTTTGTCATAGTCTAATATGACTTGAATCTTCCTCTAATGAGAGATGACTTATGAAAAATGACTCAAACCTACCTTTAATTTAAATTGTTATAAATAACAAAACTATGCTAGCTATATAAAAGAATAAATCAATGAACGCCTAACAACCAATGCCAACATCATTATTCTTTTTTTTACAATCATAATAAGGTTTGTGGTTCCAGAGGTGCTCATTACCGACATTCATATCCTCCTTCCCATTAATAAGTATGAGGGGCCCCCTCTGTAGCCCATCTTAGTGGTCATCATCAGTGTACTATATTCACAGCCTTCTTAGGGAGAGTTAATCCATCTCCGCTGCATTGATGCTGAGGGAAACAGAGTCACTTGGGAATGTCTGTCTGGGGCCGTAGCGGCTCTACTGCCATAGAATGGGGTACCAAAGGGACACCAATTAACAGAGTCTCAGAGGAGAAAGAAAAGAGAGCAGGATGGAAAGAAGGTGAAAAAGGGTTACAGTGAGACTTTTCACTGTGTGTGTGCTGCCATTAGTCAAGTGAAGCCCACCGGCAAGTGTTCTATGGCTGTGATTTGTTGTTCAGGCAGTATCTCAACTGCTTAACTGCTTGTATTGCTGCATAGTAGTATATTATTGCCTAACTCTAATCTGCTAAATGCAACTATAATGCATGAAGACATTAACATGTTATAAACATTAACATCATGATTTTTTATAAAGCTGGCCTGAAACGAAGAAATAAAATCTTAATTATGGTTGAATATCATGCAACAGAATGGATGCAGATTAACGATTTCTATTTATTTTAAACTCAGTACAGTGTATTGTTTATAGGTGACCATTTCATAACCATCATGTTAATTTATTAGCATCAGTCAATTATTTATCTACAATACTGTAAGTTATCTAAAATAAATAAAATAATAATTATGAAGTTATCTAAAATTAAATAAAGAAGCAAATAAATAAATGTAAAAAGTAAAATATAAGCTACTTTTGACTAACTAACTAACTAACTAACTAACTAACATTATTATGTTGCAAAAAAAAAAAAAAACTATTATAAAATAATAAAATAATTATAAGCTATAAAATATAAAAAATATAGTAAAATAATAAGTAAAACATTAAAAATTTAATAAAATTTAAAAAAGAATAAATTCTTTAAATCTTTAATGAGCATAACATTAAAAACTAAGAAATCTGCAATTGTCACTAAAGATACAGACTGATAAAATCATTTACGGGGACAAAGTAAAAACAAACAAACAATAAAATACATGAACATAAACAATAAATGAATAAATAAACAAAAGAAATTATAAAGGAACTCAGTGATGAGATGCACTGTTACTAACATAATAACCAGACTAGTTACAGCCGACAGACTGAGGTTTACTATGACTTTTACGGCATTCAATTAAAATGCACTAATGACTCCAAATTTAGTGATGTGAGAGACTGTAAAATCAGCATTCCTCCATCTCTCAATGCTCTCGCATCTGTCCTCGCCCCCTCCGCTGCTCCCGGTGGCTGCCCACCCCCGCCTCATTTCCCTGCCCCCCATTCATTTCATGCTGAGTGGATGAATGAGTAACTAATATGGATCAGACCCAGACCAGACAGACAGCAGCACCCCCATCCCATCTCATCCCATCCCAGTTTACTACCTCTTCCTCGTCTGTCCATCTTGATTTTCCCTTCTAAATCTTTGCCTGTCTCACCGTATACTCCCAGTTAGCTTTTTTTCTTTGCTCACGCTCATTCTTTCTTGTGTCTTCTGAATGAAGCACATGTGAAAATGACAATGAAACAAGAGGGAGGTGTACAGGAATAGAAGGAAAACACAATGAAAAGACTATATTATTCACTAAAGTATTTTTTTCTTTACTTATATCCCTTGTATCTATAAAACAAAAATTGTTCCCTTCTTCCCATCTTGTTGTTTGCAATCACCTTGCACTGTCTTTTCCTTCACTTCATGTGCTTTCCACCTTGCCTACCTTCTTTCATCCTCCTCATTCCTTCCTTCTTCCACCTTAATTTATCCAGCCCGGCCAGAAGCTAATCTATATGCTAATAAGCAGATGGCAATCAATGACGTTCATGCCCGTCTGTGTGCAATCAATATATTATCTGAGAGAGTACATTTCAGAATAACACAGCCCAGAGGTGTTACACAGTAAGTGCCTCAATTTACTTTTCAGGACAGTGCCATTCTTATCTCCTCCTCCAAGGTCAGAAAGGCCCCCTTGTATGTATATTTTCAATTTAGTAGGGCCTCTTCAAAATGACCAAAATGGTCTTTTGTTGTGCCCCGATTTAAGCGGGTCCCAAAACCCTATTCACTTTCTGGAGCACACACAATCTGAATAACACATTGGCTGCATGTGGTCTGTTTTTCATGAGTGTGTGTGGTTTGATTGTGATTGCCACAGCGGTTGGGGGTTTATACCCTTTGCTAAGTGATGCTCTAATCACTAATTATTAAGAGGCAGCCTCATCAGCACAACACTTCATCAACCAACACCGGGAGCGGCAGTGTTTTCTGAAGTCAGTGTGCCTGCACTTGGTGTCTTTTCGTTGTCTTTGTTTTTAGCACTGCCATTAAAGGTGCTGTATGTCATTTTTGTGACTGTGCTAAAGCAAAAAAATTCTATAGTATGTTTGCAAACATTTAGGAAACAGGAAAGCTTACATATGTGTTTCTCTGAAAAACAAGGCAAGTATTCGGTTTTGACATGCGTGTTCTGTGACAGAATGTCTGTTTTTGTTTTTTGTTTGACTCCGCCCACTGGTTGCCAGCTGTCAGAATACAAAGCAAATTGCTGTCGAAGCGAGCAAACAAACTGCGTCAGAAATCGCAGACTGTACCCAGCATTTTTCTAAAATGATCTGTGACCGCATAGGCGCATTAAAACCCAGATTAATGTAACTCATCGACTTTCTATCGTCAACTGCGGTTGTTTCTGTTATGTATACTCAATCTGGCAACCCACGTGAGTGACGAGTCTGAGGAGGAGGGGTGGGAAAAACAACGCTCTCCGATGTTTCAAATTTGGACTGCAGCACCCAATTCAACCACTAGCTGTCCATACTACATACTGCACATTTAAATACAACGTGTCTTTACTAGAATATTACATTTGCTCAAAAAAATGAGCATGCTAGTTGCTCTATGTGGTTACTATATCATTGTGGGTGTGCTTAAAGGGTTAATTCTGTCATTAATAACTCACCCTCATGTCGTTCCAAACCCATAAGACCTTCGTTTATCTTCGGAACACAAATTAAGATATTTCAGCAATACAACTCAAATGATCTCAGATTCAGAAACGTAGCAAAAACATCGGTAAAACAGTCCATGTGACATCAGTGGCTCAACTTTAGTTTTGTGATGCTATGTGAATGGTTTTTTTTTTGCAAAAAGAGAACAAAAATAATATATATTCAACCATTCTTCTCCATGGACTTGCATCTTCTGGCATTTTAGAGAGTATCACAAGTCAACACGTATGCAAGCTTTAACATATTCAATGTAATATGCCTTGTTTACATCCGGAGGAAAGCATGTGCACGAACGTAATCTGCGGTGGAAAGCATATGCATGCATTGTGATATTCTCTAAAATGTCATAAGATGTAAGTCATGGCAAAAGAATGGTTGGGCAAAAAAAAAAGGAATCTCGGATGCTAGGGTGTTTTAACATGGGATCATGCTACATTAATGATTTGGGAAGGCAAATTTTAATACTCAGAATTGAGGCTTATTGAAGTCCCTAACCTTTAACTATTATAAAAACATGATTATGACTGCCATCAAAGTCTCATTTTCCAGGACGGGTCTTTTTCTCCATTTTGGCAGGACGAGCATCACTGGTGAATATTCTGAAAGGGGGAGCCGGTGGTGCTTATAGAGGGGGATAAAAACATCATTACCATCATCCTCATTAGAGAAGAACCAATTGTCCAATCAGCACACAGCTCTGCAATAGGGCTCCAAAAGGCACCCCCAGTTGGCTGTCGCTAGGAAACCACAGAACCGGGGGGGGGGGCCTCGGATGCGTGTGTTAGATGGAGAGAAACAGGGAGAGAGAGAGTGTGTGTCTGTGCCTGGCGACTGGGACGGTGGATGCTAGCGGTGATCTGGCAGGATTGGGGTGCAGAACGCACACTAGACAAAGAAGCATTAGGGTCCTGAGGCATGGGGCTCACCACAGGGCCAAACGGAGCTCGTGCTGCCCCTCAGAAAAGGTAGGAGCTGGATTTTTGTCTGGGAGGTGGGCCCTTGGCTAACCTGGATGTCTGTGAAATCTCTCAGTGCATGCATATTGATGCACGTCTGTCTTCCATTTCCATTCTCATCCTTCCATATTACCTAACGTCCTTGTAACTTTTATTGCTTTCTTTTTGGAACGGATTGTTAGTTTGTGCTGTGTTTTGGAATCACTGACAGACTTATTTTAAGCTCTACTAAAGGTGACAGTGCATTTAATAGTCTTTTAAACTGTACGCTTTAGAGAGCCTCTTATTGGCTGGATGCATATGGTTGGTTGGACCGGAAGCCTCAAGAGGGGCCCGGGACTTGGACTCAACATAAGAGCTTCCCTCTCATTAGCGGACTCACTCAAGTGCTAAATATGAACCAAGCAGGCTTTAATCACAAGTGCATGGCATTTCGTTATGCATTTCCACCAAAGCACATTCTAGTGTTTACTAAGGAACACAGCTGGTAACATCTAAAAAGATTGTGATGGAGTACTACCATAGTACTACGTGTACTGTTTCTGCAGTATATAGTATGCATACTAAGTATGCAGTATGACATACCTAGATTTTTTCTTAAACAAATTCCCAATTTCACTTTCCATTTCCAAATTATGAATTCACCAACAGCAACTGCAAAACCGCACTGTTTACATGTTTACAATAAACGCAAACACACACACACACACACATACAGTATATGGGTAGTATTAATGTGTCCTATGGTGTGACAGAAAAATGTACAACAACAAAAAAACCATTTTTTTATGTCACACCACAGGACATATTTCAATTGTTATTTGTCAACTACCCATACAAAACGGATTACTCGTGCAATGTAGGGTGGTCATGTGACATTTAGCATACTGTTTGAATCCTATTGTACTGTACACTTATATGAGCACAGTATGCAGTAAGAAGCATGCCAGTATGCCACAGCGAACACACTAAAGTAAACTTGTGCAAAACCCAGTGTGTTCGCATTTGTCTAACGTTTAATAATATTCTAATTCTGTAACCATGTTCCCAGATATCCCTATGGCCCTTCCATTAATGCATATTAATGAGGCTCAGGACTTATATTTAGATTATCTAATTACAATGCCCAACTCCATTAGTTCCTTGGAGCGCAGGAAATGGCTTAGGGGGAGGGCTCATTGATATTACACCATTTCTTGGCGTAATAACAGACCTAGAATGGGGGGAGGCATAATGGTTTGTTGTGGGTAAAGAGGAGGCGATTCGGGGTAGCTAGGGAGGGGTGAATAGTGTGTGGGGTTAGTGGCTCTCAACCACGTGCGTGCGAGTAATTAAATGAGTATAATTGAAACCATGCCACACTTCCCCTCTAAAGCACCCCCTCTCTGTCCCAGCACTTGTTCTCTTTCTGTCCCCCATCTCAATCCCATTACCACTTTCTCTGTCTCTGAATAACAAACCCCAGAAGACAGAGACAGAAAGGAATAGAGAGAAGTCATTGAAACCTTGGTGCCTATGGCGATTGTGGTGATGAGATTTAGAAGGGTGAACCCTCAGCCCAGACACCTATTTTCCATTCATTAGCCCTGATTACATGCTTCATGTTATATATGATGGGATGCACTGACACATGACTCTCTTGTGATACTTGCATCTATGTCTAAGATTAGAGAAGGTTTCAGATTTGTTACGAGCTCTGTTCACTGAATCTGTGCAATGCTGTTGATTATCACAGAAAATTAGTTGAAATTTGTCTAAAAACAGGCATCATGTTTATAATATGCACTTATAATGAAGGTTTATTAATGCATTTTGGATAATTGGGGTTTGTAATGCTTTTTATTTTTAGGACTCTTATTTTTTTATAAAATCTGCATTTATCTGATCAAGTAAAGCAGTAATATTTAGAAATAATATAAAGATGGATTCTGATTAATAAAGTTTGAAAGAACAGATTTTACTTGGAAACTTTTGAAACTATAGTAATTGTCTTTACATCCACTTTTGGTCAACTGAATGCATACTTCTTTCCCAAAAACTTTTGCATGAATTATGGAAATAAGCAAATTTGCAAATACTGGAAATAGAATTAAAAGTCGAAATGATTGGCAGTGGTAATCAAGAACATGCTGAAAAAGATTGAATTTATTTAATCTTTCTATACAAAAGTATTGTTTTTTTTGATGCAAGCATTGTTTGACAACCTTTAGCGTGGTTCTGTATCTCATATTGACACTGGAAACTCTTCTGACTGGATGTGTAATCCATCTTCCTTGGCCGTTCATGTTCTAGTAACTGGAGACTGCTGAGAAAAAAAGGTTTACTGAAAGGTAACACTCAAATTCAGTGTCCGGGATGAACTCAAATGCAATTATAATGCCATTTCCAGAAAAGTACAGTATGCGAATGAAGTGATGAAACTGCCATGAAACTGCTTTATTTATACATCATGGTATTAACACTAGAAGTATTTCAAAGAACACTATGGGTATTACTATCATTAGGGTTGCACGATAAATTGAAATAAAACAGAAACCATGAAAAGTAAGTGTGATTTTCAAGGCCATGGTTTTATTAAGTAAAGATGCTTCAAGAAACCTATACCTGCACAGCTACCTGAAAAACTATCCACAAGTGCACCTATAGGGCAAAAGCTGCTTTAAAGGAATAGTTCACCTAGGACTTAAAATTTAATGAATAATATAACACAATTTTTCCTACTATGGAACTCAGTGGTGACCAAAACAGCTTTTCTATGAAGAAATTCATACAGATTTGGAACTACTCTAGGGTGAGTAAATGATGATACCAACATTTTTGGGTGAACTGTTCCTTTAAAAACAAAGGATGGTCACGCCAAATATTGATTTAATTTAGTTAATAGACCTTATTGATAAAAATTATGTATCTATGGCATTATTGTTGACAGCATCCTCATTTTACTGTATGTTTACACAGGTGCCTAAAACTAGTTACAGTAACAGGTTTCTTAAAGCATCTTGGAGACGTTGCCACAGTTCTTCTGTTTTTTTCATGTCATTCCAGACAGACTGGATGATGATCAGATCAGATCTCTGTGTGGAGCACTGGCTGTTGGCAGACTTATTGTTCAAACAAAAATGTCACTCAATTATTACATCTAATGACAAAATGAATGTTTTGAAATGTAAACTGATATTTCCTACAGAGACACTAAAACAAAAGACAGAAATTACTGACTTAAAACCACTGTGTGTGTGTGTGTGTGTGTGTGTGTGTGTGTGTGTGTGTATATACACATATGCACTGTTATGGTATGAATTATTATTATTATAAATTTTATTAAAAAAAAATTGTACACTCATGGCTGACAGTATACTTTTGCCAGTAGAAACAGCCCATCGAGGGCTTCACTGACTTTACCGTTTCTTATTCTCTGTCTGTCTTAGCTTGCGTCGAGTGTGGCAGCGGGGCGGCCGTGGTTCAAAGGTGAGGTATCGGGGCGGCACCATGGAGGGCGATCAGAGCACTCCTGCCTCCAGTGCCAGCAGCAGCACAGGCACCAGTACTTCCACCACAAACTCCACTGGCACCAGTAGTGCCTCCACTGCTAGCACTGTCAGCTCCAGCAGCAGCACGAGCAGCGGAAGAGCAGCTGTTCCACAGATATCTGTATACAGCAGCATACCGGACCGACAGACTGTACAGGTACGCTCACACTTACCCTAAAACATTACCATCTCTTCAAATATAGACAACCGAGCTCAGAAACACATAGTAATTGTGTTGATGCGATTCTCCACATTTCTTATGTCAGACTTTCTTGTATAATCACTCACTGCATTGCACCACACATCACTTTTTTCTTGCTTAGATGTTTAATTATTAGACTTTTAATCCATACTGCCATCTGCTGGCGTATTTATTACTGCAGTCAGAAGGAAAAAGACAATGATTCCATGCTACATGCGTATTTATAATTTTCCTCTGTGTAGCATTTTTGTTTATTACTGACTCAAGGGTTGACTTTTGACCTCTTCCTAGTTATACATTAAGAGGCTGGCAATTAGACACTGTTGGTAAATTTTAGATGTATGTAATAATAATCTTTTATCCTATTTTAAAAACTTGCATTTACGAGTAATTTATATATATTCTTATTAAATAATAGCTATAATAGTTATATTAAGGGTCCTAAACCTTGTTGTTGTTGTTGTTATTATTAACATTATGTTTTACATCAATAATGGCAACATCCAATCAATCCAAAGTAGTTCAATTATTTGGACTGCTCCCCCTATCTTTAAAAATTGTAATATGTATGATATAAAATGTACTAAAAACAGATACTGCTTCAGTCAGAGTATTCTCAGATCGGTGCATGATCAGACACAAGCAGCACTGCTCATTAAACTCAGTTCAGGCTGCACTTTACTCACACCAAGACCAGGGGTCAGGATGCCTGTTGCCTAGCAACTGTGCGGTTGTGGGCAGTTCAGTGAGGACATAAACGAAGTGCAGGGTGACGGAAAACATATTATAGCTGGGAGAAAAAGATAGGAAGGTATTATTATTATTATATATGTTTTTTGAACGTCTGCTCTTATTCAGGTATTTCAGCATCTTGTTTTGATTTTGTTCTAAACGTTTTTGTTATATTATGGCATGCTAGCTCAGAATCAGTAGTAACTGTTAATCTAGGTTGTCCATATGATTTGCAATCTTTATTACGTAACATCATTACATTTTATTTTTATATTGGATGTTTAAGTTTCTATTTGGCTGTCATTAAACATAAATATCACAAAATGTTACAATTATGCTATACAATGTCAATGTGTTACTGTTGCTATTATGCTTCATTAGACTTGCAGTAGCATATGTGCATAAACAAGCCTTGTAATACAGTAATAGTAAATAGTATCTTCCTATTCATTTAATATTAATATTATGATAATAAAACCATTTTAAACCTCAAGTTTGACCTTGAAAGAAATATGGAAAGTGAAATACAACAGAAGAATCAGATATCCGCTTATTGTGTCTTGTTGCAGTTAATTTTCAGTCCAAAAGGAGGAGACAAATGCATATTTGAGACTATGTTTGATGAAACAAAAAGCTGCTAAGTAAACATTAAAAGATTAGGATTGTAATCTGACCTACAGTATAGCAAACATTCAACACCACCTTGAATCACAGCTTGCAGCTACTTCTGTCAGATTTTTAGCAAGGGTACAGAGCTATAATAAATGATGGCATGTCTCCATTTATATTGAAAGCTCTGACTTTGATAGGTATATTGAAAAATATGAGCACAGACACTACTGAGACTGCAACTCTAGAGGAAACGTAAGATTACACAAATTAACCCTTAGAATCTTTACGAAACTCTACATTTCTCTCCATCTAAACTCATAGCTCTTTACGTTAAGCTAGTTGTGTGATTGAATCAGGTCTCTCACTTTTTCTCATTTGTCTCATTTGAATGGTAGGTGATCCAGCAGGCACTGCACAGGCAGCCCAGCACAGCGGCGCAGTACCTGCAGCAGATGTACGCAGCTCAACAGCAGCATCTGATGCTGCAAACGGCAGCTCTACAGCAGCAGCACCTGAGCACAGCGCAGCTCCAGAGCCTCGCAGCAGTGCAGCAGGTCAGCATCCATAGTCTCCTACAGCAAGACAGAAGCAGAATACATCCAAATACTCTTACTCTCCATTTTGTTTCTCCCTCTCAGGCCAGTTTAGCAGCCGGCAGGCAGACTTCGAACCAGAATGGGACCTCATCTACCCAGAGCGGGCCATCACAGACCACAGTAAGCTTTTATTTGGAAGCAGCCACTAAAAACAAGCAGCTCATCATCATAATTGCATGTGGCATAATATTTAGGCTGCTCATGTCACAACTCTGTCTCTCAGATTAATTTAACCACATCCCCTGCCGCTGCTCAGCTGATCAGTCGTGCCCAGAGCGTAAACTCCGCCCCCTCTGGGATCTCCCAGCAAGCTGTGTTGCTAGGCAACGCCTCAAGCTCCACCCTGACAGCCAGCCAAGCTCAAATGTACCTGCGAGCACAGATGGTGAGCACACCTGTATAGCCACAAACACAAGAGTCTTTCATATTTGTGAGGTTGCTTTCCATATTTTAATGTATATTTAAAACGCTCACTTTTAATCAGTCATTGCTTTTTTTGCCTAAATGCCAGAAGTAGAATGAATTCAACTAAGCTACTGATAATCAGTGTGAACATCATTTTTCTGTTTATTCATCCAATGTACAATAAAACAGTCCAAAATAAAAATGAATTTGCAACAAATCAAATTTGCATAAATCGAATAGGATGATCATTATTATAACAATAGTTATAATCATTTTTAATACGATATGCATAATGCATGTTTTTACTGTTGTAGTCCAATGATGACATAGTTATAACAGTGGCAAAAAGAAATTATGCAACAGTGTTACCGTATTTTTTCTAGGAATAAGCTGTTTGACAAATAATTATGATTTCAGTTATTTTTTATGTTGTAGCCGGTAACTGATGCTGGCAATCTATGCTGCTTTTTACTCACTTCTCACTTAACCATGATCCTTAAAATGTTTAACATCCGAATATACTACAGTAAAAAGGTTGATATTTAATACCTTGGTATTAAATCTAATAATTCTAGTATGATGCAGAGTTTCCTGAGGAATTGGTGTTAATGAGCATCTTTATGTGTGGTTATTTTAGGCTCAGCAGAGTAATCTTGTGCATGTAGCCAGGAGTCTGGGCCGAGCCGTCCCTCTGTCCTCTCAGCTGATTCTGGCACCTACAGCTACAATAACTGCTCTACAGTCTGACACTAATACAGCCGGTAACACACAGTCTGCCTCTGCACAGGTACACACACACATGCTGATAAAGTACACTACTGTAATACATGCGTATTCAAACATATCCACAATTTTAAAAACATTTCTTATTTGCATTTATGAATATGGTGTGCTTAATAACAATTATCTTTATGAAACATTCATAAACTTGTGAATGTCTTATATCACAAAAAAAAAATGTAAAATTCACTAAAAGGGACATTTACAGAACTACTTGGCATTTAAATTAGAATACTGTATTGACTCTTTTATGCAAACATACTTCAATCAATGCTAAAAGATTTTTAGATAATGAAAAAACTTTCATTTTAGGATGGAGTACCCCTTTAAAGGAATTTTACACCATATACAATACCATAAATATTCTGATAATTAAAAAATAATAAGACATTTAAAAATCAAGTTTATGCAATAAGATCATAGTTCATTATTAATATTGATTAGGATTACAATCATTACAATTATAATAATTCCCACAGGAATATTGTGTATATTACTTGTGCTTTAAATTCTACCATTCAAATGTTATGTTATATTTGAATTTAAAGGTTTACTGGCTGATTTATGACCGTCACAGGTGCAGAACCTTGCCCTGCGCAACCAGCAGGGGGTGTCTTCCGCCTCTCAGTCCTCAGGCCTCCAGGCACTGAGTTTAAAGCAGACTCCCGTCTCTATTCAGCCCACACCGCTCATCAAGATACCAGGCCAGAGCGTTTCCAGCTCAGACATTGGGAAAAGCAACGTGAACCATGCTTCTTCAGTGAAGAAGGGAGAGGAAGGGCAAACGGAGATGAAAGCAGTTAACATGAGTCGTAACGTGTCCTCGTCACATCCCTTAATAGCACCAGGTAAACTCAGACCCATATGTCCGATAGTGCTTCTAAAATATAAATAGTAATGGTAAACTATTGCACGTTGCTGATGCATTTTTTGCAATGAGCGTAAATTGAAGAAGTTACAGTAACATCTCTCACTTTGATTGACATTTAAGCCAGTGATGTTACCATCAAGAAGCTTTTGTCAGAAGTGGTCCAGAAATTGTAATGTGTGTGTGCACAAACTTCAGAGAGGTTCAGTTCACTTCAACAGAAATGCTTTTTGACATGTGCAATCTAATAAGATCCAGCTTCGCTTGTCTGTCTATCACGTCACACACTAAGTACCAAAGAAAGGAGAAATGCACCCAAGGCTACATTTGTTCTACATGGCTCATGCTCAAGTGCATTAATGCATATGTGGCCTTTGAAGGGCACACACTTTCTCAGACAAGTCTTTCTGTGCCCGTCAACATCTGACGTACATGCCATCCATCATTTCACTGGTCTCTAATCTTAACAGCTCACACAGGGCAATTATCCTGCGTGTTTAGTAGCAGGTACTTGGGCGTGTGGAAGCCGGTACAGGCTTTGCTATGTGTTTAGTTGTGCTTTGGTTGAAGACAAAAAAAAAAGGTCCTCAGATTTCTGTTTACAAAAAATAAAAGTATCTTAGGGTAGCTGCAGGGACCAAGATTAGCATCAGTCAAGTGGCAAAATAAGTCAAAATAGGCCTTGTGCGACCAAATTAAATTCAGTCCATAAAAATTGTAATTGTAACCTTAATAGTACTAATGCAAAATACAGAAAATGAAAAAAAAATGCTTAACTATTTCATGAAAGAAGTGCAGCTACATTTGTGCAATTATGTCAACTTGCTTTGTTTCAGTTTCTCATTAAAGAGCTGCATTTCTTTCACATTATACTATGTCAGTGATCGTTTGCAGGTGTAAGGTTTATGCAGTTGTTTATGTACTCAAATAACCAGAAGGAAAAAAGATTAAACAAGTGTGTTCGAGGAAAGGAGGGGTAAAAACCTGACATGTGTGTTGGGATGTAGTTTCCATAGCAGTGTGCTCCAGAGAGCAGATGTGATGTGTGTTATGATTCAGTGTTTTCCCCTTGTGCATTAACCCATCCAGGATTATTCTCTTAGATGAAGCGTTCGGTTTGCTCTTAAGAAATGTCCTCCTAACGTTATGAAAAGTCTAAACATCAGATTAAAAATCACGTGAATGTTGATACTGTAAAGAGACTGGACTGGAGATTTTGCTATAAAAACATCTCCATTCCCAACTGACTGTCGGATTTCACTCCTCGCCTGTATTTTGTAGGAAATTACAAAGTCAAAACCAGTAAAAATAGCTTATTTTGAAGTTGCATTCTCTATTTTGATACTTTTGTTTGTATCACATATTTGAAACTATTCTGTTCAATACAACCACACAGGGCTTGTTGGAACAATGTAGGAAGATATTAAAATACCGAATATTGTACTGCACTCAAACTACTAAAGTGAAAATGACTTTACTTGCTTCTCATGGATTAGGAAACTGAGCACAGTTTGAGGAGAGGTAGGTTTTTTTCATCTCAGGTCTTGAAACCCTGAAACATATGATGAGAATTGGCCCAACAAGTGAGAAAAAGTAGATACTGTGTGTCTTCAAGCATTTATGTCATTGTTTTAATACGTTATGTGTTGTGGCTTTGCATATAGCTGATCATTCGGCAGGAAGTTTCGGGATTTTCCAGGGTTGCGCTCTGCAGGGAATAACTCATCAACTCCTTATTCTGAACATCCGGAAGAAAGAAAGAGTGAGAGAAAGTGAGCACAGAGGACTGAGTCATCTGAACACACCATTCATATTAGACGAAAGAACATTCCCACACTGAACCTTTTCTGTTTGCTATTAAGAGTTATGAAGAAAGACTGTATTTGTTCTTGAAGTCTGCTTCACATATTCGGTGTGCATTTCATGTGACGGAACACACTCTCCTCTATGTATATAAACATCAAAACCAAACGCTAGCTAACTTTCCAGCCCGTTGGAGTTCCTCAGATTCTTTTACCGCTCATAAACTTTTGAGGTTGTGATCTCAACGTGCCCAACTCTTAAGGTTTTGTGTTTGAATGTTTTTAACACATTTTTTCCTGCGAGTCCTCCAGTCAAACACCTAATCATCGTTTGAAAACTCATCCAGTTCCCAATGTCATAGTCCTGGATACAGAATTTGTCGGAATGTTATTAGATACAGCAAAAAGGACAGACTAAATAACAAAATAAAAAAATAAATAAAATCTAATTTATTAAGATGTAATCAACGTTCCCACACACTGGTCTCGAGGAACTGCCATGACTTTTTCATGCATTTTCCAGATGTTAATGGCTTCCCAAATACCTATATTAAATTTCTATATTATTAATATAATATTATTATATTAGTAAGTTAACACACGTTTATCTGGAAAAACAATGCTACAGTCAGATATTCTCTGGGACCGAATGTCGGAATCTCTGTTTTGGTTTGTTAAACCCTTCCACGGTCAGTTTACCCAATTGTATTTCGGGTTGTCAGTTGGCGGAAAACACAGCGTATTTCACTTCATTCATCGTCATGTGCGCTCTTTCCTGTTATTGTGGTCAATCTGGTGACCTGCGTGAGCGTGAAGTTTAAGGAGGGGCCGGGTGAACTTTTTTACATTTGGACAGCAATACCTAGTTCAACCATTATGTGTCAATTCTACATACAGCACCTTTAAAAAATCATTTATATTCAGAGTGATCCGATTGTTCTGTGAACTGGTTCATGGATTCATTGGCCAAATGAATTTGCTTACTATTTTTAATTTCCCATGACTGAGGGAAACCTGTGCAATTTAGGAGCTTACCTATGCCATCCATCTTTAAAAGAAACAAAACAAAAAAATCCTTGTCCAAATGTAAGAAATTCCATGCAAACCTTACAAATTTGGAACTGTCAGTTTAATGTGTAGTCATGTGAAACAGTATGTGTATGCAATATCTGTGATTTCTCCTTCCAGCGTATGCCCAAATCCAGCCACAGGCCCTGATTAAGCAGCAGCCGCAACAGTTTGTCATTCAACCCCAAGCTCCGCCCACCTCAAGAACCCAGCCTCAGTTACTGCAGACGGCCTCGGTCCAGCCCCACCAACAGACAGCCTCACTGGCCATCCAGAGCTCCACCCAAACCTCATCGGTATCAGGGATCATTCCAGTTTTGCCCAAAGCAGCACTTCACAACCAGGGATCGGCTCAAAGTCAACAGGCCACCATCTTCCATTCAACCGTAAGCCACCATGCACTCAGCCAGCACGGCTCACACACAGGCCTGGCCCATGCTAAAGCTCAACCAGTCCAACTGACAGCCATCAATCTCCAAATCCAACCAGCACAAAGCCAGGTAAGAGACTCACTTACTAGAGAGCTGGATTGTAGATTGAAGATAATGCGCCTCATTCATGAAACCAAACCAGAATACATTTTTGTTTAAATCATTCCTATAGCCGCTCTGACGTACTGTAAACTTTCGCACTCAAAATCTTAGTTGGTATGAAAGAAATGTACACCTGCTACCTACGATGTGTAAATTGGATGTAATGCATAATGTGTTCATTTTAGCAAACTAATGAAACTACATTACTGCATTTTGATGCATTACCATAATAATATTTCACAAGTTAAGCTGAGAGTTGAAAACAAAGCACCTGTGACTGTCATTTTTTTTTTTAACTACCTTTCTAATCATTGTTAGAAGGGCCGGGACAAACACTTCACCGACCAATGATCCTAAATGTACAATGACTGAACAACAATGAAAAAGCTAATATTGCAGGTTACTGCATTTTTATATATTTAGTAATATTCTTTAATAAAAAGCTATTATATGTATTAAACTGGTTTTATGGTCCAGGGTCACATTTATTGTTAGGCATATGACCTATTAGTCTTGTTTACATTTTGCAATGTAAGACTACTGGATCCAAACCTGAGAATGATATTCAGAATATTCCACTAAATTCCTGGATATGTAATTTACGTAGTTGTAATTCATAGATGGGGATTATGCTAATTGTTGAATGATAATGCGTCCTATTTACGAATGACTGGAATTCATTAGAATACGCATGACGTTTAACTCTAAAATATATTTATCTGATCTGACATTTATGTCAGAGCATTTATCAATCTGTAAAAGAAAAGGTCCAGGAAAGGTCTGTTTTAGGGGTGAATAACTAAGAATTATACATATTTATGCACACTTCATGTATGAGGTCCAGTTTATACAGCTCAAAAGCAACTAACAACTTCTATAATATTTAGGCTTCAAGACTTGCTCAGGATGACAAGGAGAAGCCCACCTCTTTGGTGGTAAGAGAGATTTGTCCGCCAGTACAAGTGCAGCCAACCACTATGACCCAAGGCACCATCCCACCTGAACAATCTAAAATCGACACTGTTAACGCTACATCTCAAACTCAAGGTACAGTATCAATTCATTTAGACTTCCGTGCTCATTAAAAAATATACAATAATTCTTTTATTATAATGTTTTGGAGAGATCATTAAAGACTGAATTGATTTAGTCAATGTCAATGTATTCATGTATTTCAATGCATCACTTTATGTGCAGCGTTTTGCTTGAAATGTGTGCTTGTGCTGCTATTTGACTTCAAACTGACTGTAGCGTGTATTTTCTTATCTAATGCAATAACATTCCTACATTGCACGTTTGATTTTAAGTGTCCAAATATTTTCTGAGGGCACAGTATCAAATACAACGCAGGTTGCAGGCATTTGAGGAATTAAAGTTGCATTAAAAAACAAAGCTTTCGACACCCACACGGTGAACCAGAATTGCCAAAAGACAAGGCAGTAGGATGAGAGGTGGCATGCGATTCCCACGTACAGTAATATGGACCAGAATGGACCCTGGGCCAGTCACGTGACTTCCTAGCCTGGCAAAAGGCACTAGCAGCTCTCCTGCCTAATCTGTCAGTAACTTAACAGACTGGTTTTGGATCAGGGTGCTCTGCTACCTTGAGATAATGCCCAATATAGCCTGCATGGATGACACAACCGCTGCTACCAGCCAGTGAAAGATTCACTGGATCACTACAGAGTCATGTGACCTGCCACTGCAATCCAGGGAAAGAGTGAACCGCCTCTCAGGCAGAATGTGCAGCGCTGGTGCGTGGGAGTGGAGTGCTAGAAAAGGAGCAGCGCACACTGTATGTTGCGTTGAATCGCTGGATAGAGTCTGGATATTCTGTCAGTAATATAATCGCGACAGGCGTGAGGCAATGAGACTCCCCCCGTGTTTTGAAACGGAACTGAAGAGCGCTCCTGGGGGAAATGACTTTTTATTGTGCTTTGTCGGTAAGCTACAGTATGTACTGTGTTTTGGAGCCAGTAACGTTAGTTTGGGCTTAAAAGAGCAACGCAGAGATCTAGAGGCGCGTTTCTTTAAACCGCGTAAGTTAGACTTGACATGCGACAATACTGACGTCACACGTTAAACAGCGTAACGTTAGTTTAAAAAATACAGCACAGGAGATGTATTCTCGTTTAAGCGATGACGTTATTCATTCAAGTGACTAAGTATAATTGGATGTTAGTAGTTTTCAGAAAATTAAATAATTTACTCACCCTCATATTGTTCCAACCTTATTTGCTTTCTTCAGTGAACTTCAGGAAAGTTATGTCATTTTACGTCTTGATCTTGTCCATACAGTGACGGTGAACGCCATTACAAACACGTCAAATAAGTATTTCATACTTTGATATTTTAAGTATTTTGATGTTATATGGCAGTTTTCGTGTGAGGAACATAACGTTTTTTGTCGTTATTGGCTGACAATCTTCCCCTCAGACGTTGCTCTCAAATATTGAGTAACGTAACGTTAAAGATTAAAAATGGCGCGCCGCTCAAATTGGACGTCATTGATGTTAAACTCTCTCTGGCTCTAGTATGTCACTTACCTGATTAATTTTGATGCTATTTACTTATAAATGTCAGATGTCTGATGTTCTACATACAAAATGACTGCATAATAATAATAATAATAATAACAGGTTGTGATGGCATCGGAGAGTCAGCACTGGCGAATAAAAACACAATAAACGATCTAGCTTTGGCTCGTTAAAGAGAAATTGTTTTCCAGTTTTATTTTCCAGTTGAAGTACTCCTTAAACGTTCGTAAACTTTATAAGGGCATTGTCTGTATCTTATTTTCCAGCAGCTGTTTTTATCCCGCTGATGTGTGTGCTGCAGATGTTGTTGTGGTTGCTATGGCGATGAGCTGATGCTTTGTTTCTGTGCCGCCAGGCTCCGCGGAGACAGCGCGCGACCCCGCGGGATCACCGGTGACACCGACCATGACCTCGGCAGTCCCGAGCGAGCCGCCACCGGCAGCTGTGACAGGAAGTGTTGCACAAAACGGCGAGAACAAGCCACCCCAAGCCATTGTGAAGCCACACGTCCTCACGCATGTCATCGAGGGTTTTGTCATTCAGGAGGGAGCTGAGCCATTTCCTGTGAGTTGTAATAAAATTACTACTACTACTACTACTATTGCTATTAATAATCATTTTAGAATCTTAGACAATTTTAGAATACATTATAATAGTAATTTATAGATAACAACAACAATAATAATAATTATTATTATTAATCGTTGATTATTATTCTTTAAAATTATGTTATTATTAAAATTATTTATTTATAAAAATATTATTAATACTTATATAACTAAACAGGGAAAATCACTCAATAATAATAAAAATAGTTAATATTGTTAAGAAGAATTACTATTGTATTTATTATTAATATTAATATTGCTATTAGTACTATTATTCTTTTTTAAAGGATTATAAAAATTAATATGAATTTACACTGAAAAAGTATTCTCTGCTAATAATAGCATTTGTTATTTTTGTTAATAATTATTGTTGTATAATAGTATTATTATTATTATTTTTCACAATAATTTAATGCCACAATAAGAATTATGATAATCACTATATTATTATTCAATTATTTATTAATAAATGACTTTTTATGTGTTTTGTACATGGCATATTTGATTGTATGTGAGTTGACTACAGTTGTAGTAACTCAGTACAAACTGTACTGTAGAAAAAAATATTGTCTGTTGATCTGCTTATTCCAACCCAACAGAAGAGCCCACAGTATTTCAGTTATCAGCTAGACATCGTTATGTTTGTATACTGTATTATCAGGTGGAAAGACCACCGGTGCAGGCAGACAGCCCCAAGAAACCAGACACGCAGCTTCCCTCAGATCCAGAGAAAACGGCCAGCAGTAATTCCCTCAGTGCCACAAACTCAGACATGGAGGAGGCTGGACAACAAGGTAGACATTTCATTTAGCAGATTCAAACAAATATTGTTTTTCTAAGATCCATTACCTTTTTACATTTCAGGATTTCAAGTTTTGAAAGATTGGAAAGCTGTGTTTTTATCCTGTACAAGGGAGCGTCAATATGTATTAGTGATAAGAGATAAGATATGGAATTTCCTGTTTGTGAACTTTATCGTTGAATCTTTGTGTAATCAAGGTGCAGCATAGTAATGCCTCACCATTCCAACGAGTACACACAAACACTGTTTCTGTAGCTTAACACTTCACTGAATACTTAATGTTTCATCATTTTTCATCAGACACGAGGACTCAGGAGGAACCCGAGGAGCCCAAGCTCACATGCGAGCTCTGTGGATGGGTTGATTTTGCCTACAAGTTCAAACGTTCAAAACGCTTCTGTTCCATGGTCTGTGCTAAAAGGTTAGAGATTCCAAAACCTTTTCGAAATGAAAATATCTAGAAAGGCAGAATTAAAGAAAGCTGCATGATACTTCATGAGTAATCTGGATTCATTTAGGAAGTTATAATGCTGTGTGTATATATATGCCATCATGCTGATTAATATGATTTATAGAACTAACTGTGTGGTAATGTATAAACCTTTTGAACAGATACAGTGTAAGTTGCACGAAGCGGGTTGGTCTGTTCCACCCCGACAGAACTAAAACAACCAATCAGATAAATCAGTGGAGAAGGAGGAGGCCTCATAGTCCCAGAGGCAGGGATGCCAAAAAGCAGGTGAACAGCTACTTCAATGTGGTAGTGGTTCATCCCACAATGTTTTTGGATAAATATTTTAAGTAAATCATCCTCATCTCTTGTTTATCCCACAGCGGCTCTCTGTGTCTCAACAATCTCAGGGAGAATCTATATCCTCACCGCTCCAATCTCAGCCTAGTCAAGGAGAGTCCAGCCCCTGCTCGGATATCTCCAGCTACGAGGAAGCAACTTCCCCGCTCTCTGCAGCCAGTTCTGGCCCAATTGTTTCTCAAGGTGGGGTGGCTGCTAACGATCCCGAAGAGCTTCCTCTTCTCAGTCAACACTTCCTGCCAATTGACCCCACCAAATGGAATGTGCAGGAGGTGTTTGAGTTCATTCGCTCTTTGCCAGGTAAGTCGCTCATATCATTTGGGTATATGTATGTTTTGTACTATATTCCAAGGGCTCTAAAGACACTACCGTTCAAAAGATGGGCTCAGTATGATTTTGCGATTTTTCAGACTCCCTTGGCCACATTTTTCCAAAAAAGCGACTAGCGACAAATCTAGCGACTTCTTGGAAAAACCTCAGCGAGTCTGTGGTTGTGCCTTTTGTTTTCCCAGCGCGCACACAACTCTCTCTGCGTCAGTTCTGTTCAGCGAGAGGCTGAGAGGAGCAGAGCTTTCAGTTAAAATAGATACTAGGTTGCTTCTAACTCTATTTTACATGTAAATATAGCCAAAATCACAGCATAGCCATTGTCTATATCTTATGTGCATTCGATTTCATCAGAAAACGGCTTGATTATAAATCAGGATATTAATCTAGAATAACATCTTGTAAGGTAGAGCTAGTTTAACCTAATAATGGGGTGCATTTCAGTCACTATTTCATTTTCATTCCATTTTTCTGACAACAGAAACCATTAAATGCATCAGCGAAAACAGTTATATTGAGAATTTGGGTGCATTAAATTACATCATGTGACCACAGAGAAGCAAGATAATATGACGCAATGACCTAATGAATATGCAAATTGATGCATGACATGATTTGTGACTTTACAATTAGGTTGCCAGGAGATTGCAGACGAGTTTCGTTCTCAGGAGATTGATGGACAGGCCATGCTGCTACTGAAGGAAGATCACCTAATGAGTGCCATGAATATAAAATTAGGACCCGCCCTCAAGATCTTCGCTCGCATAAACATGCTGAAAGATTCCAAGCCTTGAAAAGGCTGTGTGTGTGTGTGTGTCCTCTGATGTCACTGACCTTGACCTAGTGACTACAGCGCCCCAACTGCACTACAACATTTTTTTAGTAATTCATATCTAAAAACTTTATACATATTGGGGCTAAAGCCCACAACTGCACCTCCTCAAGAAAAGAACTGACATAAATTCAGCTGGAACAGAACATGACCCGACTACCTATGAAAAATCGCACAATAGTGACTAATACCAAATGGAAGGCATTATAAATCAGTGATTTGGAATTGTGACCGGGACTCACAGATCACTGGACTTTTCTAGTGGTATCGGTGCTCAGAAGAAATCTGTGGATAATGTACGTATCACCACAGTGCTGTCCAAACAAAACAAATACTGTCGTGTGGTTTTACAATCCCACATCTTGGCCCAGGTGTCTCTGGATTGTAAGTTTTTTTGTTTTCAGGTCTGATTTTGTCTTCTTGTACATGTCAGATGCTTTTGTACAGTACAAATATGTTTAAGTAAATTATTCTTACCTTTGTGTGTGAGTATTTGTAACAGAGTTGAATTACAACAAACTGGTGCTATTTCACATTTACTTTGAGAAGACTTGAATGACAGAAGCACAGTAACAGAATATTCAACTTTAAACCTGTAAACCGATACAACCGGTAAGAAAGGGATCCAGTCTAAAAAAAAATTTCCTGTCAGCAGCGCCTTATTCGATGTGTGTCTGTACAGACGCTCTGGTTCTGAGATGCACATTAAATTGTATTTGTCTTGGATATTGGGAATGATGCTATGTTTGGTTTTAACTGTGCCCAGATCTGTCATTATATGTTGCTAGAAAGGATTGTGATGATGAATTGTGTTTTTTTTTTTTTTTTGTACAATGCTTTGTGAAATGCCTGTATTTATCAGATGAATGAAATTTGTAATATAACATTTTTAATGATTTTGTGTCAACTTGTTTCATTTTCCTCACACAGCATAATTTATTGTAATTTCATTTATTCAATCAGTTATATAAAATGCCCGACCAATCATGCTTAGTTTTGTGAAACGTTTATTTTTCTTTAAATTAAATGCCAACCAGTTTAGCCTTTTGTTAAAAGACATTTTTCTACAGTACTCAATATTTAAAGGGGACCAACAAGGTTTAGACAAGACAAACCCGTATTTTGATTTCAGAACAACGTTTGATTCACTTCAACACTATTATAAACTCACAAAATTACATTAATATCCATATACTTTTTTGGGCGGCTTTTTTATTTGTATGCTTACATTTACAACAGGACTCCACTAGGTGGCACACGCACATTTCGTCTAATTTAACTAACCCGTTTACATATTTTTAACATCTATGATGAGTTTTAGAACGGTTGGCTATATAACTCGACCCTGATACCATAAAAACCTTATTTACACGGAAACCCGTCCATATATGTCGTGATTAAGACATAAAGTGGAGTCACAACCGAAGAGTGCGTTAAAGTCTGACCGTAGGACAAAGAATCCCATTTTATAAACTTTTCCTGTTACGTCCCGCCTCCTATCCCTCGCTCTCGTTTCTAATTGGTCTATTGAGCTAACACGCTTACACCCTATAGGCTACGTCAGACGTCTGTTAGCGTTCCTTCACACAAATGAACTTCGGTGGAGCCGATCTTCAACAACGGCGCTGCTCGATGAGCGATATTGGAAACTGATCAAACCTGGCATGGCACCCACTACGGTGAGGACGTTATCTTTATAACATATCGTCTAATACTTAAAGGTACTTAAAGAAAATGAGCACGAGAGGAGAGAAGGAATTTGTTCTAGCATTGTATGAATAGTTTTAATACTTAATGGTAATCAACTTAAGTTTAAAATAGTTTTAATTAAACCAGTAACGTTACACAAGTTCTTCCTACACGGGGTTTGTTATATTGAAAAGAAAAATAAATAGTATTAACGGTATTATTTTAATGCTTTTTGCTTGTGATGTCTGCATAAATGTAAAAATGTGACTAGATAGCCAGATGCTGTGTCTCGAAACGTAACGTTAGTGTAAGTTACTGTCTACCTAACGTTAGGTAAGTTAGCATTTTTGCATCAATATGCGTTCATTATTTTGTGCATCGTACATATTACGCGTTCAGAGTCTAACAAACTCAAACGTTAATGAGCCCAAAAAATGCTGCACGCAAATGATGCAAGGAAGCATAACATCACAGTAAGTCAGCGAAAAAGGAATTTTTGATCACTTTATACATAGTATTATATATATATATATATATATATATATATATATATTTTTTTTTTATTTTTTTTTTAATTATTATTATTATTTTATAACTTCATTAGGTCTCATTTTTTTGCTTATTACATTTTCAAAATCCTACTTGGGAAAAAAAAAAAGATTTTAATTGTTTTTAATATGTTTTTATTATTGATTTCTTTGAACCTAAAAAATAGGGTTTTGAAATGTGTACAAAAAAATCTATTACAATATTATTTTGAACTGCTTAAATGTTTGAAAAACAGCTGATCATATCAACAGGCAGTTGACATTGGGCCATCTGTTTTGCAGCTCACAAGCAGCTTGAAGATTAAATTAATTACCCTCTGACATGTCGGGTGAGCTTGGACTCGAACACTGACTGCTTCAGTCTAGCTCCAGGGAGAAATGCTGGGTAATTTAAGAAGCATTCAGGCCGATGTTTAATAGTGTAGCACCCTTTAATTCAGAAAGGCATGGGCACCATTAAAAAGGAAATGCCAAATTAGTCAACCATGAAGAACACTATCTGCTAATCCTCAAGCGCACTTGAAAGAAAGGTTTTGGAGATGTATAAAAATCTCTAAGAATGTTCTGACCTTTTTTATCACTGCTTCCTATTATGTTTCGTTTTAAATAACACATTTTAGCAAAGAGATGCATGCTTGCTAAAAAAAAGCAAGTGTATCTGGTATTTTTTCATGTGATCTGTAGAACTATTAGTTAGTTGAAAGCGCTTACTGATGCACAATATAATTTTTGGTTTTTTTTATAAAAGCAAAGTGAACTTGTGAAATTAGCGCACCTATAAAGCTTAAAATGAGCACTGTTTGAACGGGTGAACCACAAACCACAAAAGCTTTCTTGCATACTCAGATCTAGTACGCCGTTCCCGACAGTGCACAATACATCAAAAGACACGCGATGGCTATCTACAAGCACAGATTCGACTAAAGTTTGCACAACAGAGATGAAAAGGAGAATTTGAATTCATGCACTGCAAAGTACAGTAATGCGTTTTATGGCAGCTCTGACGTGGAAGTCAAGCTTCCAACTTTCAGCTGGAGCACAGTAGCTGGACGTCTTCCGTCTCTGGCATATTATGTAACACTCTGAGACTCCTTCGTGCCTTCTTGATGTGGAAACTTTGGCTAACCACACAAATCTCTACATGAAGCACCGTTAAAAGCAAAGTGGGGTCAGGCGGAAGAAATCTTGAGGTTGAGTTTCATAAGATTATTTCATTTGAAGCAGCGCAGGGTCAAAGCATTTATAGTGGGAAAGTGAAATTCGATCCTTTCAAGGTTATCCATGCACAATTACGGACTATTTAGAAGCGAGGAAGGAATTTCAGTCTTCCAACACAGTTTCTTTCTCTAGCTGTCTATCAATAGAAAAGTTGTGGAATGCTGCTTTAGCTTTGATGTGTGACAGATGCTTTGACTCATAAGAGTACAATTTATTTCTTTTCCTGTGAACTGCGCAGAAAGAAACGACATGGGAATGGGAATTTTCTGAGATCGCAGCTGTGATCTATAGCCATTATGTTCTCGGACAAGCCTGTTAACCCTTTGATTGTTCCGGGAGGACTGGCTTAAAATGGCTTGTGATGAAGCGTAATGGCTGCTAACAAACCCCTCAAAGACAAAGAGACTGAAAATTGTGATGGGTCTAATTCAGTCTGTTCATTTAGTGCACTTGGTTATGAAAGAATAAAGCAAAAATGCGTTTAATTATTGGTGTGGAATTGTTTAACTCAAAGCAAGTTTATTATGGAAGCCTGTTTCTGCCACTGAATAAAAAATAAAATCAATTGTGACTTTTTAGCTCTTGCAAGATATACTTTTAGTGCTGTCAAACGATTAATCGCATTCAAAATAAAAGTTTTTCTTTACATAATATGTATGTACTGTGTATATTTATTAAGTGTATATAAATACAAACACATGCATGTATATATTTAATGAAAATATGTTATGTTTATATATTAAATATATTTAGATATAATATCAAATATAAGAAAATAAACATATAAATGCATATACTTTCAAAATATATACTGTACGTGTGTGTTTTCATATAAACATAATAAATAAACACATCATAAACACATATTATGTAAATAGAGACTTTTATTTTGGATGTGATTAATCATGATTAATCATTTGACAGCACTATTTATTTATTTTTTTACATTTTTAAGTTTTAGCAATTCTGTTTTGCACTTAGGTCATTTTTATTCTTATATTTTGCTTTACCCAATTCCTAAATTTGTATTTATTTCAGTTTTTGCTTTGGTAATTTTAGAACTTATTTCAGTTAGCCCTAAAACAAGCCTTTTTTTTTTAAGTTTTACTTTCCAACAAGATTACTGGTTTACGCAAAAAAAGTACAATGTGGTAATGTGACACACATTCAGACGTATGTCCTATTTCCATGTATGATACACAGCACACTTTCATTTCACACTTTATACTCCAGCAATCTAAAACAACATCTAAAAATTGGAATTGTATTAATTGTAACACCACCTCACTGCATCAAAACAGTAGATAGTTATCTCCCTGTTCTGCTCAGCTTATGAACACATCTTACGAGGATTGTCATCTTGACTCCAGACATCAGAAACTGCCCACATTTAAATTCCACTGACCTAAGAGCAGTCACAAATTACACGTTTATACCATCTTTCTTTGCTGTCCATTTGTGATCGGATCACCAGAAATGGACATTAATATCAAGCATAAGTTTCACCACCCTTGAAGGGCTTCATCAGTTATAACAAGAGAGCAGTGAAGACACCTTTAAGATGTGACACCAAACACTGTTACATCTGCAGGGCTAGATTCATCACAGACTGGTGTGAACTGGAGTAAAAGGTGTCAATTGGGGCTAAATTGGGTTGAGCCCTGAAGATCAGTGTTGTAGGTGGCTAAAAAGCAGCACTTCCCCTTTCAGCCAACCATTTGCAGCATTTTCACATTTGGCCTCTCTCAAACCACCTATCTTCAGTCTCCAAACTCTTCCTCAAACATGCCATTCTTGTCCTTCAGATTTTGATACATTGTTGTGTCGTGCCCAGAGGGCTTCGTACTTCTGTCTTGCGTCAACCATTTCTTAACACAAGTAATTTTGTTCATTTGCTAACAGTTCTGCTCCAATTCACACCATCATTAAAATACTCCTCCGCAGCAATTTGCAAATTCTATAGCATATGATAAGGTGACTGCTGAAAAAAACCTAACCCTAACCCACAATGACCTTGTTTGCACTGTATTAACATTCACCTCAGGTCATCCAATCACAAAAGGTCAGGTAAGACGAATCATTGTTTACATCTAGAATTAGCACGTAGCTACAACAGATCATCTGCGACCACTAAGGAACAGATTTCATCTCTTAATACATGCATCATTTACTGCACCACATGTGTTACCGCATGTTAAATATGCATAAACCACAAACACGACATCTTGAAAGCGTCGCACAGCTTTAACAAATACAATACTTTGGATACACTAGCATCACTTGATCTGCATTTATTAATTTAGCAGATGCTCTCATCTGAATTGAATTATCTGCGCCTCTGCATAAAAAGCTTTTAAATTTTTCTCTTTTAAATATGCAGTTGTAACAAGTTCCCAGTTTAAAACCCTTGATTTATTGTAAGGGTTGACTGAATGGTCTTTAAGTCCTCTTACATATACACACACAGTTACAGAGCATTCAATATATAATATAAGTGCTGTCAAATGATTAAAATTGCAATTAATCATATCCAAAATAAACATTTTCTGAATATATCTGTGTGCACTGTGTATATTTATTATGAGTATATAAATACATGTATATACAGTATATATTTATATAAAAAATGAATATATTTATTTTATAAAAGAATATTTTTCTTAAATATATACACGCATGACTGTGTATTTACAAATACATAAACATATACAGTACACAAACGTATCATATGTAAGCAAACTTTATTTCTGATGAGATTAATAGCAATTCAATTTTTGACAGCATGAAAAGAATGTGCGAGTGGTCATGTATGAGGTTATGGTACTTTAAAGAATGATCACGTGAATTTTACATACAACAAGTTAGTTGCTAATGCAGAAAAAACTTTTCCCACTGCAGTTTTGCGAAATATTAAATTTTTGAATTGTCTGAAAACCAACTCAAAAATGTTTCTGCCATTTTTGGGCAATTGACAAATTTCAATAGGATGTATTGTGCACAATTTAAAGGATATTGGATACACAGCTAATGATGCTTGATGGATTTGTTCACAGAATAATCATCCATCGTTTTGCCATCCATGCAAACTTCTTTTAACTGAAACTCCAGACTTGTTTTTTGTTGTTTTTTTAAAGGCTGTGTTCTTACCTCCAACTGCTGCAGTAGAGATTTGCCTTTCTTGTTGATTTCATTGATGAGAGTAAAGACCGCTATTTTTATCTCATGTTCCACTTTCTTATGCGTCTCAGAAACTTCTTTAATTCTAAAGGTGAAAAAAGGGAATAATCACTTATTTTTTTTTGTTTTACATTAATTACTCATAAAAGGTGCATTAACCACAATCATTCAATCAGGCACTTTTCTTTGATAGAAAAAAACCTAGATGTATACATTTCATCAAATAAACTGATGGCAAATATGCAACAGAAGTCCTACCTGTTTTGCACCTGAGTTGCTGAAAACTCCACAAAGTTTCTTTTATCTTGCAACTTTGTCATGAAGGCCTCAATGACGCCCTTCTGGTTTTGAAAGGCTTCTTCTAGAAACTGGTACCTACAAAAAATGGTGGTAGAGAGGAAGATTATCATATATTGAGTGTTTATTCTAGTGCATCACGATTAATCATATCGCAATCGCGATGTCAGCCATTGCGATTATATTACAGCAAATGTTGCAATTATATTAAATAAATAAATGTATTCGTGGACGTAACAAGACATTCATTTTTGCTCACACCAGACGCGAATGAAGAGGTAAGCGCGGGTCATTTACATGTTAAGTCAATGCAAAGAGGCAATTAGACATCCTGCAGCAGGATTCACGCGAATTAAGCGGCGCGTTAAACATTCCGGCTTTACACTGCACGCATAAGCAGCGCGTATTCAGAACAGGAGCGCGTGCCGATTGAACTTTCATACTGGCAGCTTGTACTGCAGGCTGTAGACAAGCATATTTCTGTATTATTTTCCAGCATTCTTCTCCGAACACTGTGTGCCATGTGCTTTGATTTATGTCATTTCTCTGCACCTTCTGCACCGCCCCTGCGTGAAAGCTCTCATCCGTTAACATGGGCGGCAGAAAAAATACGCGCTGCTTACGCCCAGCTGACGCGTACAGTGTGAAACCGGTGTAAACTCGACATGTTCAAGCATCCAACTACACGCGAATAGCGAGATATATTCGCCCAAGTCACCTCAGGTGTGAACG
>JAUCMU010000104.1:18941690-18952298 GCA_032275025.1 Enteromius treurensis
TCTGGTTCTCGTCTGTTTGGGGGTGGGAGGAGCAGACACGGGTTCCCTGTCCCGTCGTTTGCGCTGCCTTGTTGAGCGTAGCACTGAAAACATTACTTTTTACAGTTTATTCTCTTTATTTTTTTTTCCTGAATCGTTCGGTTCGTATGCGTACTGAACCGAAAGCCTCGTACCGAACGGTTCGATTCGATACAATGTATCGTTACACCCCTAATATATATATATATATATTTGTGCTGTCAAACCATTAATTGTGCTAATAAATTAAGTTGTTAAATTTAAGTTAAGTTGCCTATATCATAGATATATATATACTGTATATATATATCCTAAAATAATAAAATTTTATATACAGTACTGTGCAAAGGTCTAAGGCTACTAGCATTTTCACCAACAAAAAATGGTTTTAAGTTGGTTATTTCTATCTTTTGCGGCAGCCTGTCTTGAGATGCAGTGAGATTATTGTGTGCACAAAGAGTCTGACAACAGCCAGTGCTCCACACAGAGATATTTTTTTTTGTGTGTGCTTTGTGGTGAAATGTAGCCTAAAACAGTTTTTGTTCTCTTTTCGTTTATATATACCACAGTAGTTGCTGAGATACTGATTTGGCAATATAGGAATGACTCAGAATCAGCAAAACAGTGAGCAACGCAACTTCCCTTTCTGCGTCCGTACAAACGCCAGTACTCTGGGCCCCCGATCAAGCCTTTGAATGTTGTTTGTTCTGTGCAAAGCCACACACAAACATGTCAGACATTATTACGCGCATTTCCTTCGGTCTAGTATCAGCCTTAAACTTTATTGCAGTGCCGTCTGTTCATCTGATCATGTTAGCACGGTAATCACAGATCATGTTTTTTTGTGGTTAATCTCTATGGAAGGCTGAACAGATATTATCTGCTGCATTCCTGTTCCTGAAAGGATTGGACTGAGGCTATGTGAGCGTCACAAACAGTACATTTGGGGGAATTAACCAGTAGAAAGCATAAATATTTAACCCAACTGCATATTTCTTCTAAAATCCTCTGTGGTTTTTAAGGGGGATGTTCTGGCAAGTTGGGACTACAATCTCTGTCACTCGTTGCCTGCTTTGAATGAGGTCATTAAGGCATGACTTTTCCTCTTTGGCTCTCTTGCACACATACACATACTAATTTCTCTTATGCATTTGCTCAAACGTAAAGAGGAAAAATTAACAAGAGGGCAGAAGTCACATCACAACAGCTCCTAATCTCTGCATAACTTCATTAGCCATGCTAATCGTGCATACAAACACTATTCATTATTTGCCTGTGGTGCTTTCTCTGAATAAAGAGGGGAACTAAATGGTATTTTGCTCAAATAATCATTTCCATGCTTATTTCTGCCCCATAGCAGCTCTTGACTTTTGCGGGAAAACTTCTCATGACTAACCAGTAAATAGACTTTGAGTTCCAGGAAGAATGCCTTCCAGGTGTTCAGCTCAAAGTTAAGCGAGTAAATATATGATCAAAAATAACTTGGTATATTTTAATGTAAAATGGGGGGCTAGTATGGATGATTTTTAAGAGTGCAGGTAGAAGATACCAACCGATCTCTCTTATGTTATCATTGAAGATACTCTTTATGGTATCTTTATCTATCAGATAGACTAACACACACACACACACACACACACACACACACACACACACAGACACACACAGATTGTTTGAAGGCACCAGACTGGCTGACTTATCTTAAGTCATTAGTAAGGTTAATCTTCCCAAGGCCCCCATAATTGCTCAAGCTATTAGCCTAAACACACACACACACACACACAATTGAAAGCATCATAAATATGGAATGGAAAGCAGGCATCCATTAGCTTGATAAACAAAAGGTTTTACACACAGAACATACAGTACAGCTGTTGTTTATCTGGGCTATTTGGAGCTTAAATGACAAGGTAATTAGCTTGAACAGAATACTTTTTAGTCCTTTTATTTTAGTTTTTACATTTTGTGCCACGGAAAATGGAAAAATAGTAATTAGTAAAAATAATGACTAATTACTAATATATTTTTTATTACTGAGTTATTACGTTTTATTTAATATTAAATCATTACGTAATTAAATTTTTTATCCTGTACAAATATAATGCAAGCATTAAAAGTATATATAGTCCTATCAGGTTGGAATCCTATTAGCTCTTTCTTTCCCTCACTTTTTTTTTTTTGACTCAGTATAAATAAAAATCAAAGATGTTACATAATCCAAAAAGATTTTACTTATTACCTAACAGCTCCTAGATGTCTATCTTAAAGATTTCTACTTCACTCAATTCATAGTGTTTCCCCCCCCCCTTTTTTCTGAAATAACTCACAGGATGTTTCCCCGAATTAGGAATTTACCCAGTAAAGGCTTATTTATGTTTATTTATTTCCTGTTTGTCATTGGATACCTTAGTGACAACTTTATAAAATCCTACAAATCCCAAGACATGCATTTTCGTTCCAGGTTTTATGCAACAAATTACATTCATCTTTAAAGCTGCTGCATGTCATTTTTGCAGTATTTAAAAAAAAAAAAAAATCTTTCAATAAAGTATTGCTGGTAATGTCACCCACCATCATCCTCAGATTTTTGATAAGCACCTCCAGCAAGCCTCATCTAGACACAAAGCTTTTACCTTCTTTCTTTCTCACCCCTTCTCCTTCAGCGACTATAAAACTCTCATTCATTGTGTCACGACTGCACGGCACGTTTATCTGCTCCAGCATCAGTGCCACAGAGGTTCACAAGAAGTCAAGGTGTACTGATTCACACTAATTTACCACATTCATCATGGCTAGTGCGTGAGTTTCCGATCTTTGCAAGTTCGTGGAGAAGCAGCATCTTAGAACTGTTTTAAAATGGCCAGCTTTTATGTTGCTATACTTGAGTAATCCATTAAACAACTCTCAGACACACTTACCAGATGGACATGCATGTTCCAACTTGAATCCGTTACTCTGAAAAGCAGATGAGCCGAGTGATTTAAAAAATGCAGTGGAGAACCTGTGGTGTAAGACATCTATTCTATCCACATTTCTTTGACTTTTTCATTTCAACATGGTATATGTACATAATATATACTAGTGCTGCTGGATTTGATTCGGTTTCTATGGAAGCCCATTTCCTCCACTAAATACTTTTTTTTTTTTTTTAAGTTTATTGGGACATTTTATCTCACGATTCTGAATTTTAAAAAAATTATATATAGATATAATCTCGCAACTGCGAGTTATGAAGTCAGAATTGACTTTAATACGCACAGTTCTGACTTTTATTCTCAGAACTGTGAGGTATAACGATTATGAGTTATAAAGTCCAATATTGGGTGGGAAAAAAACCTCATGTTCTTAAATCTCAATTCAATTCTGACTTTATAACTCGTAACTGCGACTACATCTTTAAATTGCGAGTTTATATCTCACAGTTTTGATAAAAACAGTCAGAATTGTGAGATTAAAAGTCACAATAACTTTCTTTTTATTATTCAGTGGCAGAAACGGGCTTCCATAGATTTCTGATTTAATTCAAGATCAATAATTTCGAATATTTATCAAGTACGGCAGATGCCAAATCTGTATACAAGCACTTGAATTACACTTCATTCATTTGTTATGGTAATAAAGTTCAATTTGAATATAAACGTTTAAATGGTGGCAGTCATAAAAACTGGATTCATTTATTCAAAAATAAAGAACATAAAAAGTTATAATTAATATGTTGTATGGTGCATATATTCAGCAAAATGTTCCCTTCTATAATTGTTCTTGCTGTTTGACAAATAAGCTGTCCCTTTTTGTGAGTTGTCTTAACACCAGTGTGCATAGAATAATAGTGCAAAATACAGTTTTGTGGCTGCTTATAATTATTTATGGTCTATGAGGGGCCGTATAGGCCGTAATTATTGAGAAACCTCTTACGTACACTAGTGAACTGAAAAACATTGATCAACCTTACTGAAATTCATTCATATGCACTATTAAAATACGTATTACATACACAAGTGAAAAATTTCATCAACTATAGTGAAATTCATTCATTCATTCATTCACATAACTGAAAAACCTCTTACATACACCAGTGAAAACATTCACTAGTGCACGCAAGAGGTTTTAATAGTTATGGCCTATACGGGCCCTCATAACGGTCAATGAATTTTCATCTTCTACTGACAGGTGTGGTGAAACGTTCATTTTAGACCCTTAGTCTGTTTTTTGATGTATGTCCATCTGTGTGTCTTTACCCTCCTCCTGACATTCATTTTCATACCTCTATTCCCTGTAGACGCCTAGTCGTTTTTCAGAAGCTCCCAGTCCTTCCCAGTTTCTCACAAAACCTACCATCTCTTTCCAAACTACCCTTCAACCTCTTTTGATGCAACAAAGTACATTTGTACTTGTAACCACCCCCAGCAAAATACCTACTACTCTTAGCACTGCTCAGAACACCCTAGTTACTCCTTAGCAACCACCGAGAACACTCAATGCAGCCATAACCTGGCTAACCTTTTTTTGTCTCAAATTGTTGACACTATTTGAACGCTGTTATATAAGACCCTCTTTAGCTATCAGCTACTCTTTCTTCACTGTTCAACAGTTCCGTTCGCTTCCTTATCCTAGTGTTTTATTTTTTTTCTGGGTCAAATGAGCTCTTTTCGTTCAGAGTCATTTCAGGAGGTATTAAATTACTCCAGCTGGAACTTTTTTTGGTGTCCTGTTTGCTGCATTGACCCTACCTAAACTGAAGCGATTGTTTCATCCCTATTTGCACCCCTTGCTTGACCTCTTACTTAAAACAGCAAACACACACACATATACACACAGAGCCTAAGAGAATGGTTTATGTTGCTTTTGGCAGGGTCATATGCTCTGTATCATCTCATTTCCTGTGTAGAAAGCATGTACTGAGTGTGTCTCTGTGAAAGAGAAAAGCAGAGGCCCCTCTACAAGGCTTACAGAGATGTTTTGATTGAATAGAAGGAACAAAAATGAGATTTCGGATTGCTGTTTCATATCAAAAGTAGTGCTGTAAAAATAACTGATCATTCATTTATTTCTTAAATTACTCGTGATTAATCACAGTTAGTTCCATTTATTGGACTTTTAAAAATAACTAATCTGTGCTCTTTATCAAGTAGGAAATATACTGTACAGAAGTTAAATAAAGTCATCAAACATTATATTCAAAATTAAATATAGAATCCTAAAAGTTATTGATTTCCTCTTTTTTTCTTTTGTTCTTTGAATAACAGACATCACAGCACCTAAGTTTTTTGGCTATATATAAATAATCCAATAAATCCATATCTGTCTTTATCTTGCTATAGGGCCAGCGTAGAGATTCCTACATGTGGGAGCGATATGGCAAGTACAACCTGAGCGACCCGTTCCTGGCCTTGCAGAGAGACAGTGAGGTCCTCCAGAGCTCCGGCCAGACCAGGGAGGATAGAGGAGGAAGTTCCTCCCAGAGACGAGAGGGGGTCTGTGGGGCCACGGCTCGCTCGGATCCTTTGACGGTGCTGAAGCTAGTGGTCGGGCACTGCAGAAGGATGCAGGAGAAGATGCTGAAACAGCTGGCAGCTGCTGAGAACAGACACAGGAGGGTGAGTGTACGCTGCATAACAGCTGAAAGCCACTGACATCGATACTGATGTGAGCCTCATATCATTTAAATTGGCTTTACCAGGTCAAGTAGAGATTGGATTGGTTTATAGGCTAATCTTTATCTCATTCTGTCGCCCCTCTGTGGTGGTTTCAGGTCATTGCTGATCTGGAGGAGGAGAAGAGGAAGCATGCTGAGGATACTGCAGAAGGAGATGATGTCACTTACATTCTGGAGAAGGAGAGAGAGCGCCTCCTGCAGCAGGTACAAAGAATTGAAAATATTATAGTGATCTTAATTTGAGGTACTACAGGAGCTACAATTTTTTCAAATCTTAATCAAAATGAGACTTTGCTTTTATTACAGTTATTTTTGTTCCCCTATAGTACCTCAAATGCATGAAAACAAGTTTTTTATTATTTTTATTTTACACATTTAAATATGCAGGCATCATCATAAATATGCACATTTTTGCATTCTACAACAAAAGTGACATAGACTTGATCCCACAGAAAATGTCACTGTTTAAAAGAGCTTATTTTTACTCTGTGTTTTATTAGACATTAAAATATTTAATAAAACATGCTCTTTAATATAAATATAACATAACATAACATTAAACTTTTACTTTGTAATAATATTTCACAATGTTACTATTTTACTCTGTTGTTGAACAAATAAATGCATGCTTGAAAAAAAATCTTTAAAATATCTTACTAAATTTCTATAAATCTATAATTTGTGTATTTTTTTATACATGTGTTTAGTTGGAGTTTGAGAAGGCAAAGACGTCCCGAATGGAGAGGGAGAATAAACGACTGCACAATCAGTTAGAAGACCAGCGAGTCCAGCATAAGCAGCTCATGACGGCGCTTAGTCGAGAATGCAAACGCTCTGGCACGCGCTCACACGAGGAGGCCCAGCGCGCCAGCGAACTCAGCCATCGCCTCGATCGTGAACGAGCGGCCAATCAGGCTCTGAGAGCCGAGATTGAGGAGGAAAAGAAGCGGGCTATGCAAATGGAGGCGAGGCGAGAGGAGCTGCTGGCTGAGTTTGACACTGAACGGGAACAGCTTGGGCTGAGATTACGAAAAGAGGAAGCGCGTTGTAGAGCACTGCAGGAAGAACTAGAGAAACTAAGGAGAGAAATGAACAGTGCAGAGGAGAACTTAAACAAGGCCCAAATAAACGGACACCATGTTCCTGTGCAAGAAGATGGGAATGTTGAGAAGCAAGGCATGTTGACCAATGGCAGCTGTCAGATTAATCCACAAGCTCAAAGCCCTACAAACGGCAATCATTCAGTTGACATGCCCAGCATACAAGCGGCGTACCAGGCTGGGATTAACCAGCGCTTCCATGCAGCCCGCCACAAGTTCCAAGGCACCTTTGATCAAGATTCTCAGGTTCTCGTCTCTTTCCCTCCAAATTATCCATGTGACCTCTCACCCTGTGCAGCCCAGGTGGCTCTACCTGACAGCGTTTCTTCTAAACAAGCGGCCCGCATTACCCTGAATCACCTCAGCACTCCGCAAAGTCCCAGCAGACCAACATCCCCAAACAGTTCCCCTTTCGGCACAGATTACCGCACATTGGCTCACTCTGGGATGCTGTCTCCCACCATCAGGTCTCCAACTATTCCCAGAGTCAACAGAGCACACCCACCTCCCATCCCACCGAAAAAACCAGGCCTCGCCGAAACGCCGCCTTCACCGGCCACGCTCCGAGCTGCTCGCTTGGCTCAAGCGCCAGCCAGTTGCGGACGCAGCAGCAACTCAGAGAACAGCAAAGAGCCAGACCTGGTGCTGTCATCTAGCGGATAATGAGTGCAAATAATGAACTTGATCATGTCAAACACTGTTGATTTTTTTGTTGTGAGGGACATTTCAGGTTATCAAAGTTATTTAGCAATTTTGCAATGTTACCCTATCTCGGTCAGAAGCATGTTGATTTTGTGCATGAATATATTATGCAGTCACTTTTAAAATCACTCTTTCTGTTTATCACTGACAATCACCAGCTTCTCTAAATAGTTTTATATAGTGTTATTATTTGTATAAAAACTACCATTCAAAAGGTTTTTTTTAATGAATAAATGCTTTCAAATAGAATATCTGAATATTTTAAATTGTAAAAATATTTTACAATATTGATTTTGTACTTAATTGTTGATGATATAATAAATGCTGTCATAAAAGCATAAAAATATTTCTTTCAAAAACATAAAAAAAATGTTACCAACCCCAAAATTTTGAACAGTGCATACAATTGTGTATCTAAACATTTTACCCTGTCATCTAGTTTATACACTGAATTATATATTTAACAGATTGCATGGACAAACAATCCTTTGCTTTCTCGCATAGCAGTTTGTTTTGTATATCTTAAGGTATTGGATATTTAGCCTAATATTTACATCTGGCTCTGAATCATGTTACAGATTTTTGTATCACATTATAATGCTCTGTTTTGCTTATCTTTGAAGTTTGTATTCTTTTTGTGATCTGATAGAAATGTTATTTTTATAACCAACATCATTTTTTATTTTTTTACACATGGGCTAGAGCAAAATATTTTAGATTTGCATATTTGTACTGCCTATATCCAGCCAGCAGAGGGGACAGTATCACCCATCCTCAGCCATTTATAGGCTATATTTGGAAAGGAATACTAGTACACTAGCTTGCTACACAGTATACTCTATATAATGCCATTTTGTATTTTAAATAAAGTTATTTTGAGATTTTTGTGTATTAATGTGGTTGCAATGTAAAAAAAAAAATGCAGATACTGATATATTTGTCACACTAAAAATTGTATAATTGCATTGCAGTATTAATTTTAACTGACCAATCAGAATCAAGACTTCAAGTCTAATCATGAAAAGTTATGTAATGAACCAGTAATATTAAACACTCATCCCTTAGATCTTTAAGCATCTGCTGTCTCAAACTCGGGGCAAAGCGTGTGAAAAATGTGTGTGCATCACAAGCATCCATGTGAGACTAACAGGAGCGGGGATCACAGTTTAACCAGCCAGGAGCCTCTCCCTAAATCCTAAATCCCCTCTTTATGTGTGTGTATATGTGTGTGAGTGTGTGTGGCCCGGGAAACAGAGAGGCAAACACGCATGAAGTATGTGCCACTCTGCCCCCCGGTCACAATGGTCTTACCAGGTTCCAATCAAGAGCAAACTCGCAGATTATACAGTCTAGAGCTGGACTTAACTTGAAAAATCTAATTTAAATCTATAAAAAAAATTATAATTTAAATGCAATTAAAATATTATTAATTAAATATAACATAAAATGCTGATTCATTTAAAAATTAAACCAAAGTCTGATACAAGAAGGGTGAGTAAATTATTAGTGCTGACAGTTTCACACGTTAACTTAATTCTTTGGTTATGATAAATATAACCACATTTATATATAGCAGTATATATATATAGCAATAACACTTGATCAGCAAGAGCAATATTATAATTTACTGATATTACCTACATATAAAAATATATTTATTAACTTTTTCATATAATAATATGAAGAGTTCAAAAAAAACAAACAAACATGATTTTGGAACATTTTTCTGTTTTTCCAAATATACTCTTTATATATTCATTACTCTTTATAATCCATTGTTTTTTACTTATATACTAATAAAAAATTTTTGTGAACTACTCATTTAATATCCCCTAAAATATAAGTGCTGCTATTTCTGCTGACTACACTGGTTTATCTGTAGATGTCCTGTGTGTCAGTGGATGGTCACCCCCTCTGGTGGATGCTGCTAATTAACATTCCTGTTTGGGACAGTAGGTCGAGGTTGCGAGGCCGACAGGGACGCATGCCTGGCCTGGTGAAATCTGTCTCCCACACACTGCTATAATCACCAGCTCCTCTAGATCAGGGGAGGGGAGGGCACTGACCTCTCAGTACAGAAAGGACACGTCACTGATTATTGGTGCACATCCTGAGTCCCAATGGGTTAAGTATTCTAGTCACACACTGTTTAGAGACAACAAAAGGTGATGCTCTCCACGGCATGAGCCCCGTGGTGGTTAGATTTGGCATTTAATCGTATTTAGTAGGGGTTGCTAAGGCAAGCATCACTATTACAGTAGGTCACACTTTCAAGTGTTGGTGATCCGAACAAACTTGTAAATCTATGTATTTGAAATATTATGGCTCAAAATATATATAGACAGAGAGAGAGAGAGATGGTAACACTTTATAGGGACCAATTCTCACTATAGTTGCATATAAATACTTAAAAAAGCATTTAATCTGCTTTACCATATTTTACATCCTAATATAATAATTGAATAAACATTGACTTGATATATTAATCCAAGCTTCCTGAAGGACTGCCCAAAGATGGACACTTCCTATTGTAGCTTGTACATGTATATATTGCCATATGTAATCAAAATGAAAATTATCATCGCTGGTCTTTAATAATAATGACAAGTAACTTTAATCTACAGTATTTGCTCCAAAAAATGATAAGGATTTATGCTGATATCATCCAAAACCACACTTTGCCAGGAGTGTTTCCAAACTTGTAGAGGGCAGTGTGTGTATATATATATATAAATATATATTTCTTTTTTTTTTTCCTATAAATGTTAATCTCAATCAAGCTTCAGTTTTTTTTATTAGGATAAAAGCCACAACCACAACAAAAATACAGCTAACTAATCCAATAAAAACACACATTTTTTTGACATATTTAAAAAAAGTTATCTGTTTTTTCAAATAAACTCTTTATTTATTTTAATGTATATATTTACCAGTATCTTTTTCCAAGACTGTAAATACATAAGAGTGAATAAACGGCATGCAAACCAAGTAGATTCTACGCCAACTTATCTCCTAATGCGCGTATTTCCTCCTTTAATGATCTTTGGCAGGAAGCTAAAGGACAGAGTGTGAGTCAAAGTGACCAGAAACATTCTTTCTGGAGATCTTTGTTGTTTACTTTGTATTACTGTG
>JAUCMU010000104.1:18953048-18971998 GCA_032275025.1 Enteromius treurensis
TACTAATAAACAGATAAACTATCAATACTTTGCTTTCAAATTGTACTTGTTATATCGTTCTTTAAAATAAATGAAACACTGGACATTTGGCCTGATATTACATTATACTGAAGCATGTTAGCATGTTTGACACACACATATATATATATATGTCTATGGATAGATAAACAGACAGACAGACAGATAGATAGATAGATAGATAGATAGATAGATAGATAGATAGATAGATAGATATCAATAAACTACTAATAAACAGATAAACTATCAATACTTTGCTTTCAAATTGTACTTGTTATATCGTTCTTTAAAATAAATGAAACCTAATTTGATGGTTATGAACGCAAAATTATTCAGACATTTTTAAAGACGTAAGGGTGATAAGTAGCCTGTCAAGGTCTAAGTCACTGCATACCAGGGCACAGTACGATTACCTCATTAAAATACTCAGACTTTTTTATGTTAATCCAAGGTGCTACAATAAACATGGTGTTACCATCGTGGTAGTGTCCAGAAAAGATGATCTACGTCTTTGTAAGCCAGCGGCTGTTATCTGACTGACAGCCTCGCGCGCGCCGCTCATTCATCTCGTCTCCTCGTGCTGATTTCAGCCAATGAGCGCACAGACTCCCCCACCAATCACAGACGCGCCTCTGGATCTGATTCTGCGGGACAGATACTGTACCTCACTCACGAGCGCATTCAGATCCGACTTAAAGGAACTCAATTTAGGTGCGAACGAATACTCAGTATTTTATACGGATGTTTGTAATTTCATCGACTGTCGTGGAAAGACACAGTATTTGTCACAATTATGAAGAATAAAGTAACCCAAGAGTTGTTTTGAACCGGTGACTTTCCATTTTTCGCATTTGGAAGCATTTATAAACTGACCGTGTAAGTTTGATCATGCGCGAGTTTGATGGAGTTCTGTCACGCCGGAAACCGAGCGGCTCCGTTCACAGGATTTACCTGCCCTTCATCTTACTGCTCCTCATGTTCACTCCCAGGGTGGACTCGTCTTGGTGGTAGGTGTTTCTAAGTGTTTATTTAAAGTGGCGCAAGAGCCACTCATTGCCTCATCTTCGTTTTCGATGTATTTATAAAGACCTAAATTAAACTAACAGAAGTGTTGCCAATAACAAGTATAGGCTACTCATTGAATTTATGTCATGAATTGAGACAAATCATTACAATAAATTATTAATTTTGAATCAATAAAACACTGCAAATTAGGAATAGATTTCAGTTTAACATCTCGTTTGATCCAGGAATGGTTCCTTATTATCAAAGAAAATAACTGCAGTTTAAAGAAATTCTTCTATTTGTAAGAGTTTAACAACAAAAGACGAAACTATTGTAAACAAAACAAAAAAAAAAAAAAGAAAAAGAAAAAGAAAAAGAAGCGTGTTTAAATTTTATTTAGGCTTTAGAATCACGTTTGTACAAGGTGGGAAACACATATTTTTCCTTAATGCAGTAAAAAGGCTTAATTCAGTAAACTATAACTTCACTATGTCCCCTTAAATTATGTGATTATGATAATCTTTTTATGATCCACCTGTCGGAAGCACACATTTGAAAAGTACAATACAAAATTATAAAAAAAGCATTTCAGAATTTTCAGATTACAATAGAGAGATAATGGGTTTAAAGTAAAAAATCTAAATGATATAATATAACATAGATATAAATTTAAGTCTTACATTGACTTAAAATGTAAATTAAATATATATATATATATATTATAAAGAGTTTATTTTCAAAAATAAATAACTCAGCTTTTACCAATCCTCAGAAAACAATTCCAATTAATCTCAATCAAACTGCCGTTGTAGTTGTTTTTGACTAGGTAAAAAAAACAAACAAACAGCTAACTAACACAATAAAAACATGATAACATAATAAAAAAAACATGATTTTTGAAAATGTAAAAAAAATCAAACAAAAAAACATTAAAAAGTATTAAAATGAATAGTAATAAATAGCAGAAAGCTAAGTACAACCACACCAATATTAGTAAAAAAAATAAAAAAATAATATAAAAAGAAAGAAAGGTGATGACAGAAATACATATAGTACTGTGTTTAATCATTTCTCAGGGCAGTTGTTAGTAAAGACAGAGGAGTCTGATGTCTTAAAGTGACATTGATCAACACATTCCAGACTGTACTATGACAGGTCTTGGCTGGATCAGCGGACCTACTTGTGTGCTGAACGCACCAGATAAACACACTTGCTAGGGTGATAGAGATTTGAAGTGACTTCGTTCTGAAGTTATTGCTTTTCATCATTCCTTCACTGTATAACACCAGACACGATGACACAATGGCAGACTTCGCCTTTAAAAATGTCTCTAATTGCAGCATTCATAAGCTCCCCATCACGTCTCAGAGGTAGCAATATCAACATAGTCAGCGCACTGCCTAGTGCCCCACAGCTGAGTAAACAACATAATCTCAGTCCATGCTATTTTTTGATACTTTCAATTAAAATGAATGCTGGGTTTCTCTCTCCGTATTTCATGAATGGGAAAAGAAGGGTTATCGTTTGTACCATCTATGTTGAAATAACTATACATTTGGCCCCTTTTGCCCTCTGTAAGGCAGCGGGGATTCGACGGCGTGAGTCTGCAGGACAGCCGTGGCGGTGTGCCCGAAACCGTGTGAGCCAATGGTGATAAATATCTCTCAGTTCCTACGGTAATTTATACAGTTATGGGGATTGTTGTCATCGTTGCAATCAATTCACGCGTAGCGGTTTTCTGGCTCACGTGCAGCGGCCTTTCCCAATCCCAGCCGCATACAGCTGATAAGTGTTCTGGAACAGAGAGGGAGAGCGAGATTGTGTTTCTGTGTGTCAGGGATCAACAGGGCAACCGTGCAAAGCCGGCAACAGCAGGCCCTCCCATGGATGCTATAGCGAGAGGAATAAGTCTTTCGCTGGGCTGTATGTTTGCACTAGTATGTCAGTGTGTGTGTGTGTGTGTGAGAGAGAGAGAGAGCAATAGAGACAGCCATAAGAGGAGTGGAAATTGTTCAGTAGGTTTGTACGGAGCGCTGTCGCACAAACCCAGACACGACTGACTGGATAATGAGATCCGGGAAGAAGACAAGGGCGTGTGAGCACAGCGTAAACCTCGTGAGGGTGTCTGTGTGGTGTGCTTCAACAGACAGCCTCCGCCAGGTATTCATTCAGGCTGTTTAACAGCAACTTGCTACGTAATGACAAATGTTAATGCAAGATTGTCAGTTGTTGCTGCTCTTGTAGAGATTTGTCAGCAGGGAAGGTAAATACGGGACAAATTGGGGTGTATCGACATTACATCAAAAAAAGTAGCTTTTAAAGGGATATTGGTCTCAAAATGAAAAATAAGTCATCATCTAATCCCTTTCATGGTGTTCTAAGCCTGTATGACTTATTAATTCATTTCTGGTACAACATTGGACCCCATTGACTTCATTGCATGGAAAAAAGAAAACAACAACAAAAAAAGCATCCTTTAAAAAATGTATTTTTTGTGTTCTACAGGTGAAAGCAAGTCAGGTTATGAACAGCATGAGTTTGCGATGACAGAATTTTCCAATGCAATATCATGCAACTGTTTTATCTTTCATACATTTGTACAAACTGTTGATTCAGATTTTGCTCCACTGACAGTTCAATGAAACTGGGGTGCTGGGGTGGACCTATAGCTTGGTATATAAATCATACATTTCTGCATGAATCACATCATACAAATTCACATGAAATGTGAATGTCTTGTAAAATTTTTATGTTTTCCCCTCATGAGATTGGGTTGGAAGTTTCATTTTTCATACTTTGAATTTAAAACTCCATGAACAGAAATTGTAAGTTTTTGCAGGCACAGTAAAGTATGATAGAGGTATCATTTTAGCAAAATATCTTAAACAAATAAAGGGACACAGAATATTGATTTTAGATTAAATTATTTTATTATGTGTGAAGAAACAGACTGAGACACGAAGCTAGCACAGCTATAGGAAATCAATTGGCTGGGAACACGGGCAATTATTTGGTTTAATGCTCACCATGCAAAAATATTGTCATGGACATGTCATGATCCATGAATCCAGAAAAATGTGTATTAAAGTGTGGATGACATTTTGAAGGTTCAGTCTCTAAAAGAGATGGACCCAGAAGGGTGGGCTAACTAAAACAACAATCTTACCCAATCAGAAGACACGGGGCAACTACTACAACAGTAATGTATATTTATGCATTCCATTGATTTATTTATAAGATGCTAGGTCAACTAATGTGTCTCTGTTTCTGCAGGTACATTGGTGCGTTCGGTGCACGGGTCATATGTGACAACATACCAGGGCTGGTGAACAAGCAGAGACAGCTCTGCCAAAGACACCCAGATCTCATGCAATCCATCGGAGAAGGAGCCAAAGAGTGGATCCGAGAATGCCAGCACCAGTTCAGACACCATCGCTGGAACTGCAGCACGCTGGAGCGAGACCATACTGTGTTCGGCCGTGTCATGTTGCGCAGTCAGTGTTTGTGTTACACTTTATTCCTAACAATGGCTGAGATCAAAATAATACCGTAATAAGACATGACCTGCATAAACTATGCAACCTTGTATCATGCATAAAAGCTTCATATTCCATAAAATATCAAGCTGTGTGCAAATGCGAGACTTACCAAACCTATTTAGTTATGTCAGAAACAACTGTAAATCAAAAGAAAGACATGAGAAAGCATATTTTGGAAAAGAGACAATTTAAGGTCAGCATTGTATCAAAAATTTCAATTAAGGAAATTTTTCCATGAACTTTGTAATTATAATTACACAAAAACAACTAATATTATAAAGGTTTTGCAACAAAATAACATGTTATATTATTAAATTATTATATATATACATCATATTATACAAAAATTATATAAAACATATTGTAAAATATTTTTCACTAGTACTGGAATGGTAATGTTGGTTGTTTAAGTAACGTTTTAAATATAAAATATTTTATTGAAGTATTTTTTCTCATGGGAATCCCAACTACAATTAAGCCTAATGGAAATTACGAAAAACAACCAAAAAAAATTACAAGTAAAAAAAAAAGGTAAGCATGGACCCATGCATAATTGCTCATAAAGTTATGCTTTAGCAAATCTGTTAAAGGTGTTATACATATAGCAGGACAGTAAATAGTGTCTGTAAAGCATGAAGTCGAGACAACAATCCCTTCAATCTGTCTGTTGGATAGATGTCGGGAAACAGGGCTTTAAAATCTCCCAAGATTGGACGAAAGTCTGACAGAGAGTGGATATTCTCCAAATACAAGTGGCTAGTCGGAGGGGGTTCTCTACAGGCTGATGTATAAACAGTAATAGGAGATGTAAATATTTGTGCAGATGACTCTGGCAGACAGACAAAGCTGCTCTTTTTGACATATCACCCTCTGTTCTGGCTCAGTGCGTGAGCTGGAGGAGGAAAATGAGCAAAATAGGGGTCATTTTGCACTACGTTGGCAAAAAAAAACCTCACCTCAAGGCTATAAGTGCAATCGACCAAAGAAACTAAAGGTGAAGGAGTGTCAGCCTGAATCAGTCGAATGTCTGAAAGCTCGAGGGTGGCCTCCCACACTTAGGTCAGTCAAGGGGCTTAAATCTAGGGATGATGTTAGAGAGTTTATATAACAAAAGCATAGTGGATTTAAAACCAGCCTTACGCCTCATCAACTTGCTTGGCTCTATAAAACTACTGATAAGTGAAGTTTTTAAAGTTGAAACTGTAAGTAAGCCATTCATTGGCTGACACTAAATTCAACATACAACCCTGTGCGTAACCCAGAAATAATACCAAACATCATATACTGTATTTTTATGGTTATTATCAAAAATCTCTCACTTCTCTTTCATCAGGTAGCCGTGAAGCTGCATTTGTTTATGCGATCTCCTCTGCCGGCGTGGTTTATGCCATCACCAGAGCTTGCAGTCAAGGAGAGCTGAAGATCTGTGGCTGTGACACAAACAGACGAGGGCGGGCGAGCGATGAAGAAGGCGACTTTGACTGGGGCGGCTGTAGCGACAACGTCAACTACGGTATCAAGTTTGCCAAAGCTTTCGTGGACGCCAGAGAGAGGATGGTCAAAGATGCCAGAGCACTGATGAATCTGCACAACAACCGCTGTGGGAGAATGGTAAGGGTTGAGATTATCACATTTGATTGATTATTGATGCAAAATAAACCCCAACAAGTACGCAGGTTATGATCCTGAGGGGGTTTATATAACATGTCTAATCTGGGTCATCGAGTGGTTCATAGGTCATGGGTTGAGTTCTGTTTTTTTCAGGCAGTAAAGCGTTTTATGAAGACTGAATGCAAGTGTCATGGAGTCAGTGGGTCATGTGCTCTCAGGACATGCTGGCTGGCTATGTCTGATTTCCGGCGAACGGGGGACTACTTGAGAAAGAAGTACAATACTGCTGTGGAGGTCACCATGAACCAGGATGGTTCAGGCTTCATGGTTGCTGACCGAGATTACAAGAGAACGACCAAAAATGATCTAGTATACATCGAGAATTCTCCAGACTACTGTCTTATGGATCGATCGGCAGGTCAGTAACAAAGAACGTGCAGCATGTTTTTACAAAATGCTTCCAAATGATAGTTTGGATATCGAAAAGTAATTCTGCCAAAGCCATTCATATTAACAATTAGTCATTTATCAGATGCTTTATCCAAAGTGACTAACAAATGAGGACAATATAAGCGATCACAATAAACAAAAGAGCAATGATATGCAAGTGCTATAACAAGTCTAAGTTATATTAATACAGAACACGAAGCAAGTTTTATTTTATTATACAATAAATAAAAAGAAAACAGATAAATTGAATTTAAAATAGAACTAAATATATATATATTTTTTTTTTTTTTTTTTGTATTTATTTATTTTTTTTTAAAGAAAACATGCAGTAAATTAATAGTGCAAATCCAAAAGGGACACGTTTTTTTCCCCTTTTTAAATAAAATGTAAATAAATTTGCATTTAAATAATGGAAAATATATGTAAGGACTATTTAGATTTTAAATTGTTGTATTTCATGAAGATGAAACATTTCTCAAATAATTTATTACTACTACATGCCAAGGTCTTAAGTAACTGTACATTGTAGTATTTGTTGCACTACCATTAATTGATGCCAATTTTTTGGTAATACATAAATAAAACTATATCTATTATTACTGTAATGAGAAACATCAGAATATTAAAATGACAAATTAAAAATTAAATGAGATAAAGCACTCAAGAGAAAGCACAATTGTGCTTAACTATCATTAAAAAGCTGTTATAATGAGGGCTGTATGCCTTGGAGAACCTGGCGATTTGATACGTACCTCGATACAGAGCTGTTTTGATACGATTTGATACAATGTGACACAAGGTTAGTTGTATTACCGGTGTAGCGTATAGAAGGCTGGCAATGCTTGCAGATTGCATTTGTTTTATCGATCCCTTGGTTTCCTTCCTTTGCTTTAAAACCAAAATGTGTTCAAACATCTGCCTTTAGGGACAACGGCTCTTCTAAAATCTTCAACATTTTCCATGAGTGTTTTGAAACTCGCGGGCGCCGCTGCGCCCCCTAATGGCTGGGCGGAGGATCGATACTAAGGGCTAGAATGTCGATACTGTATCTTTTTTTATTATATCAGTATGTATCTAAGAATCGATATTTTGAGCACACCCCTAGTTATAATAGCTAGCAAAATGTGCTTTATTTTATACGTTTATTTTTATTAAAAATAGATCAAATTTATATTTTTTTCTTTTTCTTTTGGTTTTGATCTTAATTAGTGAATGGCCTAATGACTCATCATTTTACTAAAAGGAAAACAGTGTCCCTGATTTAATCCATTTGTGCATCTATATTTAAGGCTCTCTGGGTACAGCAGGACGGGTGTGTAACAAGTCTTCCAGAGGCATGGACGGCTGCGAGGTCATGTGCTGCGGCCGCGGGTACGACACCACGCGTGTCAATCGTTTGAGCAAATGCGAGTGCAAGTTCAAATGGTGCTGCGCTGTGGAGTGCAGGGACTGTGAGGAAACTGTGGACGTCCACACCTGTAAACCACACAAGAAACCCGACTGGCTGGATTTGACCTGACTGCCATGACCATGACCAATCAGCAGCTACTGGTGCTTTTCTGTTCTCAGGTTTTTGAAGCGGGCCTCCGCATTGTGGAATGTGTAGTTTCTGACTATAACGCTCTGATCTCCGCTTGCAGAACCCTGAACTTTACCCGCCTTCAATGATGCAAGCGCAGAGATCACAGGCCAGTCTGGAGCACTGGTAGACGGTTGGTGTCATGGGAAAATCATACAATGGGCATTGTCTGGTGTTTAATGGAATGAACTGTGTTTAGGACACAATCCTTTCACTATTTTCAAACTGTAAACACCTTTTACTGATCATATCTGAGCCTATATACATCAAATTATGTTTTTGGACATGTCTGATACATGCACTGATGGACAATATACAGCATCAGTTCAATATTCACAAAGAACACAGCAACATTTCACGCCAAGAACAATCATGCTTCATGGTCCAAAATAATACTTTGAAGGTGGCTGTAAAAATGTTCATCAGTGATAATTGTGCTTCTATTAAGTTACTATCATTTTGATACACAACTTACGCACAAAAGAATTTGATCAATGGTCAATTTATTAATTTGTTTCTAGAACTATTTCCAGTTTTTGGCATGGTCACACCACAGCAACTAGGAACGCATTTCGTTCTAGGAAATCCATTAGGAGAAACTAAATTAGATCCTACTTCAGAGTAAGGGACTAAAACTGTTCGATGGAATCTACCAGTAGCGCTGACCAAACGCATACTAAACAAACCTTGAAAAATATATACTCCATGCAACATGGAGAACAGCCATCTAGCTATTGTCTGCAGTGTTCTGTTCTTTTCTCAGCCTCAATGATAACACTGCAAGTTGTCATTGGAGATTTAGTCAGATTTTCATGCCATTTAATTGTGAAAACTGTGCATTTACATTCCATCTCTGTTATCAAACAACCTGCACAGCTCCCATCCCATCGTCCTCCATTCGCAATTACCAATTACCGTAAATAAAGACTTCCCTGTTGTCTGCATTCAGAATTCCTGCGAATGCAACCAGGAAGATGCCTCGAGGGAGAAACTGGTTCCTCTAAGAACCACCATGATGGCTAGTTCCTTTTCAGTCACTTTTCGACTCGAGGGGTCATCCGTTGGTTTCAGGTGTTTGGCTTAATGTAATGGTTTGCATGCATATATAACTTTATTATATATTTTTTGTGTTTTATTGGAGCACCAAACCCCACCCCTACCCTAAACCTACCCACCTCTGAACAATATAAACACACACACAAGCAAATGCAGTCACTGTGCAGGTATTTATTGCACAAACTAATCATAAACAAGCAGAATAAATACATTACAAACAAGTCGTGTCACATTCCAAGTCTTCTAAAGCCATGCAAAGTTTATGCAAAGAAGAGAGTAAAATACATGGTTTTAATCACTAAAAATGATCCTGCTCCATTAATGCAGGTCATCTCATTCAGAAACATACTTCCATCCCATAGAATGACACAATCGATCACGAGACACGCAAGAGCCAATGGCATTTCTCAACCAATGATGACGTAAGGATTCTTGTAGCGACATTTTTTTAAATCGCACACAGACTGCAGCAGCGCACAGGAAGTATACCGAAAACGGCGACAGCGATCGCACCTATTCCTCTCACTAATCATTTATTTTGTCTAAAACTCGAAATATTAATATATTTCAAATTAATTATATAAATGGTTGTCTCTGCATGCTACACCTTTTGTTTTATTGACAGATGGTAGATTTAGGGGCAGGGGTTGAGTTACGCGCTCATAAATGTGTAAATAATATAATTTGAAAAAAATCAGTTTTGACTGCTTTGTTTACATTGAAAAATCACACCCCTACATATATGCAATAATGCCATTGTTTTTTACCCAATATATCTTTTAATTATGACGATTCAATTTAAAAAATATTGCGTCTGCATATTGACGCTAAGGGTTTCCTATTTAAAACAATGGAGGACACTTCACGTCGAAAAGTGCCTAAAAAATGGTACCTTGAGCTTTAAAAAGCGACGCAATAGGGTTTTGACCAAGTGTCAAAATGTGACGCATTGGAGTGAGACTCTGTTAAAGTAGCCTGGGCCTTCCCATTACTTCCTGTGGCGCTACATTCTATTTCGCAAGCAAAGTTAGTCTGGCAAAGCAGCATTAGAGCATTTCCGTTCCCAAAAAAGTGGTAACCAATGAGAAACGAGTTGGTGTTAGCTTTCACTGTTATGCTGATGATACTCAGCTCTATATTTCTATTCAGCCAGGAGAAACACAACAAATTTAGAAACTAATGGAATATATAGCTGATATAAAAAATTGGATGACAAGTAACTTCTTACTGTTAACTGAAGGCTTTGAGGGATGCTGGGAAACCATACTTGAATCAAAGAGGAAAACAAAAACCCGGGAAAAATCCACTGACAGAGGTGCGTGGAAGAACCGTATATGTGCGCTGATCTGAACGCTCTCTCTGAACGCGCTGAGCAGCGCTAAACACCACAAAAGCAGTTAAGCTATCAAAACAAATCACATCCCATATATAATAAAGCTGTATCAATGCATATTTCCCTCCAGTCAGTGTAAACTACACTGCACAAGCACAGTTTATTTATTTATATCGTGAGATGGCGGAGCGTGAGAACAGTTTGAAGTAGTTTATTTTAGTAGATTATCTTGTATGCCTTATAATATGTTAGCTATGATGTGTGTCACGCCACCGGGTGGCGCTGATGCCAGCACCACCGAAATCACACGCTCTCTCTCTCTCCAGAGTATTAATCGCCGCGACCTGTATGAAAAGACTTTATCAGCTTCAAGAGCTTCCACGAGAAAGACTTTTTCCTTCACAAATTATACCTCAATAAATCATTTCACTTTATACTTACCTTCCTCTCCGTCTCTTTTGTACTGAGCGTGACAGAATCACAGCCCTTCAACTCTCGCCTTAAGAATTACACGCTTAGTATGGAAGACGAAGATGTGACGGACAAAAAGCGAGCTGAGAACCGCTCTACAAGCCATTGAAGGGCCACAACTTTCATCGCCTGCACCTCACGCCATGAATCGTCCACCTCTGTACTCCGGTGAGCTATCCTCTTGCAAAGGCTTTCTCATGCAATGTGATTTACATTTCGAAATGCAACCTCATCACTTTCCCACTGAACGGAGCAAAATAGCCTTCATTATGACACTACTCACCGGACGGGCATTACAATGGTCAGAGGCTTTATGGACCGGTGCAAGCTCTCACTTGGCATCGTACGCAAACTTTAGAAGTCATTTCCAAGAGGTGTTCGGCCATGATCCATCTACAGTTTCACCGCAAAAGAACCCGCTACAACTTCAACAAGGTAATTTAACCATACATGAATACATCATCAGATTCCGTGCATTAGCGGCCACGAGTGGCTGGAACGATCCTGCATTACTGGCTGTGTTTCGGCGCGGATTAAAACCAGAAGTGCGCGATCAGATGGCAATTTATGATGACACTGCTAATCTTGAAGCTTTTCTCAGGAAAGTTATAACTGTTTCCAAGAACCTTACCTCTTATACCCTTACGGAGAATCGTAAACCACGTAGCCGGAATAATGATGAGTGTGAGCCAATGCAGACCGACTCGTATCATCTATCTGCCACTGAGAGACGCCGACGTAGAGAGGAACGATGCTGCCATTATTGTGGAGCCAACAGCCACATGCAACGCAACTGTCCCATCAAACATTCTTCAAAATCGGTGAGTGTGGACTTTTTGAAGCCCTCGACTTATCACATTCCTAATATCATTGTTCAAGTTACTTGTCACGATCAAGTGTATTCATTTATGTATTCTTTATATCTACCAAATGTTTAGACAATCTCCATATAACCTGTTTAAGAAATACTACATCCTACCAAATAACAACCATTCAGGGGACTCCACTCGACAAAAGACCTGTCAACCGATGTACGGAACCTGTCACTTTACAAATAGGTTGTTTACACCAGGAAACCATATTGTTTCTGGTACTCAACAATGCTTCTGTGGATTTGGTGTTGGGTCGACCCTGGCTCATCCTTCACAATCCTGTTATCAACTGGAGCACAGGTGAAGTGTTAAGATGGAGTGATCAATGTTTTAAAGATTGTCTAATACCCTGTCAGAAATCTCAGGTGCCTGAGTTGAACTTCTGCTCAACAACGATCGAGAGTCCAGACGTCAAGTGCAATATGACAATCCCATGTGAGTACCATGAATACCTGGATGTGTTTAGTAAGACAGCAACAACACGCTTACCACCTCATCGTCATTGGGATTGTTCTATGGAATTGTTACCCAACGCTAAGTTCCCTAAGGGGCGTGTTTATCCATTATCTCTGGCCAGAGACACAGGCAATGAATGAGTATGTGAAGGAGGCTTTAGACCAGGGCTTCATAACTCCTTCAACTTCACCAGCAGCCTCCAGTTTCTTTTTTGTGGCCAAGAAAGATGGTGGTCTACGCCCATGTATAGACTACAGGCTACTTAACCAACAAACAGTGAAATTCGCATACCCCTTACCATTAGTACCCTCAGCACTGGAGGAACTCAGGTCAGCTCAGATATACCCCAAATTCGATCTCAGGAGTGCTTATAACCTGATCAGGATAAAGAAGGGCGATGAATGGAAAGAGATTACTGTGATCACAGACCACAAGAACTTGTTATACCTTCAAGAAGCTAAACGCTTGAACCCTCGTCAAACTTGCTGGGCAATGTTCTTTACACAATGTTCTTTCAACTTCAAGGTGACGTACTGTCCAGGGGAGAAGAACATTAAAGCATATGCCCTCTCACGTTTACATGATGCCCATCCGACCACAGAAGAGCCTGAACCTATTCTACCACCCACCTTGTTCATGGCTCCTATTGCTTGGGACTTGGAGGATCAAATACGTCAAGCTACGGTCCAGGAACCCTCGCCACCTGAATGTCCACAGAACAGAATTTCAAACGGCTCAGGCACTCTTCCACCAGGTATTCTGCCACTTTGGACTCCCAGAGGACAGAGGTCCACAATTTACCTCCCGGGTATGGAGAGAGTTCTTCAGGCTTCTAGGGATATCCATAAGCCTATTCTCCGGCTATCACCCCCAGTCAAATGGACAAACAGAAAAAAAAATTCAGGAAATCAGCCGATACCTTCGCACTTACTGTCATGATCATCAAGACACCTGGGCACAATACTTACCCTGGGCAGAATACGCCCAGAATTCACTCAGACAATCTACCACAGGTTTAACACCTTTTCAGTGTTTTCTAGGGTTCCAGCCCCCTCTCTTCCCCTGGTCGGAGGAACCATCTCTTGTGCCAGCAGTAGACCATTGGTTCAAAACCAGCGAGCAGGTTTGGGACTCGGCCCACGTCCATCTCCAGCAAGCCATCCATCTTCATAAAGCTGGAGCAGATGCCCGACGATCTGAGACACCCCAGTTTCAACCGGGAGAGAGGGTATGGCTCTCCACGAGAGACATAAGGTTACACCTACCTTGTAAAAAGTTAAGTCCACGATTTATAGGCCCATTCCCCATCGTAAGACATGTAAATAAAGTGTCCAATGAACTCCAGCTTCCACCCTACTACCGTATCCATCCCACCTTGTGTCATTACTGAAACGTCATGTTGAACCTGCTCTTCCTCCACCAGAAGAAGCCCCTCAGGAACCTCTCCCGGAAATCAATCCAGAGGAAACCATCTACCAGATTAATCAAATACTGGATTCCAGACACTGTGCAGGCCGCCTACAATACATGATTGATTGGGAAGGATATGGAGCCGAGGAGAGATGTTGGGTGGACAGGGACGACGTTCTTGATCCGGGCCTACTAGAGGAATTTCACCGAAATCATCCGAATCGTCCAGCTCCTCGAGGTAGAGGCAGGCCACACCATCCATCTCTCATGGATGGGGTTTTGGTTCCTTGCCACTGTCGCCTCTGGCTTGCTTAGTTGGGGGCACCTAATTTCTAGTGATTATCGTAATTTTGTTAGTATATGTCATGGATCAGAGGAGACAAGAACAAGCGGCATCTCAAGAGCACTTAAACTAAGAATAAAAAAAACAGCGGAATGAAAAAAAAAAAAAAGAGACCACCTTCTTTCAAGTAAATCCTTCACACTGTTTAATCATTACCTTCCTCATGTTCATGTAATGCTTTTGGTACCTTGTTGAAACTTTGTTCAATGTTGCCACTCTTGGACACTTCTGTAATCTGTATTTTATCCAAAGTATATCTGATTTTTGGTTGCCAGAAAAAAAATAAAAATAGAAATTATATATTGTCATGGAGGGCAAAGAAACACAGGACAACAGGGTAAGCAGTAACAAAAATAACCCGGAGGGTGGATTTATTGAACAGAAATATCACAGCAGTCTTTGAATGGCGCCGAGTGACTCCTTTAAGCTCTCCCAGAGAATAAAGCGGCGCTCTGGGTTCTGTCCTCTATAAGGGCCGTCTGTTGAGCAGTTCAATGCAGACATGGGTCCTTCTAGGATGCAGATTAATCAGGGCTAGAAGCTGGTTTCTGGGAAGAAAAGAGAGAGTCGTTAGTTCGGCGTGAGGAGTTCAAACCGCCAGGGCCTCCCTCTCCACGGTGGCATACTTCCCCTTGGCTGGGTTCAGCTTCCTGCTGATGTAGACCACTGGGTGTTCCTTTCCGTCCGTGACCTGGGGCCGACATCCGAGGCGTCGGTGTGCGGCAGGAAGGGGTAGCTAAAGTCTGGGGCACAAAGGACGTGCTCGCTGGTGAGTGCTGCCTTGATGGCCTGGAAAGCCGCGTCGCTGCTCCACTGCACGTTCTCGGGCTGCCCCTTCTTTTTCAGGTCTGTCAGAGGGGCAGCTTTAGAGGAGAAGTTATGGATGAAATAGCGGTAGTAACCAGCTTACCCTAGGAAAGCACGTACCTGGGTCTTGGAACATGGCTGTGTAGCCTGCCGTACGGCCTCCACTTTCTTCTCCTGGGGTTTGAGTCCCTGTCCCAACTGGTAACCCAGGTACTTGGCGTCATACTGTGCTAAGTGGCACTTTCTAGGATTTGTGGTGAGTCCAGCCTTTCGTAGTTCCCCCAGCACTCTCTGGAGCCGCTCAAGATGGTCCTCCCAGGTCTCCGGGTGAATGACCAGATCATCCAGGTAAGCTGCGGTATACTGCTGGTGCGGTTGGAGGAGAAGATTCATCAGGCGCTGGAAGGTGGCGGGAACCCCATGTGGCCAGAAGGGGAGAAACCGGTACTGCCAGTGGCCATTGGGGGTTGAGAAGGCCGTTTTTTGCTTTGCCTCGTTGGATAGTGGTACCTGCCAATAACCTTTCGTGAGGTCCAGGATCGAAATATACTGGGCCCTCCCCAGGCATTCCAGCAGTTCGTCGACACGGGGCATGGGGTAGGCATCGAACTCGGAGACCTAGTTGAGTCGGCGGAAGTCATTACAGAACAGGAGGGTGCCGTTCGGCTTGGGAACTAAGACGATAGAACCATCCTGCAGTCCCTGGTCCAGCCCTATCACCCCTAACTTCTGCATTTGTTCCACTTCCAACTCTATAGCCTGCCGATGAGCCTCAGGGATCTGTTAGGGCCGCTACTTTACGATGGCTCCTGGTGGTGTTCGGATTTAGTGCTGGAGGATGTTGGTACGCCTGGGCACTGGAGAGAACACATCAGAGAACTGACCGATCAGGTGTTGGAGGTCCTTCTTCTGGGTGGCAGACAGAAGGCCTTGGGCACCTCCCGTACTCCGAACAGCATGTATGGGATCATGAGGTCCCAGTCCCTGTGGTCCTCTGCGACAACCCTCCGCAACACTCTTTCGGCGACCTGGAGTGTGATTGGTTCTCCGACCAAGACCCAATGGTGGGCCAGCCTAGTCAGCTCAGCGGCTTGGGCTTGGGAAGGTTGGCGAGGTTGATAGACCCAATCCTGACATCTTTTGGAGAAGCGGGTCGGGAGCGGTGAGGGGCTGGAGAGCAGCATAGCGGATGGCGGCCATCTCTTGCTGAATCTCATGGTGCCAAGTGGCCATATGTTCAGCGATCTGCCGACTCTCTTCCATGCTGGGGAGGAGTCGCTGCCTGCTGGGGAGACAGGGGAAACACAAAAAATAAAATAAAAAAATTCCAAAAATATCAAAGGGGTGAAAAAGTGTAAAAAATGTCAAAAAAAAAACTGTTGCCTGTGTCCTAAACTTCCCGCATTCTCCACCAAACTGTCACGGAGGGCAAATGAACACAGGACAACAGGGTAAGGAATTACAAAAATAACCCGGAGGGTGGATTTACTGAACAGAAATATCACTTTAATAAGCAGTCTTTGAATGGCGCCGAGTGACTCCTTTAAGCTCTTATCGCGTGCAAAAAAAAATATATATCACCGTTAATCTATTCACAAAGTTGGGTTGGGAGCTGGGTCTGTACTACGCAAGCTATGATGACTGTCACCTTGACATTTTAGTGCAGATGTATACCTGTAGCACTATTCGGATGGGACTAGTTTTCTAAACTACTGTACGTGTGAGTTGCGATTCTTATCACCTGTCATCTTTGATTTTCATGTACCATTTCGGAAGGGACTAACACCTCCATGATTATTACAGAGGTGAGAGGGACTGTTTTGTACCTCTGGGCGTCACAGAGATCATGCGCTCTGTATGCGTGCATTGCTATAGTCATTCAGAATGATTACAATTAGTATAATCACAAATACCATGGTGAAGCTAAATGGCTAGTATAGCAAAACAATGTTGATGTGTGGTTACTTTAGTTAAACTATTATGATTTTTATTTGTGGTAAACATTAATTTTAATAATTAAAACATATGAAACCGAGTACAAAAAAGAATGTGAGTAATCTTAACTGATATTGATATTACAATAGCCAGTCTTAACAGTTTATGTGATCTGGCTTTTTATTTGTATTTTTTTTTTTTATATATATCAAAATATATTAAACATGTGTGTGGTAAGAGGATATACGGCATATTGCGTTGGCCAAAACCAGAGATGGGGACAAGTCACACACGGTCAAGTCCAAGCAAGTCTCAAGTCTTTACCATCAAGTCTTGAGTCAAATCTCAAGTCACAGTTTAGACAAATCAAGCAAGTCAAGTTAAGTCAAGGTTTCTATAATGACTTTTTGGTCGAGGGTGGTTGACTGGATATTTAGTAGTCTGGGGCACAATGAACTGCGACATGGATGGCTGCTGTAAATAGCAGTGTATTTTTAAAATATTCATTATATATGCATGGATAAAAAATTCCTACACAATCATGGGAAACTGTAAGCATTAAAGCTAAATTACTTTTCCTATGCACAAAAATGTATTATTTTATAAATAATGTATGGAAAATAAATTGTAAATATAAATACATTTTAAGTGATGATCACTTAATGTGCTTTACGTTACAGCAGTTACAGATTTTCATTTTTACACACACAGAAATGTAAATACTTATATTTACTGAAAGAATGTAAGACTTTATACAGGCTATGAACCTTATAAACGAAGTATTGTGACTGAAAGTTTACCTAGTATATGTTTTATATATGATGCTTTAATACTTATGCTGTCCATTATAAGGCACAGTAGGGAATTTATCCACTCTTTTTCATTTAGTGATGGGAATTTTGTTAATCAAAATGAATGGATCTTTTTCATTTCAGCAAAGATAAGTATAATGTATGTCAATATAACCCAGTGATGAAGTTATGAAGCTAAATCGTCATCTCCGCGGTGGACGCGCAATATACATGTTTCATATGTAACGTTAATATATAATCTGATGTAACGTTATTTGTTTTCTAATTGAACTGGTTTCACTTTTATACAGCACACAACATTTTGTAGTTATTGTGAGTGTACACAAAACAAATTAGACACTTAACGTTAATTGATTCGAACTAAATTATTCTTATCAGTATGACCAAAATGTTTTGAAAGAGTTTTTTAAGGAGAAGTGATTGCATGACGCGTTCATCTTAAGATTTTCATGCAGCATACACGAGTTGCCATTCAACTTACGTTACCACACGCAGTCAGTCCATACACACACTTGAAAATGTGTACATTTAACAAAGATTAAACATTAATGTTATAGCTTACATGTAATATCGAGAAGCCCCTTCATTTTAAGATGCACCCAACATTAAAATTTGGGCTAACTTTACGTCACTGGTATAGTGTTAGATGATCATCACATTTCTGATAAAAACATGCAACCAAAGCCAAATTATGACAAACAGAAACAATTAATTAATTACAAAAGTAATCGTTTTATTAAACTGACTGTAAAGAATTCAGACTTTCTTAACTTTCCTTGTGGTTTCCAAATGTCGGACAGAATTTGACGTTGTTGTTGTCGTGTCTGCTATTCTTGCGTTGCATTCTCTGCATCTGGAAAACCTTTTTTTATTGGTACGGTCTGGTTCAAAGTCCTTATAGCCAAACATGACTATTTGTAGAGCTCGACTATTGTCTGCTATGTTTAGCGCGGTTTGAGTTGTGCAGTGTTAAGGGCACAGGCGCCAATTATGGTGCTTCTGAGTCACAATAATTTTTTTTTATGAATTGTATTTTCATGAGTTCGGGGCTTGTCGGCATTCAAATAAAGCAAAGTTTGTTTGGCGTGCTGCTCAGGGGAAATGCTCAGGGTTGGAAGGGCTGCCGAGCCCTAGGGTGAAAAGTCCTAGGGTTCGGGAGGGGAAGAGGCTGACAGGCGATTCCCAACCCTGAGGGCTCCCCCTGAAGAGAAGAAGGAGGCGTAGGGGTGGGGGTGGGATATTTAGATCGAGCT
>JAUCMU010000104.1:18980700-18991686 GCA_032275025.1 Enteromius treurensis
TGAATTCGGACATACTACTTGCCTCGCATACTGTTTTTCACGTACTATATAGTAGGGAAGTAAGCGATTTCGGATGCTCGCGAAAAGAATGTTGCGTCAAAGGAAGTATGGGCGGGCACAGGCTAAAATTTGATAGCTCTGGCTTCTGGTCTCATCCACGTCCATCTATATTTAGCTAGTTTTGAATCTTAATATTGCAAATTTCTGTCTCTTACCCTTTAATTTTAATGTTTTACCTTAATTATGAAAATTAAGTTTTACTACACTTTGTTATTCTTCGTTACTTCCAGGGCAAGTCATCTTCTTTTTTCTTTAACAATGCCAATGTGACCGGCACAGTACAAGTCAATAAAACATCCTGTTTTAACATTCAGTATTTTGGTGAAATATAAGTCCTTTACGTGAACATGCAACATGCTTTCATCAATCATCTCCAGAACCTTTGCCCAAGAATTAGGACGCTACTGCGACTACACTAGCAGTGGCCTTGACGTACAATAATGTTCTGTTTATTTTAAGCATACTGAAGGTTTGTAGTCAGCCACTTTAAATACTTGAGCTCTTAATTTAAAGCAGGATGGATTATTAAAATCTTTCTAAAAGTGATTCGGACAATATTATTCCTCTACAGTCACCATTATAGTTGTGGTGTAAGCAGAATGATTTTTAAAACATTATCTTTATTGTTATAGTTATTGGTGTGAACTAGCCTTAAAAATATCATCCAAATCTGTCCCGTTTGTAGAAATTCACCATTATCACATACAAACAGACTCATTCATGACCACAAACACAATGCATGAGAGTCTTTTCTAATGTAAAATTCTTAATTGCAATGCTTTCAAGCCTTCATTCTGTAAGAAATATAATAAGAAAGACTATAGTACTGTATGATCACTGCTCGCCCTCATGCTGTGGGTCTGAACTTTGTTTGGTGCGGTCCTCTAAAAACAGACACATGATTTACAGCCGAATCTTCAAGGTACACAAGGCCAGTCTTTTTCTTTAGTGATTGCCTCAGCACTATATCACTGTGGCAACCTGCCCCGGGGCCATAGCAGGCATATTTAAGCAGGATTAGAGGCAGTCACGGCACAGAGGTGGAGAAACAGGCATTTAGTCAACATGTTCATATTGTCTTCTGCTGTTCTAATAGGCCATGTTAGAAGACATTAAATACTATAGGAAAAAAGATGGCAAAGTGCGTCAAAGAGCCATAACATTTTTATTGTCAGTACAGGTGGCTAAGAGGCACCTTACACGTTACATGTACAGTAGTGTTTTCAAGTGCAAGTATGTGTGAGTGTGTGTGCATCAGACGTTTGCTAGTTGATGCCACAGGCAGGAGGGCATAAAACTCTCCATCTTGTCTGCAAAAAAGCCCAGTGGTGCAAAGAGGGTGCTGAAGAACTGTGGAGAGACAGAGAAGAGATGGATCTTAATGAATAATCATAAACACATTAAATTTCATACAATATTATATATATATATATATATATAGATTTGCAACTACATTTAGATCTGTAGCTGCATTTATAATACAAATAACATGAGGAAAATGTATATTTATTCTTAGAGTTACAAATAGCCCAAGAGAAGTTTATCTTCAATGGTAAAGGCTATTTTTTACGTTTTTTGCTGTCACACCATATGTTGATACGTCAACTATTCATCATATATATATATATAAGGTTTATTTCCAATCGTGACTATAGAGTAGTTTGGTGTTGTGGTACAGTAAACACCTCTTTACCAAACAACAATTTTGTAAAACAAATGAATTTCAGTTCTCAATTAAAGTATGACCATGGGCGCTGTGAGTTGATGTCGAACTGAGGAAATCTATGAAAAATGCTTGTCCAGCCTAAAGAAATTAATATGAAAGCAGTGCTTTTTCTCTTCTTATCTACCTCATTCAGTGTACCTTAGCAACAAGCTTTCAGAAAGTTGCCTTTATAGTGCCTGAAGTGCTAGACATAAGTATGATAGAGTTTTTCCCTCTGGGATACTACATGGAGGTCCTGACAGACACAAACAAGAGGATGAAAATAAATAAATAAATAAATAACAAACTCTGGATGGCAACCAACTTCAGGACTATAAAACTGGCGTGAAACAGTTCCTTTGAAAAACACTGAAACATCCCTGATTCAATCCACCATAAACAAGCCTCTAATGTGTTTATGAAGCAATACGTTTCACGGATGAACAGATGTTTATGACGGAATATGGGAAAGGAAGCCCAGGGCCGCGTGTCGGAGAGGGAGCAAAAGGGAAGAGTATAGGCTGGAGAGGTATCATCCATTTTAACCCAGATCCAGGAAATAGATAGCGCTAGCGTAAATACATGTTGTAACATGACAAACGAGGTTGATAAAAAGATAAAGGCCAATGAGGCTGCATGTCCTCACATTCAGGAGTTTATTGCAATTTTAAATTAGGGCATTGTTCCCCAAGGAAAACAAGATGTTTGGAGTGGACGGGGAACAAAGCTTGTGTGCATGTGCGCGGGCAAGCGAGGGAGTATAACGGAAAAAGAGCGCCTTCGAATCCAAGCCAGAGGCGAGGCCCTTCCGTGGCGTCTACTGCAACAGCTCAAGCTCCTTCTGAAATCAATCACTCGCTATTAATTTACTTAAATGAATGTAAACAACGATAAGAAAAGAACGCACCGCCTTGAAATGGGCATCCTGGCCTTTTGAGAGGCTGAAGGTTGTTGTACGAACAGTTCAAAGGCTTGCTTGGCTTGGCTTCACTTCTGCTCCTTAATTTCACTTCTCTGTTCTGCTACCTACCTCACTCACTAAGAACTGTAAATAGGTTACTGTGCAAAGTATTGTGAGTCAATCGATCTACAAATAACAAAATATAAAATAATTTGCGCAGTCAAACGATTAATCACAATTAATTGCAAAAGCAAATAAAAGTTTTTGTTAATATATGTGTACTATTAATTAGGCTGTGTAATGTGTATATTAATTATGTATATTAATACACACACACACACATACATACAGTATATGTATATTTAAAATATTTTCATGTATATATTTATTTTGCAGATACATTTATTCAATATATAAACATGACTTAAATCGCTTGACAGCACTAAAAAATTGTTTATAGTAAAAAATATATATTATAATTATTTATATTATATTATAAATATTATAAACCTATATTAATGTATTCAATAAATTAATAATTTATACAATTTAATTATTCGTTTATTTTTTAATAATTAGAAGATAATAACACCTGATAAGTATCACCTGAAATTTCCTTCTAAAACTACAATTTTTATTAGGCCTATATTTTATGATATAAACATGTATTAGAATGCTTTTAACTGAGACTTTATTCTTACATTGCAAAACAATTAAATGTTTATCTTGGGAGTTCAGTGTACTTTCTTACAAAATAAATAAGGGCACAGAGGGACAAGAGGAAAGCAGAAAAAGAAAAAAGGCATGCAGATACTCACGGCTTTGACAAAGACCCCCATGAGCTCTGGAAACTGGTGTGTAAGCATGGCCAACATGGCACAGAAGGAGCACAGGCCTGCTGTGAAGAGGATGAAGAAAGGAAGCTCCTTCTTGGGATACACTGAGACCTCGTGAAACGCTGGAAGGAAAAAAAAAAGATAAAGACAGATCTTAAAAAAACGATCAATAAATACCCTATTGTCCTGTTATTTTGCATGCAATTTTTATTGAAATCACTCTAAAGTGACGACACATTGAAAATTTATACATAACAATGGATATAAAAAAATATATATATATTTAGTGTATTGTATACGCACAAGGCAGAAGCTCTCTGTCTGCAGTTTCTGTGCATCCCGGGTAAGGATAGAAGAGATGGCCCTTTTCCAGGGGGTATGGAATAATCCGGAAAGCTACAAGAGTTAAAAGGTGTCAACTGATATCAAGTGAGATCAATTACGTATTGTTTTACAGTTGACAGCTTACAACAAAGCACATTTGTTGTTTTCAGATACTACATGAGGATAATAGCATGCCATGCTTTTTTTAAAGTACCTTGAAGAACCTTGTGATTTTCATGGTAAATGCGTATGACAATCACCGTATTCTGTACATGATTTTGATAGTATGTAAAAAAGAACAGATGTGCACTGTACATACTGCCTTCCCAGGTGCAATGTAGCAGGTTGAGTGCCCCTTCTGCCCGTTTCCAGTGCTGCAGGTGAAAGAAAGCGTATGCCACCGCCTCACTGTCTCCCCTCTTCAAAATATGCTCAGGTGGCAAAATCAGACTCTTCATTTCTAATAAATACTGCAATTAATCACAAAACAAAACACTTTCAATTACATTAAATCAAGGAAATTAAGCATTCTTTATTCTTATTACCATAATGCAAAAAAGTATTAAAGAAACAATAATTTTTTTTTATATAAATAACATTATTACTGTTACATTTTTAATGTGGTAAAGCCTTAAAATAAATACATACATACATTAAAACTATCAAATTTAAAGGAAAATAAAATGCATTAAGGCAATTATGGCCAATTAAGAAGGTTATAACATGAAAACATTGTTACAATGACAAAAATAATAAGTGTTATTTATTTAAACGTATTTATTTTAACTTATTCTAATGTATTATTTCCCCTTTAATATTGGGGTGAAATGTGACCCAGAAACTCACCCATACAATGTAAAGAGAGAGAGAAACAAATGAAAAAAAGTCTAATTTCCTGGCAGAAAATTACAAGTATATTTTCCAGGCATTTCCTTCAACCATAAAACAGAAAGGCCCGGTTTCACAAACGGGGCTTAGGCCAGGACTAGGCATTCGTTAAATTAAGATATTTATAGCAACTTTTACAAAAATGCCTTATAAGAAAAAATTACAGGTGTGCATCTTAACACAGAACAATGACACAGACATGTTTTACGATATGTCAGAGCAAGATATTTTCATCTGGGACAGCTCAAACATGCAATTTAGTCTGGGACTAGCTTAAGCCTTGTCTGTGAAACTGGGGGAAAATGTTTTAAAATGTTAGTGCCTATTTCTAATAAAATAGCACACACATTTAAAGCTGTGAGTTCAAATACTGACTTTAGGACCGTTCCCGATCCCACATCCCTCTCTTTGCCTCCTGTCTGCCTTTTATCATAGTAAAGGCAAAACGCCAAAAAAAAAAATCTATATGAAAAATTGGTTCATAATAACACTGTATATTAGGTCTTTTTTTTTTTTAAACCTATGACAGCCTCTTACTTACACCAAGCCTCTATACTTAAATTCTCCCCTCCTCTGGGCCCCGGGTGAATGTTGTGGAGCGCAATACAGCAGGATTAAAGGGTATTATCCAGAGGATAACCTACCCAAATGCCCCTAGCTGCGATTATGATACATTACAGCTCAATTCAACTGATTCCCTCTACAATGTGTCAAGCGCACCTTCTGAATTATGAACAAATATCCAAACATATCTTTCAGTAACTATCCCCATGTTGGATATGTCATATTCGCGCAGACATGGGTACTTTAGCTTTATGATCATGCTGACATTCGACAGGCAGCTGTTCTACACAACATGCCCGCACACAAACACGGTCACCTCTTTTAATGGCAGATCAAGTGTCAGTGATGAGTCTCTTTTATGTGGAGGTTCCTCCTAAGCCCCTGCTGAACTCCCATAAGCCTATGTCTCAGTCTGTCTCGTATCTCTTTTCACTTGACCGTACAGACCCTGTACGATGACATCACACTACGGTGGTCTTGGAGATGACATCAGGCATTATCTTTTTTCTGGGATGTCAAGTTGAACATTTAAGAGATTCATTTAATATTTAACAATAAAAAGGCATTTTTTTTAACTATAAACTAGTATTACCACCTATGCCAACTGTAAATGTGAAAAAAATATATATATAATTTAAAGTTGGGGATATTTTTTGTCATTTTTATTGGTGACAATGCATTTACAAAACAACATGTTTCTAGAATATCAAACTTGTCAAGTTTGCTTTACAGCTGATTATGTATTTTGTAATACAACCAATAAGTAGGAGAGGCCATGATATTTAGCAAGTAATCAAGTTCCCTTCCCTTTTATGAAACGTTATAAATAATAAAAAAAACTAATCGCTTGTGTAATAATAGCTTAAAATATTACTGCATTGCCCAAATTCTGTAAGTCCACATCTTTAATAATCTATAAAGCTGGAGGCGATCCCACATTTGTAATAGTAAAACTACAGACATCCAGCACAATCAGGTGTAGGTGTGTGTGTTGATATTTGCTGCACATCTGAAACAGGTGCACTTTGTAGTCTAATACAGCACGCCTGAGTTTCACGCACGTGCGTAAATACTCCTCAACTGAGACACTGTGTTTGGGTGTGAAGAGGTTAAGCACTTTGAAGTCCGATCTGGTGTTTTGAGAAGTAGCAAGTTGGAACCAGGTACAAAGAAAGAAAGGGTCTAAACATCTTTAAAGAGCATAAAGAAAATCAAAGGTGATACAGCGTAAGCCCTAAACACAGTTTATGAAGGTCTTGGGTCGACAAGCCCACCTGCAATTAACTTCAATGTAAAACTGTGAACGATGCACTCCTGATGTGAATATTAGAAAGGTTTCTGCTGAGTGCAGTGTGCTTCAACAGCATCACCTCCTGGTCATGACAACGTGTCTCCACTCATGAATAACATTGAGATGTGTGCAGATGTGTGGCCAAGTAACTTAAAAAAAAAAAAAAAAAGACTTTATTGTACATCATAGTGAAAAAAAAAGACTTATTACATTGCTAAGTATACTTCAAATGGTAAAACTGTATGCACTTAGAGACTTAAAGTCTGCTAAACAACTAATTTTTTAATTAAGAGGAAATAGTGCTGAAGTCTAATTAAAGATATACTGAAATAGATTTGATTGTGCTGAAGTGGAACTATTTAATTAAACAATTTATTTATGTTGCATGTATACTGTAGACTGATATCATTGAAAGATCAGACAATCCTCATTAAATGACATCAAAACACATTTTAAGCTTAATATTAAAAAATATGCATTGTTTGGAAGTACCACTCCAAATCAAGTTGAATAAATTTTTTTTGTATCAATATTATATCAGATTTGAATTATGCTTAGAATTAAATCAATGTATTTTAAATATATAAATATAATTTTACTGGGCGTTAATGAATCCAATCAAAATGTAGTATTAGAAATGCAAATGAAAAAGTCAAAGGATTTGTTTTACTTGTTGCAAAAGAATGATGCGAACCTTTGGTACGTGTGGGTTGAACTCCACAGCTCTGTGTATGGCCTCTACTGCATTCATCTCTGCTGTGCTGAGACCTCGTCTAGATGCTGCTTCAGGTGAAAACCTGCCAAACAACACACACACAGACTCATCCAGCAAACTGTCACCCATAAACATCACCTATGCTATGATATGGTAATATATTCAATATTAGTCATAGCTGAAAATAAAATTAAAATAAAATGATAGGATGCTAAAGACTTACTTATCTGACACTGCTCTGGCTTTCAGTAAGGCAGATGTGTAGCATATAGTAGCCGATTTTGGCAAGCTGATATCTGAAGGGAGAAACATCAGACAGTTAATAAGAAGGATATTAGCGTAGCTTCCTGGTCCTCTCTTAAATGTACAGTAACACAACAGATGAATGAGCTTACCGTCATATTTAGCGAGGACTGCTTGTACATCAGCGTAGGCCTGCAGCTCTAATAATGCTTCTAAAAGGTTCTCGTGAATATTTAACATTCCCAGTAAGGGGAATTCTTTCATTAACTGTACGAGGAAACAAGGAAATGCCAATCTTAGACAACAGAGAAAAACTTAAAGTGCATAATACAACTATTAAACTAACAACAAGTGTTCAATTAATATCCCAGAACTCCCTCTCTTTAACACGAAAACAGCAGATCTTTACATTATTAAATTTGTTGTTGTAATTCTCCTTCAGTTCATATTTTTTAATGTACAGGATCATAAAGGAAATATTAAGGTATGTTTAGGTAAAATGTAAACGTGCCCTGAGGATATTCTATAGATGTGGAGTGACAACATATTAAAGTCATGTGACCAGAGTTTTAACATTTCTTTGTAAAACTGAATAGAGAGAGTCTATGTGACATAGCCTAAGCCCCATAAGATAATTATTGCGATGCACACTTTTTTTTTACACCCACAACACTTAAACATCGTTAGCGGCATATTGCTTTGCTCACATCTCTCATCATCTTTACAGCTTCTTTGATGCGACCCAGTTTTCTTGCACACATGGCCAGTCTGCGCTTGATGTAGACCACAAGATTGGTGTCTTTGCCGGCTGTGAAAGCAACGAGAAGAAGCAACAGTGTGAGTTAGTGTGTGCTGTGTATGTATGCGTGACGGTGTGAAAGTTTCGTACCACTCTTAAGCGCTTGTTTGAAAAGCCGTTCAGCCTCTGTGATGGTTGTGGCTTCCTCCTCGGCGAGGAGCACATATGCTGCAGCACATCTGCAATGAATGAGTCACAGGCTTGAGAGAACTTTTGATGCAAACATTAGTGATGCACTGATGATAAAATTCTGGCTGACACAGAAAAGCCAGTAATTACTTCTATGTTATGGTCAATAACAATACACAAATAATCAAAATAAAAAGAATTTAAATAATAAAACCAAGCACCAATATTATAATGCACAAGTTGATTATTATTATAAATTAATTTTGAAAGTTTTACATTTAAATAGCGCTAGCAAATTGTTATTATGTGTTAAGATTAGCTTTAAGTGACAATAAATAAGCATACATAATTAAATGACCACTTCAATATAATAAAATAGATATAAATAGAATAAAAAAAAACCTAATACATAAATAAATAAAAACAAACAGAAAAAAATTTAATAAAATATAAAATAAAATATATAACATTAAAAATTAAAACAAGGGATCATTTTCATAATTCACGTTATAAAAAATAAGATTACATCTAACTGCATTATGTTTTTAAATATTACTTTTAACATAAAAGAAACAATCGTTTTTCTTTTTGTATTCTTTTTATTTATTTTACAATTAACAAATGGCAAAAAAGGGCCTCTAACACTAGCTTGCTTTATTCTTTTTCTATTCCAACCATTTTATTTTTATTAATTATATAATAAAAAAAAAACTCCTTGCTACATGTACTGCATTAAGCTAACTGACACTTGTCATGGCACTTTTGTTCATTTTTATTGCTTCCTTTGTCCACACTTGTAAGCCTCATTTAATGACTAATTAAATAAAAGTAATTAAAATGAGCAAATAAGCAAACGGCACATTTGTGCATTCTTTATGTATTATTATTGCTGTTTATCAACTGCATGAGTCACGTCTGAAGATGGCAAATTGAATAAAATCATCAGGAAGCGTGGAACTCACTCGCGGTTCAGTTCGATTGCCTGGTAAGCTGCTCGAATGCGTGCCTGCGGGTTCCTCTCCCTCCAGGCCTTCTGCATTACTGCACAACAAACAAGAGAGATTATTTAAATATACATCCAATTCTGACTAAATCTAGGTACTTTTTTCAAGTGGGAGAGCTTGAGACTAACCAGAGTCCTCCGGTCGAAGTTGCTGAGTGTCTCCCAAGAAGAAGGTCTGATGATCCTGTGCTGATAAATTCATGTCGTAGTATGTCAGGGGCTCTTTTCCCGTCACCCAAGTGTACCTGGAATAAAACAATCATGAATCAATCTAATTTAAAATATTATTGATCTAATATTATTGAAATTGAATAAAACAAACATCCAACAATATACCTGCTGTACTCTGCACCTCTGAATAGGTTCAGTGGGTTTCTCCACACTTTACATTCTGAAAGAAGAAGAAAAAAAATAATAATAGCTGAATATTCCAGTCGCTTTCCAATGTTCAGAAAGATAAAGATGTAGCAACTTTTAAAAACCTGCAACGTTGGTTCTCGGCTCGGTATCGCCGTTTACAGAAGAGAAGAGTCCGGCAGAGCTGCTGTTCTCCACTCCTCCCAGAAGAGGGCGCAAGTGACTGACAGACACCTGCTCTATGAAGGATGTGCCGTACTTCCTGAAGTACCACCACTCAAATATCTGAACACAAACACAGAGAGTGTGACTTTACAGTTGTTATTAGGTATAAAAATATATCTGACAACCAATTCACCAAAACCAAGAAACAGACTCACCAATATAAGGCCCGAGATGAGCGAGGAGGTTCCAGTCAGCGCAACGTAGAATTTAGGCGTAAGAGTGTTTAAAAACACAGATGCTGAGGAAGTGAATCAATATAGTAAGAAAGTCATCATTTTTACATAATTAAAATTAAGAAAAAATGTTTTATAAAGCATAGTGTGAAATGATTAATTGTGATTTGACACATCCTAATAAAAAGTTTTTGTTTACATAATGTGTGTGTATATTTATTATGTGTATATATATATATATATATAAATACACACACATGCATGTATATATTTCAGTAAAATATACTGTTTATATAATACTAATAAAATATAAATGAATGATATTAACATATAAATATATGTAAATACATCTATATACACAGTACATTCGCATATGTACATTTTTTAATTTTTTTGGACAATAAAATCACTATTTTATATATACATATAAACACACACGCACTACCGTTCAAAAATTTGGGGTCAGTAAGATATTTAATGGTTTTTAAAGGTGTTTTTTCTGCTCATCAAGGCTGTATTTATTAGAATAAAAATCCAGAAAAAACTGTTATATTGTGAAATATTATTTCAATTTAAAATAACTGTTTTCTGTGTGAATATATTTTAAAATGTAAATTATTCCTGTGATACAAAGCATCATTACTCCAGTCTTCAGTGTCACATGATCCTTTCAGAAATTATTCTAATATGCTGATTTTTTATTATCAGTGTTGGAAACAGTTGAGCTGCTTAATAGTTTTTTTAGGATTCTTTGATCATTAAAATATTAAAAA
>JAUCMU010000104.1:19010835-19022518 GCA_032275025.1 Enteromius treurensis
TGAAAGAATTATAATATGTACATGAAAACTGTAGAAACACTGGACATAACTATGGGGCACCAATGTGCAGTAGCAACCTTGACAACAAAAAAGGAACCTCAAGGTTGATTGAAGTAAATGTGTGCAAATGTAGAGCCCCATACCTATATTTGCCGGGGCCCCAAATTCACTTTGGCAGAATTCAAATGAGACATTTTAATCTAGATTAATTTCAAAATTAATCTAGATTAAAAAAATTAATCTATGCCCCCCTCTAATTAATATATATATATATATATATATATATATATGTGTGTGTGTATATATTCTATTTTTATATTCTATTTTAATATATAAACATAACATATTTTTCTGCAATATATACATGCATGTGTGTGTGTGTATTTTTATATAATAAATCTAATAATAAATACATAAATACAATATATACAGCTATGGCTTTAAAGGTAATATTTTATTTGCAATATATATATATACATACATGCATAAGAATATAAATATATACAGTACATGTATATGCATGTATATATTTTCAAGATATGTGCTGTATGTGTCTTTATATATACAAATAATAAATATGCCCAGGACACACACACATAACTTTTATTTTGGATGAGATTATTTGCTATTAAACGTTTGACAGCACTCTCTCTCTCTCTCTCTATATATATATATTTATACTGTATATATTGATTTCTTCTATCTGTTTCCTACAGAAATGCAGTAACTGGAACGAGAATATGGACAGTTTCCTGATCCCACCGAGAGAGGATCTGATGAAATACAGTGTCATTGTTGTTACTCTGGTCACCGCTGGAAGGTACAGCAAGCTCAATCATAACATTAATATAGCACCTGAAACTCTGTCCATTCTGGTTGTGTGCAGTACCATAATAGTCCTGTCATATTCTCTCAATTTACTTTGTGCTAGCTGGGATGTTCTGCTCTGCTGGCTAAAAATGAATATCTTTTTGTGTGTTCTTCAGGCTCGTGACGGGAGGTGTTGGTAAGGGTCACTTCACACACATCTTCATAGATGAGGCCGGACAAGCCGTGGAGCCTGAGTGTATCATCGGGATCGCGGGTAAATGAGGAAAGGTTGGGAGAGGAGAACGAGAACTATAATTAGAGGAACAGATTGTCCATTTCTACTCTGCGCTTTCTCTGCCCAAGGTTTGCTCGACCCTGAGAAGGGCCAGCTGGTTTTGGCCGGGGACCCGAAGCAGTTAGGCCCCGTTCTGAGATCTCCACTGGCACAACTTCACGGACTGGGTACTCAAAGATGACTCATGAAGTCCATCTTATTTAGCATTTATTTCTCCTTCTTAAACACAGCTATAGTTCAGTCCTTGAATCATATTTTAATACCGTTTACTTTGAAACAGGCCAGTCCCTCCTGGAGAGGCTGATGAAGCAGAACGCTCTCTATCAGAAGAGCCAGGAGGGTCATTCTGGATTTGACACTCGCTTTGTCACCAAACTTCTGCGCAACTACAGGTTCTAATCTTATCTCTCATACATTTTTTCATGTCAAAAGTGATGAAGCATCACTTATTGTCAAGTTCGTCTTGCTCCATCCCAGATCTCATCCAGCCATCCTCAAGATCCCCAATGAGCTCTTCTATGAAAATGAACTCCAGGTGTTTGCAAACCAGATGGAGCGGGAAGCCTTCTGTCGCTGGGAGCATCTCCCTAAGAAGGTAACAGGCCACAACACAGAAACGTTTTTGTTTGACAAAGATTTAAGTAGGTAATCGGATGTTAAAACAGAATTAGAACTAAAAATATACACTGTGATGTAAATCAATTTGATCTTGTTTCTACATTAGTTCATAAGTTTCCTTATTATGGGTTTTGAAAGGTTCATATTTGAGTTTTTTGGAGTCCCAAAAAACAAGCAGAGATGCATGCAAGGTCAAAAACACTTTAATTTTCTATTTAATATATGCATTTGTTTTTACCTTATTTGTTCAATGAATTCTTAACGATTCGTTTAGCATCCAATCCCGTCTGGTGATTGGTCGATTTCATTTAAAGCAGTGTGAGATTTTAACGCTCCAAATGCGTTAAAAATCCATATTTAAGGCTCCCAAAGGAACCTTTTAGTGAACAGTCTTTTTTTTTTATTTATCTATTATTAGGTATCTTGAAAGATTCCATGGATATTTTTTATGGAACCATAAGTGCCTTTATTTTTAAGAGTTGAGTTATCTAGGTTTTCCTGCATGATATGTGTGCCAAAGTATGTAATGCTTTTCAAAGAGGTGATGGTAGGAAGGTGCAAATGTTGTACAATGGATAAATGAAGCACTTTTCTTCTTTCTGTAACAAACAGGGATTTCCTGTCGTGTTTCATGGAGTGATGGGGAAAGATGAAAGGGAGGCCAACAGTCCTTCATTCTTTAACGTGACTGAGATCGAGGTCATCGTCAGCTACCTCAACAAGCTCATTCAAACGCAGGGCAAGAAGGGCCTGCCCAAACTCAGCAGCAATGACATTGGCATTATCACTCCTTACAGGAAACAGGCAAGACTGAGAAGGGATCTTTTTACTTTGTGATGTAAATTAGCTTATAATGAGTAATGAATAAAGTGTATCATTTTAAATCCTATTGGCTCAACATTGTTATAGACTTTTATTTTTTGCTAATAGAAAAAGTTAAAAAAATATATTATAAATAAATACCCATCTATCCTTTTTGACAACAAATTTTTATATTCATTTAAGGTGGAAAAAATCCGTAAAGCTCTGAATACTGTGGCAGAGCTGAACAAGTGGAAAGACATCAAGGTTGGCCTGTAATATTAATTTAGCCTACTTATTATTATGTTTTTCCCTCCCTCTCCAAGCTCAATTATGAGTAATTGTGCTGTTGGGTATTTGGTTCTTGTAGGTGGGGTCTGTGGAAGAGTTTCAGGGCCAAGAGAGAAAAATCATCATCGTTTCTACCGTCCGTAGTAGTGTCAACTACGTCAAGATGGACCAAGACTTCAACATTGGCTTCCTCTCAAACGAGAAGGTCTGTAGTTCATATCTTTTGTACTACGGTACAATTTAAAATAGATGTTTTCACTTTTAATCAGTGCTGTCAAACGATTAATCGCAATTTCTTGCATTCAAAATAGGTTTTGTTTGCATAATACATGTGTGATGTGTATATTTCAGAAAAATATTTTATGTATAAATTATACACATATAAATATATAATAATCGCTATTCATCAGCACTGATTTTAATATATTTTGAAATGTAATTTTATTCCTTATTATTATCAATGTTGAAAACAGTTGTACTGCTCAGTTTAAATATTACTGTCACTTCTGATCAATTTAATCCATCCTTGCTGAATAAACTAATATATTTAATATATTATAGCAGTCGTTTTAGCTACAAGAATAAGATTTGAAAAGTTTATCACAGAAGCTCATGATCAGAGCAGAAGAGGTCAAACACATGTTTCTGACCATCTGTTTGGTCTTGGATTAGAGAAACAATGCCATCCTGTAGTAAAGTCCTTCTCTTGTCCACAGAGGTTTAATGTGGCCATGACCAGAGCCAAAGCCTTGCTCATTGTGGTGGGAAACCCAGTCATCCTAAGCAAGGATCCCACTTGGCAGAGGTAATGTATATTCATCAACGCTTAACCTGCCACCCACCCAGGCCACATACAAACCATCCAATTGGCTGCCTACATGTTGCATTTCCTATGCAAAACAATAACCTCTCTTTACACAGGCCACATGCCCAAGAAAAAAAATCTCTCTGTTTTTCTTAGTTATATTTAGAAGCACCACACACCCGTTTTGGACTTTGATTGATACTTGATTTTGTTTGTTTGTGGATTTGAAAGTGGAACGAGTTCTGTTTCATTTCAGGAAGTGGTTGCAAAATGTCATACTGATACGGAGTAGTTCATTAATGTGTATTTGTTCGCGTAGGTTTATCCGATACTGTGAATTCGAGCAGGGCTACACTGGTTTTGACCACAAGGATGCAGAAGGAGAAGAGGATGTGGTCAGCCGGCTGGCGTCTTTAAAAATCAGCTCTGATGGTACGCAGCTTTATGTAAAACTTTCAGACCTGAAGTGTAACTGTATTATATGCTCATATGACTCATTGCGTGTTTGTGTCTAGATATAGACGAGAGCCCACTACAGCAGCATATGCATCCAGAGTGGAGATCTGAGCAGTGAGGACCAGAATTACAATAATCAAATTGAGACCATCGCGCTTGCATCCGGAGCAAATGGAGTTTGATTTATTTTTATCAGTAATGCAGTATTGACAAGCACATTTTATTGTGGATTTCTGTCTGTGAAACAATGCAGATGAATGATTAAATCGATAATTCAGCGTTATACACTGCTGAGTTAATACTGGACAGATTGTAGCACTTGTCGCAGATTAAAGATCAGTCAAATTAGTGCTTTCACAAGTCAACACTGTATTTTTATTCATGCTTATTTTCTTTCATTTAATACATAAATCTGTTTTATTTTTCTTGATCACTGACAATACAAATTTAATTATTTCAAATGCTTTTTTAGCACTTTACTGCCGCACTTTACTGAAGGTAATTAAAAATGTTTCCATCAAATAAAGGGTCCTTTTTGTTTAAAATGATATAAAAACCAGTGCTGTCAAATGGTTAATTGCATCCAAAATAGGTTTTTGTATACATTGTATATGTATGTGTATATTTATAATGAATAAATAAATACACACAGTATATATATATATATATATATATATATATATATAAAATATTTGCACCTTTATACGTGTATTCATATTCTTATATATAAAAATATTTAATATATACAATTTTTCCTAAATATAGATATGTATGTGTTTGTATTTTTCTCTATATATGTATATATACACACACACAGTACATACATATTTTATGTAAATAAAATTATTTATTTTGGATGTGATTAATCATTTGAGAGCATTGATTAAAAAAAAATATTGTCAATGCGAATTATTCTAGTACATATATTTAGCTTCTATGGTTTTTATTATTGGATAAACTTTCTAGAAATGGGTCTTTTATATTATGGTGTTATGTTCAGAACATTTTCTGGAATGCAAGACTTTATGGCTATGGTGGTATTTTTTGTTTGTTGTACTTAACTATTTTTCAGCAGGTGCAGCATTTGTAAAATGAATGATATTTCATTGCATTTAATTTCACACAAAAGATAAAAAGTGCAACATTGTTTTGTTTCGAAAAAATAGTTTATTAACAGGTTGGTTTCACTTCATTCAAACAATTACTACTAGTCCTGTTTACAAAGTACTGTTACTATAAGCGCTCATAAAAATCTGGATTAATAAATCATATTTAATACTTCCAGAAAAAAAGGCAGAGACCATATGAACACACAGCAGATTGATCTGAGAGTCCAAATAGGAGCTCTGGTCGCTGTAGCAATTTGCTCATGCAGATGATGACTTCACAACATTCAGCTCTCGCCTCTGTATCGAGGAAATTCACAAATCAGTACACTGAAGAAAAAACAAAAAAGCTAAGAACATGTTTTTCTTTTATTAGCAGGTAGTATGTAGTTTGTACTTGGTCTAATCGGATATTCCTTGTGCATTAGTCAGTGTTTTAATAATGCCCAGATTAATAGCTTGGAAAGCATTGCCATAGTGTTCCAGGTGTTCAAGAAATATACAGGTGCTTAGTTTCACGTTCTGTGTGCTTCTGATGAACCTAAACAAGGAAGATTCGATATTTTCGCAAAGTTTTTGGTTGCAAGAACCTTATACAGAGATGTCTGGGTCATATTTTGCCTCAAGGGGAAAAAAGAACTCTATAAAATGAATGTGTGTGTGTCTTTGTACACTACCGTTCAAAAATGTGGGGTCAGTAAGATATTTAATGGTTTTTAAAAATGTTTCTTAAAGATGCTATGCTCTTTTAAGGCTGCATTTATTAGATTTAAAATCCAGAAAAAAAACTTTTTTTTCTCTCTCTCAGGATTCTTTGATGAATAACAAGTAAAAAAACAACTATTTTTACCAAATATAAAACATTTCTAAAATGTAAATCTATGCTATGACTTTTTTTGTTCATTTAATAGATCCTTTGTTAATAAAAGTATTCATTTCATTCAAAGAAGAAAGAATAAAAATGTTCTGATCCCAAACTTTTGAACAGTAGTGTAACAGTAAAATACAGCTGATTTAGCAAATATCGTATGAGGTCATTTGTATATGTATGAATAAGCCACCTCATAAAATATGTATGAATTGTCGAAAAGTGTGAACAAAAATTATAACCTAAAATTATAATCTAAAAATTCTATGTGAAAGTTTGAAAGAAAAATTAGTGGTTTTCATCTTGCCACTTTCTTGGTAAAGAAAACACATTTTTACTCAAATAAATCAAAATGGATTTATAACATTTTGGAAAAAAACTCAAATATATATGTATATACAGAATAATGATCCACCTATTTCACAAAGAACCACCCACCCAGAGATTTAAGGCCTTGTCACAGAATAGAATGAGGTGAATACAATGAGATTTTGGAAAATGTGCTTGATTATTCTGAAAAATGGCATAATGTAAAAATTATTATTTCTCTTTTATTTTGCACAAAATATATTTCTTTCTTCTGGTTTCTGGATAGAAGTATGACCCGGCCATGTTTCATGAGATTCACTATAATGAGATCACACTGTTTCCTTTGACATGAAAGCAGCCGCAGATCAGCCGTTCTGGCTTCAGCTGCAAAGTAAACATGCTCTTTCCAAATGAAACTGGAACAATCTGCCCAGGAGGCGTTTTTAAAATGCAAATCTCTTCCAGAGGATCCACCGTCTCATATACTTAACTTGAGAGATACAGAGCTGTTTATACTATGACCGGCCCGGGTTGTTTTAATGTTATTCTAACGCCATTTGAACATTAGATCACAGTTCTGTTACCTTGTCAGCTCTTCCTTGATCTTGATTGGCTCCTGAGGGTAGAACTTCACCCTGAAGCACATAGTGTACGGCTGCTGACCTGAAAACAATCAGACGAGGGCAGAGAGAGACTCACTTGAGGGTAAGCCAGTAAATGTGAGAGAGATTATGCAGAGAACTGTAACCGAGGGCATGAGGGGAGCTAAAATGATTATATTAATCCATGAGATGAGGGAAACCCCTCTGGTGAAGAATGAAATGAAGTCTTCAAAGATAAACGTAATGAGTCTGAGAAGTTTAGAGCTTGGAGGGAAAGATTGATTTCATTGACGTCACCGCGTCACTTCAGAGAATGTTTGCTTGGAAGAGTCATTTCACACTTTGTCTGGGATCTTTCTCTGTCACTTTTCTGATTGTGAGAGACGTTTCACTTATGTAAGGTTGGTGACCTTAGCATTATTTCTGTGACATTTCAGGCAATCCATACATTGACTGTATTGTAAATATAGCATTGAATGAAGCACACTCTCCCTTTCAAACCAAGCAGCTTTCTGTTGCTCAAACAGGGCTGTACATATGTCACACTAATGCTCATAACACCCTATTTTTGATTAAAAATAGGAACGATAATACTAATACTAATAATAAGTAAATTAATGCAAGCATTTGGGAATCCATACATTTAACAGAGAACTGGTTTTACAGAGAAGTTTATTTTTCTCTCAGTGGATGCATACGATTTCCTGACAAAAAATAATAAAATAATGTCACAGATTTTTAATCATAATAATTTAATATTTTACAAAATATTTGGCCCCTGCATAATAACGTCACCTGCAGTTTTCCTAAAATAAAAAGTTTCTGTAAAATAGTAGTAGTAGTAGTAGTAGTAATAAAATTATAATAATAGTTGTTATTGTCATTGTCATTATTATAAAACACCATGTTTTGTATGTAATAGAAAAATAGTATTATTACAATAATAATAACCTGTTTTGTTTAACTTTTCTTTTTCTTTTCTTAAAATAATTGTAGTCACTATATTAGGCCATATTGCGCAGCCATACATACAAGCACATCAAACTTGCTGCTCATTATCATTTCTTGTTAGGAGTAAGTAAATTATCTGTTTAATATGAATGTCCTTTGTTAGTCACATGGCCATTTAAGTAATGAACTGCACTATTTGTGGTTGTTTTCAGAAATGGTAACCTATGTTTTATTATTGTGTTACAATTTTGTAGACTGTTCTATTGAACTTTAAATCTCTGTAGAATCTGTTAGGGCTCAAAAGCAGTGGTTGTTTTCTGTCTATTTCTCTTGATGTCAAATGCTTAATTTTGTGTTGGGACAAGCAAAGATGGCTATTTACTGAAGCAGGAGAAAGAAAATTGAGCAGAGTATAGTACAAAATATTGTTATCTTGTTTTTTAACAAGGTGCAATCTAGAATTTTGACTGATTTTTATTATTACATAAGTATTGATAATTTTTTTTATTTAAGAATGTTTGATGCTGTAATGATGCTTTATGCGTCGTTTTTGGAGACACAAACATTTTGAAGGGTCTTTTTCTTCAAGCTTTAATCTGAACAAAACAGATTAAAGCAGAATTTTAACTTAATTTTGTGTGTATTTGTCCATTCAAGTGAAATAAGAAGTGAAAGAGAAATCCATTCAGTTTGTGTACAGTCTGAGAGGCAGCTTTCTGTATGTGCACTTTTTCATCATACTTCTTCATCATACTTTTTCAAATGTGTCTGCTCTTCTTACCTTTCCAGATGCTGACTTCTTTAACATTTTTTGAGACATCATTACATTACATATCAACTGTATGCATTATCTAACCAGTTTTCATCTGATCTCTTCACAAACCGTCCCTGACATTTTTAACTTGTTTTTGTGTTGACAAAAACATCAATACTGTCATTATAATTTTTGACTTATTTAGCTTAGTTATTTGTTATTCGTCACCAAAAGGAACACTGTTGAAATCACTAAATTTGCCTGTGAAAATGTGCCCTGAACAACCCTGTATCAGACCTACTGGTGGAGCTGGGGAAGGTGAAGTGTGTCACAGAGCCATCAGCCACGCCTTTGGATGCCAATACACCAGGCCCATTCATCCGCTCTCAGTCACCAGACTTCTAATTACACACACCTGTTCCCTATCACCACTACTGCATATAACCACACACCTCCTGTGTCTGGTCTCAATGTTCCATCTGCTCCATGCTTGTCACCTACCTTCACCTTGAGGACTCAAAGACCTACCTGCTTCCCGGGATTCCTCCTCTGCTGCATTGTCCACATCTGAAACCAGATAAGACTTATGTTTTAGTAAGAGTTATGTTTTTAAGATTTCCTGTTTGATGATGTTTAGTTAAATACTGACCTTGTTTCTGAGTTTATGTGGATATCCGCCTCATTGCAGTCTTTGAGTCCATGACAGAAGACCAGACCCTTAAAATGAAATATACAGAGGATGGAATCACCGGCATCAGAGGACCCTAAAAGAGCTCACTCACCTGCTGCGATCTGCATTGCATGTCCAGTCAGTCACATCATACCTGTCTGCCTCCACATGTCCCATGGCCAAACCAGCTCCATATTCCGGTGAGGTGTCAGAATGCAATGGATTTGAGTTACAGTTACAACACAGTTACAATAGATTTGCTACCTGGTGCCACTCTGCCCAAAGGACACATCTATCTGTTATCGATCCCAGAGACAAAGGCCATGGAGGATTACCATCACCGAAGCCATCGCACAAGGATTTATCCAACCATCTACATCTTCCACAGCTTCCAGCTTTTTTTTCGTATCCAAGGAAGACAGAGGACTTCTACCACATATCGATTACGACATCTCAACTCCTAGAGGGTCAAATTTTCATACCCGCTGCCCTTTGTGCCATCAGCCCTGGAGGAGTTACATGGTGCAAAGACTTCCATGGTGCAAAGAAGATCCAAACTTGACCTTAGAAGTGCTTATAACCTCATTCGTATCCGTAAAGTTGATGAATGGAAGACTGCCTTTGTGACCCCTGCTGGCCACTACAAGTACTGCGTCATGCCCTATGGGCTGTCCATTTCCATGAAATACATTTTCCAAGATATGCTCCATAAATTCGTAATTGTTTAAATTGACAATATCCTTATCTATTCACCAGATCTTCATACTCGCCAACAGCATGTTTGTAAAGTTCTCCAATGTCTCTGAGAGAACCAGCTCTACCTAAAGGGAGAAAAAAAATGTGATTTCAATCAAACCTCGCTTCAGTTCCTGGGTTACGTCATCACACCTCAAGGGGTTGCGATGGATCAAAAGAAGGTAGATGCAGTCTGTAGCTGGCCACAACCTACTACAGTCAAGCAGCTACAACAGTTCTTAGGATTTACGAACTTCTACTACCGATTCATTCATCAATATAGTCACATAGCTGCCCCTTTAACATCTGTCCTCAAAGGTCCATCCCGTTCGGGTAGGGGCCATCCCATCTCGGTACACTGGTAATCCTCCCAAACTACATCCATATGCTTTCTTCTCTAAGAAACTATCCCAGGCAGAGCAGAACTACGAGGTCGGTAACCGGGAGTTGTTAGCAATAAAACTGGCACTAAAGCAAAGGAGGCATTGGTTAGAGCGGGCCAAACTCCCATTTGAAGTGATTACAGGCCGTAAGAACCTGCAATAACTCAAGGACTATATTACGTTATGCCCGGCAAGCCCCGTGGGCGTTGTTTTTCACAAGATTCCAGTTTAAGCTATCTTATCACCCCGGTCATAAAAACACTAAAGTTGATGCCCTGTCATGTATTCACTCTCCAGATCACGTCACTGAAGAACCTGAACCCGTGCTCCCTCCAGCCTTCTTTGTGTGCCCTATCCAGTGGGCATTAGACAAGGAAATAGTAAAAGCCACTCAAGAGGAACCTGCACCGACGGGGTGTCTAGGTCTATGTACCCACTCCTCTCCTTTTTAACATTCTTGACTCCACTCACACGTCTCTGGGATCAGGGCTTACCGACTGCTTTGGACACTGCTACTGCTCTCTTCAGCAATGTATTCTGACACCTATCCACAGTCTAATGGCCAGACGGAGCAAAGATTCAGGAGCTTGGACGCTACCTACGCACATACTGCCATGCACATCAAGACTAGTAGAGACAGTATCTGCCCTGGGCTGAAAATGCCCAAAACTCTCTCCACCAGGAATCCACCGGACTAATCCCTTTTCAGTTTGTTTTAGGCAGACAACCACCTTTGTTCCCCTGGTCTGGAGAGAGATCGGAGGTTCCGGCTGTCGATGAGTGGTTTAAGGAGAGTAAGAGAGTTTGGGACTCCAGCTCATGTCCACCTGCAGCATGCAGTGCGATGGCATAAAGACCAAGTCGATGCCCATCGAAGATATACACCTACTTACCATACTGGTGACCGAGTCTGGTTATCCACAAGTGACATCTGCCTTCGCCTGCCCTACACTCACTATATCGGACCATTTCCCATCACGAGGTAGATAAATGATGTGACCTATGAGCTCCAAATACCACCAAATTACCAGATCTCACCTTCCTTTCAAGTCTCCCTATTTAAACCCCAGACCATCAAGAAACCATCTACACTCTGAAAGAGATCCTGGACTCCAGACGACGAGGCGGACAACTATTTTTCAATTTCAATTCCAATTTTATTTATATAGCACCATTAAAAACAACAATTGTTGACCAAGGTGCTGTACAGGCAGTCAAATATCAACAAC
>JAUCMU010000104.1:19031363-19062617 GCA_032275025.1 Enteromius treurensis
TGACCTCCCGCTATGTTAGAGCTCACATACAGTACTGTACAGTAATATTGATGTATCGAAACCGAACCGTTACCGTGACCAGAAAACAACCAGTGATACAAACCGAACCGTGGGCTCACTGTCCCGTTGCATCCCTAGTTCTTACACATTTGGAACGACAGGAGGGTGATTATTGAATGACAGAATTTTCATTTCTGAGTGAACTGTCCCTTTAACAACAGAACTTAAACATTAAAATGGCATAAAAAGGCTAAAAATGTGTCAAATTAAATCATGTTTTTATGGCGTGAGGGACAGATGGCCTATATACTGTATGACACGGCCTCATAAACACCGCATCAATGCTGAAGATAATAAAACTGAAGAGATCTGGTTTAGACAAACTGTGATAACCTTTGTCCTGGTTTACCTTCCTTGTATAAGAGTGTGTAGGAGAACCTCTCTCCTAATTCACTGCTATGTTTTTTCAACTATATTTGATCTAGTTTGGGGCTGCTGTGGAATTTGGACTAACTAGTGCCTTATCACAGAAAGATTTGACAGTGTGTCCATATGGTCACTTAAAAATAAAATGGTGCATGTGCCGTAGGGGTTGTGGACCTGAAAATGCATTTCTGCTCCAGGAAAATATTTGAAAAGTGTGGCAAAGTTCACCAGATGGCAGGCTGACATAGGCAGCCACAAGCTTAATGTAACAGGAAGCAGCCTGAGGATTCTGGGAGAAGTTTGTAATGCGGAGCTGGTCTAAAAGGAGCCAATGAGGCATTTTCAGCAAACTTAAAATCCATATTAGCTCATTTATCTCAGCCTGGGGTCAGACTTCAAGTGTTGTTAATGCACCAGGGGCATAATATAGTTATGCCATGGCTCTAATACTACATGAGCAAAATGTTTTGAATAAAACAGCAACAAGCGTTTTATCATCAAACTGGTGTTTTTTATAGCATGTATAAATCTCAGTCATTAGTTCAGCAGAATGATGAATTGTCTTGACACCAACTTTGTCTCGCTTCCAATATAAAATGCATTAAATAATCAGAAAAACAACGAACAAACAGAAGGTGCAAACCAACAGTTAATAAGCTTTGGATTTAGGCAGCACTCAGTCCTTGTCATCTCCCGACAAGTCTTGATAATAGCCTTTTAATTCTACTTGTGGCAGACGTTATGTCTGTCCTGTATGTATAAAGGTTTTTAAAATAGCATTTTTCAGTGTAGTTTGTAATCATAAAACCTGGATAAGAACTAGCCATTTTTGAGCCATGTGTTCTTGGCTTTTTAAATATTGTCAATTAATTTCTAATTTAAGGTGTTAAGATTAGAATTAGTCCTAGAGGATTATTTACAAAAAGTCAAACCATAAACATACAATTTGAAGAAGTCCAATTTTGTTTTTAAAGTTGCTAACAAGTTAATTAAATACTATAACACAATGATGGGGGTTTACATGCTTGACTCATTTCAAATAGGAACTTATTAGCAACTTACGTTTAAAAAAAGAAAATGAAAACCAATGTGTGATTCTGGTATGGAACAAAACTTAAAAGTCTATTCAGGTAAATGTAAACCCCAGGTTTTATTAATAATAATAAAAAAAAATAAATGCGATTCACATTTCAAAACATCCATTGATTTTTCCAAGTAAAGCGTATTAAATTGAGCCCAAAACATAGTATTCTTATTTAGAGTTAATGGAGCTGCTTCTGGGTGCGCAAACTGGATAATATAACTAGTAATGCAATACAAACAAAATGATTAAACGGTAAAATAATGTGTATAAATAGTAAAAGGTATGGAAATACGAAATATAAAATCGTACATCTCCAAACAAAAACGTCCTGATGCTGAAACGAGAGTTAATTCTCAAGTTAACCATTATAAATATCTTATTAGAAAGTGAGATTACAACCTTCTCTATCTGATCAAAGACTTTCCATGCATTTTCCAGTTGTGATGACTGGATAAGAGTTTTTAAAATCATTTTATTATAAAGATCCCAATCAGAAGAGAAGCAAAAGGTTTTCAGAGTGAAAGTAATACTGAGCGCAACTAGGAAAACTAGACTTTCCCTGATATTTCTCTGTTTTTCCGAACCATGGGAACACAGCCAATTCTGATGCGGACGGCAATTTGCTTCGTATCATACAGTATAAAACAATGAAATATGAGAATGGAATGTCGCTCAAGGCTATCTGAATGAGGGTAAAATGGCCAACAACACCTCAAGGATTAAAGATCAGGCCTTTCTTAAGTCCTATCCAGCATTTGGTTGCTACAGAACGCAGCCTTTGGCCTAAGGCACATTTTGAGAAGTCAGTGGTACAAGACAAGCAGACATGTCATCTTGACAGACTCCTCGGTGGAACAACAGGTTAGTTAGTCGCTTAGACGAAAAGTTTCGCACCCAACTAAAGCGCTGTCGACTGCAACGCCCTGAAGGAAACTGATTTACGCACGACTAGAAACGGCGCGCCGAGCAGCGGGCAAACAATTAATTAGTTCGCAGTGTATCGAAGAACAACCAAAACTCGCGCGGAGCTTTGTGATTCCCAAATGTGTTTTGTATCGTTTTTGATGTTACTCTATAACTCACTACAGAACTGTGATTACAAATCCTCACTGTTGTCACACTGCCTAGTCGGTTTAAACTACATATTTGACATAATTCCCACATAACGCGGGCCATTAAAAACATCAACCAGAACTATCGCGTCTCCCAGCCGTCACCTAGCGTTACTTTCCCCACGCACCGCCTCGGAAAACTTGTTTTCTACCTAACGTTACATTCCTAAACCCCTACATGTCAAATAATAAGATGGCATGCACGTAAATGGAAAGACAAATACCTTATTTCTTCTGGGGGTCCAAATTCACTGCCTGTCTCGTGTCCAAGTTTTAGGCGCAATGTGGAGAGATTTTACGCGATTATTGCTAAGAGACGAGGCTCCACTCGCAGAGACCCGCCCGCAGTACTAGGACTCGCTGTCGCCCGCTGCGCTGCTGAATGTTGACCGGTGGAGGAGGCGGTTCGCCGCTGAGGAGGAGCACTGCGGTCCCTCCCTCCGCCACCGATAATAATGACATCATTCTGATGGCTGTGGAGAGCCCACGTCGCTCTTTGCCTGGTTCCTATTTTATGTCACCATGGACCACAAAACCAGTCATAATTGTCAATGTTTTTATTTATTTTTTTATTTTTAGTATTTGAAAATCTGGAATCTGAGGGTGCAAAAAAATAAATTAAAACAAATTAAAATTGTCCAAATTAAGTAATCAGAAAATACATTTTGATATTTTTGCTCTATAAAAATACAATATCTTCATGTAGCATGATCTCTACTTCATATCTTCATGATTTTTGGTATAATAGAAAAATCGATCATTTTAAGCCATACAATGTATTTTTGGTTATTGCTACACATACGCTACTTATGACATTTTGGTGGTACGTTGTCACATATCTGATCACATATAAGCTAACATGCATTAATACAAGGACTAGGTAAGAAATATATTATTTTGTGTTTTTATTCATATTTTTCATAAAAGCAAACGGAAGATGTCATTTCAATATACAGGTCGTGTAGTAAGATTTTTGTTTTAATGAAATATTTTTATTCAGCAAGGATACATCAGATTGATCAAAGGTGACAGAAAAGACTTCTATAGTGTTACAAAATTCTTTAATTTAATAATAATATAAGTATTATACTTCAGTTCCGTCACAGGAATAACTTCTATTTTAAAATATAACTTTTTATATTCAAAACAGTTATTTGAACTTATAGTAATATTTCACAACATTCCCTTTCTTCACTATAAAGTGTGCTTCATTAGCCTTCAGTGGGTCTCAATGATTTAATTTTTTATTTTGTATATTTGATCAATATGAAAAGCAACTCTCTCTCTTCAAAAGGTACTTTTATAACTTATTTAGTGTTAGACCTTGCATATTGGTACCAAAAAGGTACATTTGAGTATTTCTATTTTTTTCTGAGAGTGTGACCGGTTAATATATTAAACAGATAACACAATCCTTATTATTGTCCTTTTAAGTATCTATTAATTGCTTCTAAAAACAAGCTGCTGTGCACAAAGAATTAGTGCTCCATAAACCAACAACACTCACTTCCCATGTACAATAGAGCAAATTAATGTAGCACAAAGATAACAACATAGCCATTATAAAAAGGATAGATTTATTTAGAATTAGTCACATAATTTGCAAAGAGTAATCCTTTGACAATGAATCATCATTGGAAATTCAGAAATCAATATGTATTTACTATATACTCCACAGACACAACACTGACATCAAGTAAAGGAAATCAGGTACATTCAAGGTTTACAAAAAGACCAATTACTGACGAAACTAATACCAGGTTTCTCAGTTTCAGGTTTGGATCTAAACGGTTGTTGGATTTGAGATTCTTTACTGACACGCTTTTAGACCAAATTAGGTTTTATCTACAGCAAAGTAAACAGGTCATTCAGCTACGATGTTCAAATCTACAGCAGCTCAAGCAATCAGTTTGGTGGTGAATGAAAAGCCTGGTGATGTCAGTGACGTACGCTATACTAGATGTTTTAGGTTGTTTGTACATGGCTTTTTGATAGGTCTAGGGAAAATGAGCCTATATTTTACACGAGTTCCAGAATATAGAGATTTGCATTGCTTCCATTGAAAAGGATGCCTGCTTGAACCCAAAACAGCCGAAATGAACAAAAAACGAAACATTTAAAGGAAATGCCCACCGTTTTTTGTTGTTGATTGCATCTTGCTATAGAAAACCTTAAACTCAGTCAAAAGAAACATTCTTTGGAGACAGTCCGAGAACAGTTAGGAAATATAATCAGCAGTTTAAATTACAGCTCAAATGGATTCTGCTACATATAAAGTGCTTCGGTTCTTATTTCTCTTGCCATCAGGGCTTTGATGTTTTAGCAGTATTGGCTTATTCCTTTTGCCACACTGAGATTGATATTGAAATGGCCCACCGATGTTAAAGAATACTCAAGGGTTACGAACCCTACTGTCCCGTACTGACTTGCAGAGGTGCATTCGACAAATCAGAAAGGAAATGGAAAGCGATAGGAATGGCACTTGATGATGTCACCTCACACCTGACATGGGCTTGACGATATTCATGGTACGACTCGGAGGAGGACAAGGGGATGTTGGATTTAGCATCTCTCGTATCCGAGCCTTCTGACAGATTGAAAATGGATTTCTTGGATTTCCTAGCCCTTTCTCTGGGATGGAGCCAGGGACGTGTCCTGGTGTGCTTGTCCAGTGAAGGTGGACCAACCTGGTCATGTTTCTAACTCTGCCCCGGCCAGCGGAATGACAAATACTGTGATGTCATCACCGGAGCCAAGTCTCTCATTGGGCAGCCGCCAGCCTCGCTCCTTCAGGATTCCACGAGAGCGCATCAGGAGGTCTTGTGCTGCTGAAGTGTACCTTTTAAAACATGAAATGACACGCCATCAGCATTTGAACATTAAAGTAAATGAAAAATAATAGTAGAGAGCCTTGGTGATGATGTACACTGACATCTGCTGGTGTAACTGCTACAGCACACCCGATTCAGCCAATTATCAATTATTTATGTAGGTATCCTAACTATGCATAATTATTAGTGCTGGGCAATTAATTGCATACAAAATAAAAGTTTTTGTGTACATACTATGTGTGTTTGAACTGTGCATATTTATTATGTATATATAAATAAATGTATACATGCATGTATGTATATTTAAGAAAAGTATGATACTTTTTTATATTAGTTTAAATCATATAAATATATACATGTAAATATATACAAATATTTTCCAATTATATACTGTATTTGTGTGTCTTTATATATACGTAATTAAAAACACATACTATACTATGTACACAAAAATGTTTATTTTGGATGTTTTTATTTTATTTGGATTAATCGTTGGCAAGCACTAATAATTATATAAACTAACATTTAATGTTATGTATATATTTAAAATCAATTATTTTATTCAGCAAGGATGCATTGATCAAAAGTGACAGAAAATACATTTATAATGTTACACAAGGTTCCTGTTTCAAATAAATACCTGAAATTACTTTTTAAAAATCGTAAATATTATAACAAAATATTAAATATTATTTTAATCTGCAATAACATTTCACAATATTACTGTTTTTACTGTATTTTTCATTAAATAAAAGCGTAAGAGACAAAAAAATCTACCGAACTGTAGTTAGTGCTGTTGCATTTTATTATTTTCATTTAGAAAATTTGTGTGGGCTGTCAGTTACATAATCAGGTCAGTTATGATGGAAAAATCTCTCACTTACCTTAAGGGATCATTGGGCTCACGACCAGACAAGAAAGTTGATACTGCGTCAGCAACATCTCTGTCAGTTGTAACATCCCATAGTCCATCACTCCCGATGACCAGGACATCATCAGACCCATGTTTGTGCTCAGAGATGTTGTACACCTTAACCTGGATGTCAGATTTTATTATTTTGATGCGGTTATGCTTCATATGCCATATACTTTTAATTTAACACTTAATTAAACATTTTGGTTGAGCTGTTAATTTATTGATAACTTTTCGCTGAATTGCTATTTGAATGAGTAAATAAATGGCCTTGCATATAAATATACCCAAATATACTCACTTCTGGGCAGCAGGATAGGAAAGGTTTGATATGAATGTTGGAGTTGTACACTTTCAAGTCGTGATCCCCTAAACCACGAGTTACTCCAATTGTAGCCATGACTCGAGCCTAAGAGCACACAAACACACACACACACTCACAGCTGGAAATTCATGGGCCATTAGTGCAAAAAGGTTATTTTATATTCATGCAAACTTTATCAAACGAGACATTATTCTGGCCTACAACTGGCAGAACATTTAAGCAATTCCCATTTGCAACACCTCACTACTCCTGCTTTGTAATAAATAGCTGTGAAAACTGTGCGGAAAAAAGCTTCATTAGATTATTTGTTAGGTCTGTAACAAATGTGGCCGCTATGCAGCTTTAAATAAAATCCATTTACAGCATCTTTGAAGTTAAAAGGAAGCAGAATGATGATTCGCTTACCTTTTTTCCCTCCCCATAAATCAGCGGGAACTTGAGATCGTCTTCTACAATTGTCTTATACGCCCTGAAATAATAACAGGTAATGATAATAAATGCAACAAAGCGAAACACTTAAACTTTTGCACATATGTAAATAAAATAAAGATTTGTTTTATAAAATTAAGCCTGCTTTAGAATTACCAGCCAGTCATTGTGTGGTCTCTAAAAAGCATCTTCTTGCCCAGTTCGTTGTGTTGGATACGTCTGGGGAATTCAATGTGTGTAAACTCATTCCCGAGCAGCTCCGGTTTGAGGAAGCCCTAGACAAAAACACCACAAATGCAATGCAATGGAAGATCTAATAGAGATGGAGCAGACACTAAAAATGGATGAAAATGATTTAGAATGAAGCTAGAAATAGCATGGGAATTGTATTAGGTCAATAACACCAGATGACTCACCAGGTACTGTAGGCGCTGTCTTTCACTTTCTGGAGTGAATTCATTGGACATTGGGATGACCTCATTGTTACGGACAATTATGGCTCTGTGTGAAAATAGCATTGTGATTTTTTTTTTTATAAAAGACTGGATAGTGCTGTCCAATGATTAATTGTGATTAATCGCATCCAGAGTTTTTGTTTACTTAATATACGTTAATGTATAATATGGACCAGAAAACCAGTTTTAAGTTACAAATATCATTAGGATATTATGTAAAGATCATCTTCCATGAAGATATTTTATAAATTTTCTACTATAAATATATTAAAACATATTTTTGATGAGTAATACAGTATGCACTGCTAAGAACTTCATTTGGACAAATTTAAAAGTGATTTTCTCAGTATTTAGATATATTTCAGATATTCAAATGGTTGTATCTTGGCCAAATATTGTCCTATCATAACAAATAGAAAGCTTATTTATCCAACTTTCAGATAATGTACACATGTCAATTTAATAAAAACTGACCATTATGTTTTTTTGTTTCTGGGTCACACATGTTTATGTACTATGTATGTTTATTATGCGTATATATAAATACACACATACGCATGCATATATTTAAGAAAATATTTTTTTGTTTATATATATATATAAATATATATATATATATATATATAATATTAATTCAATGAATATAATTATTTTCTAAATATATACCGCATGTGTGTGTATTTATACATACGTAATAAATATACACAGTGCACAGATATACATTTGTAAACAAAAACTTATATTTTGGATGCGATTAATCAAGATTAATTGTTTGACAGCACTAAGAGCATGTTATATGTACTGTTACAGTTCCATAAAGTACCTGCAGTTATTTTATCATTAATTCCCCAAATCCACAAGATTATCATTATGGGTAACTGTCACAGTAATTGAGTTATTTGGCCAACATCTTTGCAAAATGAACATGGAATAAACTGTTGCAATGACAATGAAGCAGAAGACGCATGCTCTCCTTAGAGACATATTTATGTCATCTTTTCATTTCAAGCAACGACAATTTCTTCCATATTTCATTAAACAGATATTTCTGTGTTCACTGAGGTAAATATAAAACAATGTTCTTTTTTCTAACAAAAATGCATCGCACTCAATAAACTCTCATGATAAACAAGTTCACAGTTTAGAATGTGCATCACAGCAAGATTATGGTCGACATTCAACCTCATATATTTTGTATGCTAAGCTTTATTTTTTAACTAAATTATAAAGTTATGAACTTTTAACTAAAATATAAAGACCTCCTAGATAGCTAATGTAACATGCACATTTAATTGCTATATCTTTTAATTCCTCCTACCTGCTGTCTCCAGCGTTTGCTACATAGAGTTTCCCCAACAAGTGAATTGCAATCAAGGCACAACAGCCGCCAGAGATGCTGTAAGATTCTTTATCCTTCTCTATCTTGTCGTCCTTTAGAGTGGGAATAAAACAGAAACAGACTCAGTTTCACTGGCTGGTCCTAAATGTAATTGTCCTATAGCATTTTTAACTAAACAGGCAAAGGGATGAAGAAAAATAGCAGACAAATGCTTTATAATTATACCCTTTTAATGCTGCACATTTAAAATTCGATACCAATTTACTATTTATTGCACCTAACAACATGACTTCATCTATTCAATAAATTTAATAATAATATATAATTTTGAAATATCTGTAATTTTAAACTACTTGTAATTTACATTTGTATTTTTTATAATCTGTTGATCTTTTTTTTTTTACATGCATTATAAAAGATGCACTTTAAAATTTTATAAATGTATCTAATAACATGAATTAAATGAATTATTTCAAAAGTCAATTTATAAAAAATAAAAAAAAAGTATTATTGAATAAATTGTTCATTTCTTTATTTATTCTTGAATTGGTACACCTAGTCCTCCATGAAAACCTCCACAGGTTTATCTTTGACAGTTCTCACCATCTCTCTGAAGGCGATCTCTATGATCCCCATCACCAGGCTCTCCACACTGATGTCTTTCTCCATGTGGAAACGCGGCTCATCCAGGAGCCTATCCTGCTCCTCTCCATCTAGGCAGGCTCCTTTTTTCGCCTCAGCCTGGAAGGGGCTTCCGTTTTTAGCCAGACAGATAGGCGGAGGGTTGTTTTGATTTTCAAGAAGATGACACACATCACAAAGCCGTTCAAGGATGATACGTTGTAGGAGTTTGGATGCCATAAGAGCAGCTCCGGAGCCGGCGTGTCCATCAAACACTCCCCAGAAGTGCATAGGAATGCCTGTGGTGTTCTGAAGAGATGAGAAAGGTATGTCATTTCATATGATAGGGCCTTAAGTCAGTGTTCAAGTATACAGTGGGTACAGAAAGTATTCAGACCCCCTTAAATTTTTCACTCTTTGTTATATTGCAGTCATTGCAATCTTGGTCTCATCAGATCAGAGAATCTTATTTGCACTGAGGAGAGGCTTCCATCAAGCCACTCTGCTATAAAGCCCCAACTGTTGGAGGGCTGCAGTGATGGTTGACTTTCTACAACTTTCTACCATCTCCCGACTGCATCTCTAAAACTAGGCACAGTGATCTTTGTGTTCTTCTTTACCTCTCTCACCAATCTGCAAAAATGTATTTTAAATTTATTTATGCTGTGTGTACAATAATGAGGTAAAAAATAAACTTAAATGATTTTAGCAAATGCCTGCAATATAACAAAGAGTGTAAAATTTAAGGGGGTCTGAATACTTTCCATACCCACTGTATATAATGTAAATTAATACACCCAATTGGATAAGTTTGAGACGGGCCCACTAGACTGATTAATTTATTGATTGATTGATTGGTTATTTATTTTATTAGTAAAAATTTACATAAGCTGTATAAAAATCGAATATATATATATATATAAAATTGAATAAAATTATATAAATTGTAATGAATGTAAATAAAAAATATAAATAAAACATTTACTTTGTCAGCGTAAGAACATGACTATTTAGGAGCCTATCCCAGACCTATGCAATTGGGTACATTATATTAAATATTGAATTATTTGAACATTTTATCTAGAATTACTTAATAAATTTAATTATTTGTTTGTTTTTTTGTTTATATAATTCATTATTTTTAGTAACTCTATTTAATTATATATACATATATATATATATATATATATATATACATAAAAATATACAATATATATTGTAATAAAATTTAAATAATTTAAAGAAATATATCCACATAAAAACAAATATACACTTTTATATTTAGTCAAATTACTTATAAATATATGTGTTTCGTTTTAATGCTTTTCTAAGTTGATTTATAAGGTTACAATTTATACCAGTAGGGGGCTAATTGGGTCATGCTAGCTAGCTAGCTGAACCTTGACCTCTTGCTTCACAGTGCAATGTTTTGAATGAACCACAATGTTTACACTCTTTGGGAGCTAAAGATACCAGCTGGAATAGGAGAAAGTATCATTAAAGAAAGCAAAAAAAAAAAAAGCTTCCACTTTAAAGATTTTAATAATTTTGGATAAGCCAATCACACTAGCAGATTAGTCTAGTACTTAGATTAATTATACAATTTAGAAAATGTTCGACAAAAAAACAAAAAGGACGCAATAGACCAATCAGTACCAAAAAGCAATGCAAGATGGCACAATAACATGTAAAGCCTTTTGAAAACCACAGGGGGGCATCTGGGCCCATTCCATATCTTTTCTAGAAACACTCTCCAAATCTCAATTTCCTGTCATTACCTGTTGACAAGATTAACTCAGAGAGCTTACACTCGCTCAGTCATGTCAGATCAACAGCCGGCTGGGGAGGCCTGTGGCAGCAGCAAACGTTTGTGGCTGGATCTCTATTCCGAGTCAAGTGAATATGTGGCCTTGCTATCCTTTTATCGGCCTGTTTTTCTGTATATAGGCTCTTGCAGACATGCAGCACAGCAGATGATAGGATGATGTAATTGATTTAGAGGAGCTGAGAGGGGTATTAAGTGGGGGAAGGCAACGCCACGTGATGCAAGCAGAAGCGAAGGGAAAAGAGGAGAGAGGTCAGTGTCCTGGATAACAACCTCGCATAAGTAAACACTGCTGGAAAACTACCTGCGATGAACTTTACTGTTTCTCGTTCGCATTAATTAGATTAAATAGAGATGCCACATGATAATAAATCTCCTGGCAACCACACAGCATCATGCTCAGAAGACATAAGCAACTCCCAAAATCTAGTTCTGTACATTTTACTGTCAACAAAACCAAATACAGATCAACCACTGCATAATTTGTAATAATTACTAATACTATATTCGTAAATTGTAAGATAATGTAACTTGTAATAGAATGTAAAAATAATGATGTGCCCAAAAAAATAATAACAGTGTGCTCAATATAATTAATTCCTTTATATAAAGTAAATTTTGTGCACAAAATAATAATTAATGTATTACCAGTCAATATATGGTTGCTGACTGCAATATAGATCATACATTTTAATTTCTTCAATTAATAAAAAAAAACCAATCAGTTCTTGTATTGCAAATTTTTCAAACCAGTTTGCTTTTAGTTAGTTAATAAATGGCATAAAAAGAAGAAAAAATGTATAAAAGGACCCTTTTAAGAGAAAGGAGTAACAGGGAGGATTCCTTCACAAAGCCTCAGACGCCACAATCCTCCTTATTCATGTCACAATATCCAGCTGGAGTCACTCGTTGTTTATACCAGAGGGCAGAACTGTGTCCAACTCACAAACTCCATCACCCATCATGCCTCATTCCTGGACTGATCACACTCACACCTGCACCTCATCACCACACAAACACCCACTCACTGCGAGGTCTTGTTTTCCATGTGTAACAGTTCTAAGCATTTCTACCCGTGTTTGTTTTCCCATTTGTGATCCTTATATTTTGATTGTTTGTTGCCTGCCTAGATTCCTGCTTAAATTCTCGACCTCGATTCTGCCTTGTCTCCATTGTCCTGTTTTGCCGGTATTTGACCCTGCCTGTCTGACCTCGAATAAAGCTTGCACATGGATCTGCACGCCTCCGTCCCTGTTGTTTCAATTCAATTGTCCATGCAAAATGATCTAAGAGGATGTTTCCCACTTTTGCACTGGATTACATGTTATTATGGGGTAAGACAGACGAAAGGGTCAGACTGCGGATGAGGATCAGAGAGCTCAGTCTTATGCTCACATAGAAACACACTTTGAAGGTCATAATTTCAGGACTGGTGAAAACACAGCCTAGACCACATCACATGACCAAAACTCTCACACGGAAAAAAAGAAGTTTCACTTCAACATGTTGCTGAGAAACAAAAGCCTTTTGAATGTCAGCTTGTTTCAGAAACCTCAGCTTCATTTGTATCATTCGAGATCTGCGATTATGCAATGAAGCACGAGATGCTGTTCTACATTTTGATTTAGTTTTAAATAACTGAGTTTCCCATGAGGGCTATGAGCAGGGTACTGACCAATCAGCAACTAGAACCAGAACTATACATTTTATAACCTGTTAATGCACAAAATCCACTGTTAACTGGTGGACTGGTGCAATTCTATGAAAGCCTGTTTCTGTAGCTGAATAAAAAAATAAAACAAGGTACAGTAATTGCGAATTTTTATCTCACAATTTTTGTCTCAGAAATGCATGATGCACATATAAACTTGCCTAAGTCAGAACTGAGAGATATAGACTCGAAAATTCTATTATTTTTCAAGCAATTGTGAGTTAATATCTCTTCATTCTGATCATATCATATCTCTTCAAAGTCTGAATTGTCAGTATGCTTGTTACAAGCTGTTTTACCTTTCATAACGATCACCAGGGGGTTTGATTCAGAAGCAAACTTTGGTACATTTCAAGAACTTTCTTGTTCTTTAATGAAGTTTCAAAATTCCAGGCCTTCCAAGTATTTCTGGATTTTCTTTAAATTTAGATTAGGTTTCTGCAACAGATGCCTGAGCTCATTGGGATCTCCGGGATCAGTGAGCTCAGTGCTCTGTCAGCATGCTAAATCTTTCATAATCTTACCTGAGACCAGTTTTGACCAGTTCAATTGATCCACAACAATCCCATTAAAAAACAGATTAGGTGTCTTATATATATATATATATAGATGTTTTAGTGGATTCATAAACATTGACACCATGGATTTGCAGTGAAGACTTGCATTATCATTGATTTCAACAGAGTTTGGCGTTATCATGCAAATAGCAGTCTACATCCTGCACTGGTCTTTTCAGGGAACTGTGTCTAAGACTTACCCCACTGTCCTCCAGTAACATGGAGCTGCGCTGCTGCTTATTACTCATCTTCTTTATATACAGAAGCTCGCAGGAAGCCTGGTCTTCATTCAGCATGCTCTTCCCAGCATTTATCACTCTGAAAGAGAAATCAAATCACTTAATCATTTATTTAAAAATACTAATATTGTAAAATATTATTACAATTTAAAGTAACTGCTTTCAGTTTAAGTAAAAAAAAAGTAATATATTCTGTGATGTTAAAGCTGAATTTTTAGCATCATTACTGCAGTCTTCAGTTTCACGTGATCCTTCAGAAGCCAGAAAAATAATATCCTGGTATACCTGGTCTCATAAAAATATTACCCTTTGTGCACTTACTGCACGTGTCACCGCAGTTTCAAAGAGGGATGTCTGCTGAGTGGCTCTAAAACACAGGTTCATTATGTGAACCCTGGCACATTTTAATTACGTTGATATAGGTACATTTTGCTATGTTTTAATTACGTTAAATATCCAGGGACTGTCACTAAAGGTTAATGCTCTATCATGTTAGAAATATGCTCTACACCAAATTCAACCCTAAACCTACCCAATAGTGTTAACAAATGCAAAACATATGTAAAAAGGTTCGTTGATGCAACCATGTCCTTTCCTTTTATGCAGATTTGAACTGTTTTGTTGAACTGTAGTTACACAGGATTCAAACCAGAGCTCCTCGCCTCTCATCTTTGTACTCTGTGAGCTACCGAACAAACCTACCATCTATGAAAACTCATAGACATGAAGCTGGATATGTGTGATGCTAAAATCCAAAAAAAGAGTCAGTTTTCAAATCTCCCAGCGTATTAATATTGTTGCAGTCACATGATATTCTTCAAGTAATTGTGCGAAAATTAAGCTTTATTAATCAAAACTCTATAAATTTGTGTGAAAATGAATAAAAAGTGAGTTTTACTGCCTCTAGTGTTCATTTCTTTTGGAAACTGCAGTGATACGTACTTATTGGTACATATTGCGTGTCTCGCTAGAAAGTGCACCCAGGTACATTAATGCCATGGGACCAGGTATAAATTTTTTTTATTATTATCAGTGTTGAAAACAAATGCTGCTTAATCCATTATACTTTTTTCAGGACTCTTTGATCAACAGAAAGTTCAAAAGGATAGCATTTATTTAAATGTTCCATGATACTGAGTTGGAAAGAGTAATTCTAAATGATGCTACCGAATTGAGCTCGGGATTTCTTTTACCACAGAAGAGGGGGAAAAGAGTGACACAGTAATCTGCTGGTCTGGGCTGGCAAACCTGATCCATATATGAGGACATAAAGTAAGAGATTCATGGATTTTATACTAGAGTGTAAAAGAACAAAAGATGTCAGAGGGTTCGTGATCAGTGCAGCACAGCAATTCTGCACACTATAGTCTCATAAAATGTAGTATCAAGACTGTATGTCCTGTAATGATGAGAAAGACATGTGATGTGCCTCTTTTGCTGCAAGCATGAAAAAAATGTAATGTACGATGCAGTGAGTGACACAATGACCTTCGCTGTTTGCTGCAACCCTGCGTCAAAAATAAACAGCTAAACAATTCCATTCTCATATAGATGCAAATATAGTTTAGTAGTCTTCTGTACTAGCAGGTTCTAACTAATTTGTACAACTTTAGTTATTAATTAAAATATATACACTGTTTACAAATCAGTAAAGAAAATGTTTTACAGTTTAGATTTTGTTTTACTGTGCCTGTCTATCTGATCAGATCCAAAGCAAAAATATGTATTGGAAATGACTGAACAATATGCCCTTCTGTCCCCATTTGTACAGTAGGTGCAACTAATTGTGTTTTGAGAACACCGATTATGCAGCTACATATCACTTCTAGTATGACGACAGTCTAGCATGAAGAGAAACATAAAGCCATTATTTCCCAAATCTGGATTATAAAAAACCCCATTCTCTTCCTAATCCGCTGAGAGCAGTAAGATGCTTCAGGCTACGGTCATGACCCAGCAGACCTGACGGGGTATTTAGAAACGTTAGGGGTCTTTTCTTAAACGGTTTGTGACTATTTCTCAGTTTTTCTTCTACAAATGGAACACTAAGCAGTGTCAAAGTCCAGAGTGATTTCTTAAGCTCTGACAATGGAAAATAATTCAAAGCATTAGCAGAAAGAAGGCCCGTCTGTGGTAGACAACAGTATTTGTATCAAACAGGTTGACATATCATCTAAATATGAAATGCTAATGATTTTTAAACAATATAGCTGTGTATAGTGAAAAGCACAATACAAATGAATTTGAGCTGAATAAAACTACATGGTTTTAGATTTAGATTCAGCTGACAAAGTGCCACTTTAAGCCCCTTTCAAAAGAGGAAGTGTCTCCTTGCAGCAAGTTCCTTCTTCTAAAGTCACTTCACTTCTGCCACATTAGGTTTCAAAACAGTACGATTTCTTTAAATGAAAGTATCACTTAAAATAGAAAATTTTCAAGAGAACCATGACTTTATGTGTACTGTAAAGGAAGCAGAAATTAAGGCACTACAGAGTAGAGGAATATGGAGTAAAGCCACAAACTGAACCGTTTATTAGTAAGGCTTTTTCACCAGACAATAAAGTCACAACTAGCATTTCCTGTCTGGGTGACTGACAACGGTTTTCTCTCTTGAGAAGAGCAGTCAGTATTCTATGTGCTAAGTCTTCTGAAGGAGCCCCTTTATAATATTAGAAAGGGGCTGAAGTTCATTTTTATGAACATGTCAGCATAATGTTAACCATTTGTGCAGCACGCATTTAGTGCAAACCACCACAATCAACTAACTCTGTAACTACATGTCAACTAATTCTCTGTCATTTGCATGTCTACTATCTCTCAGAGTAGACTGTTAGGGGTAGATTTAGTGGAATAAGTTGACATATACTTGCATAAAGTTTCTGACAGTCAGTGTGATGTATGTCTGCTGGTGGAATGGTAGAACTACAGGAAAAAACATTTCTCTCCATGGACAGCTATACAAGCATTTGAAAAAAAATATATTTATTGGAAACACTGCAAATTATGGGCGATTTTTGTTCCTAGTGCACATATTATAATTTTACTGAAACCGAAGCTGGTATTGTGTGTAAATACCAAATTAGAACAATATCGAGTTACACGTCATTGATCTGACACTCTCAAAAGAGTTTCCATAATGAAGTGCCTCTTTAGGCTAGAGTATATAAACATAATGTCTTTATTTAATGGCATTCAAATGTCTACTTTATCAGTCACATACACTTGGTTAGCATAATCTTTGACACACAGGAAATGTTTGCTTAACAAACATCCTTCTTCATGCGATAAATGTGACTGTTAGAGTATTCCTAATCAAACCCTATAATCACTATCTGTGTGTTTTAAAAGGAAGATTACTATGTGCATCCCACATGGAAAGAACCATATGAGGATATATGCGCATATATGAAACCTATTTGCAGTATATATGCACCTGTATGATAATGTATATGCTCTATATATGCATATATATATGCCACATATAGGCAAAATTGAGGTCCATATATGTGCATATACAGGCCATATAGGTCTCCTGTATTGCTTCTTTATATCCACATATATATATATATGTATATACAAGATATGTCTCCTATATAGCTCATGGCAGGATCTGGTCATTTTAGCTCAAACTCACTTTGGCAACTGTCCTACTTGATGCCTAGCTCATATTTTCTATTATCAAGGCAATAACTAAGAACTAACTAACTAAAAAAAAAAAAAAAATTATTAAAAAAAAAAAAATAAAAAAAAATCTACATTTTGGCCTTTTATTTATGTTGTCTAGCAGCTATGGATTTGAATAATTTTGTATATATTGTATATATATATTGATATATTGTATTGATACATATGTACATATATTGACCTATATGTACATATAATATAGGAAAACTATATTAAAAACCTATAACAAAACCTATACTAAAACATATATGTTAATATAGGTCATTTCCATGTGGGATTATATGACTGTGTATGAATTTATCTTCACATAACTGTGAGCTCAGGGCAGGGATACAGCTTCAATATAACTCGAAAAACCTGATGAGCAATTCTTCACCTCCACCCACTGTGTTTAAGAATAGAGAATAAATGAAATCCTTTTTATGGCATCGTGTATCTTGACTTGCGCCTGCTGACTTACTCAGTTGTCAATCTAAAAGGCAGAGAAAAGAAAGTATATCCCATTTTTTGGATAATTAATACCGTTTGCACTGACCCCTCCTTTAATAACCGTACAGAGTTGTGTCACTTAAACCACTCAGGTCAAACTGTTTTCAAATCTGACCAGGTTTTAGAGCAGTGTTAACATGATAATGAAAGCACTGTCTCTTAAGATATCAAAACTGAAACATAGACACAAATCTAGATACACAAGTCTAACTCACTAATTGCCTAATTGGATGTTGGGTGACTGAATGACTGGTTTCACCCATGCCTAAGGAAATTCATGTATTGTGGCGTGGGTGCTTGCTGCGGCATGGATCTATGTAACTTTGCCAGCTTGGCAACACCATGTAAAGCCAATCTGCTTGATCCACAGAGAATGACTCAGCGATGTCTTATAGATAATAAGTGTGTGTGTTTCTGTGTGTGAGAGAGAGAGATTAAGAGTAAAAAACAAGAATTTAGTGAGTCTAGTTCTGCCATTAATCTAAAGTCTTTTAGATTGATCCTGGTTGCAATTACAATGAAACTATGGTGCAAAAGCCATATAAAGGTATTATTATATAACCTATTCTTATGTGGTCTTATTGAAGCATCATGACAGCATGTGTGAGTAATAGATATTTAAAGTTATTCACTGAAAACCTTATTTTGACTATTTTGAATTTTGAAGTTGGTTTAGTTTACAACACCATTTGGAATGAATAATTTATTAAACTAACTGATCTGACTCTCAACCCCCAGATTCCAAAAACTATCAACAGACTTTCGTCAAAATAGAGGCGTATTTCAGTTTTTACAGGAATGAAAACAAGGCTGTGAGTAATAGAAGTCCAGTGCATTTAGTGGAAACAACATAAAGACGATTGTTCATGTAAGGACATAGCTTTTAGAATAAACTTTCATTAAGCAAATACTACATAAGCTGTTTTGGGAGTTAAAATGACATGTTCTAGGACAGGGGTTCCCGAACACGTTCCAGGCGGACCCCCAACACTGCACATTGTCTCTTTTTTGTCTGACACATCCATTTCAGCTCCTGGAGTCTCTACTAATGAGCTGATGATCTGATTCAGGTGTGTTTAATTAAGGACACATGGAAAACATGTGCTGCGTCCGAAATCGCAAACTGCTTAAGTAGGTACTACATTTAAAATTGTACGTACTACCCAACCGTTAAAACAGTACGTTCTATATAGTATGAATGTGGGTAGTATGAATGGAACTCGGACGTACCACATCCGCCATTTTGATGTTGTCACGTGTCGTCACAACAGCGCGACAATTTAATTTCGCCTAAATGAATTTCGAATGCTATGAATTCGGACAAACTACTCGCCTCGCATACTGTTTTTTCGCGTACTATATAGTAGGGAAGTAAGCGATTTCGGTCGCAGCAATGCAGTGTTGGGGGGCCTTCAGGAACTTGGTTGGGAACAACTGATCTAGGACCTTTGTATAGTGCATGCCATGGACCCTTTTCACATTTCTGGCTTTCTCCACAGCGGAAGTCGTCATAGTAGGGTAAACTTGAATAGCAGGGAATGGGACAGTACCACAAATATATTTTTTGCATTCCCATTTGATGAAATAGCAAAATAAAAACTCCACGATAGTGTTTTGATGACATCTAATAAAAAGAAAAAAAATAGAGAAAGACCGATAACGGCAGTCAAAAGAGAGAACGATGTGAAATTTAGAAGCACCCTCGCATTAGCGTAAACTATCTTTTTGTAATTAGACGCAAAGGTAATCCAATACAAAACATGGCGTTATAAATGTGCAAACATTTAACAAAAAAAATTACAAATAAGAAAAACTTTTAAGGATTTATGATGCTGTTAAATGCGTCATCACAGTCTAAATATAAAATAGCCTCGTAGTCTCATTTTCATCCATGTTAAGCTGATTAAGGTCTATGAAGATTGTATTTTGTTGTATTTAGTCTGTCTTCAAAACATATCACAGAAGATATATAGAACATGGTACTTTTATGGATCTTCAGTTCTCTTTACAGCTTCAGTTCTCAATGAATTAGAATCACATGGAAAACAGCTAGTAACACTATCTTGCATACTTAAATCCCAAAAATACATCATATTTAGTGATTTTGACCGTTTCATGTGGACTTTGATTTGCTGATCAAAATGATCACTATCAATGTCTGCTGAAACTTTTGTATTTACCTTCACCTTTGTTTGTTAGCGTGTGTGTGAGCACATGCTAAAGCGACCAGCTACAAAGTGTTTGTTTCAGCACTCAGTTTCAAATGCTGTCATCACACGGCCTGAAACAAAGTTCTCCTCTTGTATTGTAGTTAATAATAGATTAAATAACCAGAGGCTAACGGGGCTTGTTTCAGTATCTGGGCCTGTTCTCTCTCAGTCTCTCTTTCTTCAGCTCCACACACTGGGCTTAGAGAAGGTCTATGTTATATAAATATTGCAATTTTTTCAAACAACCTAACATTATGTTCATTAATTTGATGGTATGATTCAAAGGCTGCATCATCATCCTGGCTTTAATCTTGGCCAGCGTCTGCAAGTACAGCCTTGATCTTCACTCAACAGACCACGCCTGATGAAAGTCGAGGTTCCTATCCCTTTTGACTATGACTTTTCTTACTTAATACTTTTCTATGATTTAAATAATAATAAAAAAAGGTCAAAGAAAAGAAAAATCACATGCACTGCAGTTTTTAAAAATGTATCCACTAATAATACAGTTCTTTATCACTCATTAATGATATCCACACTCTATAAAACAATCCAATTACTGGCTTTGTCCATATTTCACCCAGCATTTTTTTTCTCAGTATATTAACGTGTGACATTACTATCTTAATATTATAATGTTTTATTTATATAAAATATTATATAAATAAATAAACAATTATAAATAATAAAATGTATTAAACATCCATAAGAAAATAGAAAATTTTGATAATTTAGTAATTGCATAAATGCATTATAGCATTTATAACATAAATGGGTAAATAAGTTTGCTTCCTTGCAAATTATTTAATTACTTTAATTATTTTATTTTCTCAACTAGGAAAATTGTAAGACCTGAGATTTCCTTTTAAATTACAACCATAATAAGTGTGCTTATCATGACCATAATGCAGCAATATCATAACGGACCGATCATACCAATGCATCCCTGGAACCCGGGACAGTGCTCCCAGGTGTCTCCCTCTGCTCTGACAACATCCCTGAGGCTGAGCCTAACCAGAGTAATGCACAACCACTAAAGGAACTCCCATTCAAGGTTTACTTTTAGGCCTGGGATTCAGGCATTTGCCGGTTTTTAACACTGTGTTAATCCCTCATCTGCACAGGCAGTGGGAATGCACTGTACTGTGGTACACTCTACTTCCTGTACTGTGGTAAAGATGCATTCAATAAGTGCTACAGTGTACCCTGACATATGCAGCATTTTCATGTTTAAACACAAAAGATTTCAGCAAACTGTAAGCTACGTCATTATTCCAGTGAAAACATTCCAACATTGCAGCGGACTCTGGAACGCTGGGAGGAGGAGGATGATGAGGATGAGCCATTGCCCTTGGTTAGACGTGACATATAACCTTCCTGGGCAATGACGTCACTCCAGCCGTATCGTTTTTAACCCACAATAGATGTATTATGCGCGTCTTAGACAAAAACGCAAGACTCACTCCGCGTATCCCGTTCGCCAGGGCAGCCTGCCGTCTCTCTTGAGCGCGATGACCGGTCTGGACGCGTGCTCGGTGGAGTACTGCAGCAGCTCCGGTGTCAGGTCCAGAAACTCGGGTCTGCCGTAGGGGAAGCGCGGCGGCAGCCCGTCCGTGCCGCCGTTCTGCGCGGATCCGTGCTGCTGCTGATGGTGGTGGCTGTGCGGGATAATTCCGCCCACCAGCGAGGACATGGCATTTTTAACTTTGCTTATCATCGCAATAAAATATGTGACATCAGCGGCGCGCGAGGAACGGTAATCTTAACGATGCGACCCTACGCGAGCTAAGCGGCAAAAACAAAACGCACAAACGCGTACGGTGGTTCAGTCGCGATGCAGGAAGCGATCGACCCCATGTGACGATTTGACAGAGAATGTTTTCCTCATCGAAAAAATCCTCTCCCTGCAGAGTGTGTATCATCACCCGAGAGGCTTATATCCGCCTATAGCACGGAAGATGAGAGTGCTGTATGCTATAGCACTCTCAGCCGACCAGCCACTGAATGTACAGCGACCACTCACTTATACCATGACTGTCAGGGGATGACTATTTTACAAGGATTTTCGTCATTTCAGTTAATTTTATAATCATATTAATAACAATAATATACATACATAATAAGAAAAATTACGATTATTATTACAATTATTATTATAAAAATTATATATAATTTTCCACCTATACTATGACTTTCAGGGGGATGAACTTTTACAAGGATTTTCGTCATTTCAGTTAATTTTAATTAAATTAGAAGAATGATGATTAGTATTATTATAGAATTATGTATAATTTAATAATAATAATGATGATCATTATTATTATAAATATCAATTAAAAACGATGTACATATATATTTTAAATATAAATAAAAACTTTTATAATAATATATGTAAATATTGTATTTTTTATAATATTATATATAATTTTATAATAATAATGTATTTATTAATTATACATTTATAATAAGGCTTTTTATTATATATATATATATATATATGTATATATATATATATATATATAATATGAATTTTCTAGTTTTTCAATCAATTAAATAAAACTACTTTAATATAAAGCATTATAATAAAATATTTTGTTCTTGTAATATATATATATATATATAAATATAATTGTTTATTTAATATTTCCATTAGTAATATTTTCATATCTATTCGTTTTGGAATGAATGGTTTGTTCTTTTTAAGTTTTAAAGTCTTTTAAATGATAATAATGATACTTAACCTTAAACTGACATTGTATTATATTATTTTATTTTAGTGAACTATCCCTTTAAGATAGAATACACAATACACTCTCTGTTATTGCAATAACAGGCTCTAAAACTTTGGTTTCTCGCTTTAAATTGGGTAGAATTATAAAGGGAGTTTTACTTTTGTAAAGGACTGCATTCAAGATAGATAGCTAGATAGATAGTTAGATAGATAGATAGATAGATAGATAGATAGATAGATAGATAGATAAAAAAATGCATCAAGAAAATAGATAACAAAAAAAATGTAAGTCCACTAATGATGTTTACAATGAAAGCAGAGTAATTGATGACAGATTTTGTATTTATTTGTGTTTTAGTGTACTGTCCCTTTAAGACAAAATACATGCTACACTCCCTTGAATTTGGATAGCAAATGTAACACATTAACACATGATTGTGCATCATTAAAACATCTTTGTTGAATGAAAGGTGTCTTTGACAAGCTCTCTGGGACTGCAGTGTTTCCCATGAGATGCCTTGAAAAGAAATGATGCGCTAATAACTCTATTTCAAACCCCAATGGCTTTGTTTTCTTAGTAATATAATCAAAGACAAGAGGAATATGCTAAATCAAAGTTGCCTTCAGATGTTCGATATTCTCTCAGAACCCTGATGTGCTTCTTCTGAAGGATTCTCTCTGCTCTCCTCCGTGTTCTGAGACCATGAAGAATCCATGACTGCTGTTTAATGTGACACTGGTAAACATTTCAAATACCATATCTGATACTTTTATCATGGAAGCCTGTCAGGGTTCGCCACAGTCGTTCTCAGAGGCTAAATTGAGCTAGATAGATAACAGACTAATAAATAAATGCATAAATAAATATAATAATGTTATTTAAAAGCATGAGCCTGGTGTTATTCAATATGATTCATTTGTTGCTTTCCCTCCATTCATTCTCTTTCCCTTTCTTTGCTCTCTCTCAGGTTCTCTTAACAAACAAAATGAAGCAGCTACTTGAAAACAATAATCTTTGAGTGTTATCATCAGTATTATCATTGCATTGATTGCCCATAAGAGTAATTACCATTTAGTTGCCTAGCAGGCAGGCTGACTAGAGCAACTCAAACCTCTTTACAGTCACATACACTTATATCTCTATGTTCATTCATCATATTACTTCTGGCTATGTAAATGCTGCATAGGATGCAAACTGAATGTAGGTATTGAAGTAATAGTTTACATAAACAAATAAAGATAGATAGAGAATTGCTAATTCATTTTTCATTTGTTAGTCTCACAAAGCACTTTATCTCAAAACTCCAACGGACTAAGAGTCTTACTCATGCAATATTTCACTACTTTTATGGTGTTTTATGGTAGTTTGGTGCTTTATAAAATATCTAGGTCAAGCATATAGACGTCCAACGACAACAACATAAACAAACGTTACTGCGCATGCATACTATTGTGGCCCTTCCTGGTAGACATCCCAATAGAATCAATAACAGCATCTAAGTCCATCTAGAGTAGTTTTTTTTAATAACAAGCAAAAAATATTCGCTACGTAAATCAGAAGGATTTATCAAAAATGCAAACTCATTCTCTTGCCAGCAGGAGTAATTTAAACGCAAGAAGTGAGGGGTTTCCGCGGTGACGGCTGTAGATAGAGCAGCTCTACAAACTATGCAAGATGAAATAATAAAAAAGACATTTTCTAAAGACAGTCTTCCTTCAGAAATACAGTGATATAAAAACACACTTGCCTTGGTTTGATTTTTAAACCTGCATTAAGTGCTCATGTTTAGTCAACGAAGCCTTTTGGAAAATCGGTCCGTTTTGATATTGGGGCAGGCCCACAAATAAATAAATGTTTGGGAAACACATCTCACAGCACAGTAACCTGAGACCAACTTAATTAGCCTTCTCATTATTAACTGCATTTGTAGCCCCGTGACACTAACCAGACCGCTAAACAAACACAGACCGGAAGTTAACTTAGCGTCTATAGAGTTTATAATACGAAATAAACACTATAGGTCTCTAATCAATTAACAACTTTTTTGGGATTACATTTTCACTAAATGATTGTTTCTCGCTTCTTCGATTTCACTAGTTCCCACTACCTCGGCGATAAAATAGCTTGTTTGGCAAACTGTCCGGGGGACAGGCAGGGAGCCCGGCGGCCTCCGAGCCCTAGGAGGTTTAACCCTCTAGGAGGCTAGGGTTAACAGATGCTCGGAGCCCAGCCTGGTCCCCGCGTGCCCCCCGAAGGAAGTGGAGAACTCAGCAAAACGAGGAACCTTTCGCGAGGGTCGGCTTTAGCTCGGGTGGCGGAAGGGGAGGTGGAGGAAGACAAAAAACGCAGAAGCCGAGGATAGGGAGTGAGCGGTATTTAAAGCGGAGGAGGAGAGATTCGCGGGGTTATCAGTAATAAGGAGATTGGTGGCAGCTGCGGCCGTTCGTGCGTGCTCCTCCTGAAATTCGATTAATTGCTTAATCGTCATGTAAGTATGCCTTATTGTGTTAACTTAAATTAAATAAAATTCTTCTTTTTTTTGGTCACGTTTTTATGTTTGCTTGCTTGATTTAAAACAAGCTTTTGAGCTTTGATGTTAAATATAACTTCTATTCCTGTTGACACAATAAGACTTTCCTCCTAGATACTGAGCTATAAAAAGTAAGCTGTAATATTTTCATTGTACAGTGGCATGTAAGGCCAAGTTGTTATGTTCTTGTACATGTCTGAAGTGTGCATGGACAACTTAAGTTTTTCGTACTTCAAGAGTAATCTGCACTTTAGATGTACCTTAAGAACAAACATTATTACAGTTCAGGTTATCTGCAGCTCAATAACAGATTCTCTAGTGGCTTTTCATTTTGCCTCCTACATAGTCTGAATATTCCGTGATAAGGAGGTTCTGTGTTGATTGAGTTTTTACCTCTGCGGGATTTCAGACCTTTACGCCTGACTCAGGTTTAAATGAGTTCACTCAGTTCACACTGACACACACACACACTTTTGATGAACGACTGCAGTGTTTAAATGAATTTATACTCTTCCACATTACACACTGTTTTTTAATCTCACAAATCTGGGTTGCTGTAAAATCCAAATGTATGCTTTGCTTACAGGGTTTACTGAAGATTTTTTAGCATTGTGATGCTATTTTAATAACAATAGCACACAGATTGACCTCATGTGACCTTTAGCACAGACATGCAGTGCCTTCAGTTTAACAAAGACAAATTAGGTTTCGAACGGTCAAAAAGGATGAGTTACTGTGACCTGGACATACTGACTTACTTATAAGATTCACCGATGAAAATTCTTATGTGTAACTCCAATGCCCTCTTCTAAACACAGACGCAGACCTCCCCTGAGCAGGATCACATGGTTTTCTGGACAGAGCTCCAGACACAGGAACATCTGCTCTACTTCTCCTCAGACTGGGGCCAAATCTCCAACCTGACCAGACTGCACACAGCAGGTCGGCATGAGTAATGCACACACAGGAGGTCAGCTATTGCGTAACACACACACACAGGCCCAGACAATTGCATACACATACACATGCACACACACACACACACATATAAAGTGACTCAGATATACTGTAGTGTTCCTAAATCAGTCTGCCTTATATGCTCTGGAATTCTGCTGTATACATATCACTACGCAAACAACGTGTAATTGCAGTCAAGCAAAGAAGTAATATGCTGCTAATAATATGTAGATGATTTTATTGAATGTGTTTCAGTGGGGGATGGTGGTAATATTGATATTATTCAATTAATATCACTATAGTTAATGCAGTACTAACAATGAAGAATGTTAATTCTTCCATATGCAAATACATTTAACATTTAAAGTTGTATAAAGAATGTTATTTCCTATTTTATGACTAAGTTATGCAAATTAAATGTGGACAGTTGTGTATTTATGAATTAACATTAGATTAATAAATGCTTTGGAATTTTAATGTTCATTGAATATAAATGATCAGTTCATGGCACTGAATATATTATCAGATTTAACTTAGAATGATAGAATTGAATATATTATGTAGTAAAATTATTGCCATTAATTTTATTGTAAAGTGTTAATTATTGCAACTAATATGTAATTGCATTTTAATTACCAAATTAAACTTTATTATGAAATGTTAATTGCTAAACTAAATATGTTATTTAGCAAAATTATTGCAATTTATGTGTTTATTTTATTATACATTTTTAATCATGTATAAACATATTATTTACTAAAAAGATTGCAATTATGTATTTGTTGTTTTTTTTACAAATTTGCCTTGGTTGTTAAGTGTTAATCATTTAACTATGTTATTTAGAAAAAAATATTGCAATTAATATGTATTTTATTCTCTGATTTATTATTTTATTATATTATTATTATTGTTGTTGTTAATTTTTGCCATTAGTAATTATAGCTTTTATTACAAAAATAAATAATTTATATATTTTTTTATTTAAAATAAATGTTAAAAATTGTTGTAGTGTTAACCAATTAACTAAATATATTTTTTATTACAATTATTTCTATCTAGGTGTCATTTTATTTGTGTTTATTCACTACAAATTAGAAAATGTAATTAATACAGCTATGAATGAGACTGCACTGAAATCTGAGTTGAACTGAACTGATTCACTACAATGAATCAGACTTCCTATGAGCAAGGGGAAGTATTTTATTTTATGTGTGCACTAAAATGTGGCGAAGTAGAGTTTATTCTCGCTACTCATTGTAAAAAATTGCTTCTTCCTGTTTTCAAAACAGCTATTATACTGGCACACCACAGGGAAAGTAATACTTTAACTCAGTAACTCAAAAGCACTGCACACAACACTGTCGATAACATTCACAACAATGTGCTGAGGACAAACCACTGCATGCACACACATCATTTGCAGGAATATTATAACCGGCAAAATAGCAATTTCTGCTTCAATTTTTCCCTTCGTATATCGTCCGCTTTCGACCCGTCTCTTCATAACCCCCCACCCTCACTCTTTTCTGAGTCGCTCTTTGTCTGACAGGGTGCGATGTCATTATCTGAAGGATAGAGAAATGTTCCGGTATGCTGTCAATTGCTGTCTCTTTCCCATCACCAAGGTGCTTTTCTCTCACATTCTGGGTCGCCGTCTCTTTCCCTTCTTGCTTTTCTCCTATCAATATTTCAGAAGGAGAATGGACAATTTTGCCATAACTTGTTTTGGTGGAGAGGAAAATTGCCCAACTATTTGTTAAGCCGTTTTGAAAGCTTTTGAAGACGTTGCTGATTTCCCCCAGTAATAAAGTATTGACTTGCATCCTATTTCACTGTCATTTTTATTTATTTATTTATTTATTTTCATTTACCAAAGATGCATGTGCAAAGGACACATCTTTTTAAATTCATGTGTTTTTTTTTTGTATAGGAATATTGATCTAAAGGATCATTCTGAGCCAAGATTTAAATGCAAGTTTTAAATAATAAATATTATTTTGTAAAATATTTATGTATGTTAAAAAAAAAAGTGGAAGATATTTTATATCTCTTAATAATAATAATTATTATTACTGGTTGATTACTGAATGTTGGAATTGTCCATTCCAAAACAAAACAAACAACTAATAAATAATTGTAACTTCGTATTAGATGTATGTATATAAAATTAATTTACATTTATATAACTTATAAGATTAGTCACTTATTAAACATTAATGCTTTCAAATTAATAATAAAAGTTTTTCTTAACATAATATATGTTTGTGTACTGGTTATTTATGATGTATAAAAACACCTTTAGTATATATTTTGAAAATATTTACAGATTTATACATTTATATTATTATCTCCTATATATAAATATATTTAATATATAAAAATCATATTTTTCTTAAATATATACATGCATGCGTTTGTATATATACACGCATAAATAAATATACACAAAACACACCTAAATGTTAGGTAAACAGTTTTTTGTTTTTTGGATGCATTTATTTGCAATTAATCGTTTGAAAAGAACTACTAAAAATAAAATTATATGATTACAGATGTAATAAATCCGTTTTTCTATCTGTATGAAAAAATATTAATACATGGTTGCCACTTAATAATTTTGACTTAATAATTTTTAATAAATTTGATTTACTGTTACAATGGAAGCCTACTGGAAAATTCAGTGTTTAAAACACAAAAATGCAGTGCTTTTTTATGCTATAGTGGAGTTGAAATATTGAATATGATATTGTACACAAGGTTAGTATTGACATTATCATGTTAACACTATAAATATTTAGTAGTATTTTCCAAGTGTAATGTCCAATATACTTCTTTTAGTAAGCCCATTACTGTAAACAAATTTTTTTTCATACATCACATCGCATTAGTATTGAACCCAAAACATTTAAACTGATTTTAGGTAAATAAGTGATCATATCTGCTGAAATACTGGTGACTAAATGTAATGAACCCATTTCCATCGTCTTTTGTTGATGTACTGAATGACACAGATCCTCCGGTGAGAGATATATTTAGAGTGCACACGCTTCACTTCATTCTATTTGTCATTTACAAAGAACTTTCATGACCCAATACAGTCACACGGATCAAAGGGAAGGTGTGTGATACGTCTGAACTGCGATCTCATATCCAGCTCTCGTGTGAATTCACCAGTTGAATTTTATACAGCAATACTTTCCTTCCCTCTTTAACATCTTCATTTCCAACAGGGCCCATAGAGACCCCCCTCATCCCATGAAAATGTATGCAGTTATTTGTTTGGGGGTATTTGTTGAAAGCATGCATAAAATATGAAAAAAAAGAAGAAAAAAAAGAAAAATCTATTCTGTGATGCAAGGCCTCCTACCAAACTGCAACATTGGCATTTTCATTTAAATTTTTAAAATCCCAAACACTATTTGTGAAAAAATGCAAATGCTGTATTAATATTCCACATGAAAGAGGAGCATCAGTCATGGATTATATAATTCAAATGAAAATGTTTTGTATTAGGTAACATTTGCAACAGAGAATAATGGACAAGGCGAGGAGAAGAAAAAAACTCGAGCACAGCAGTTTTGCGAGAGAGAAGCAAACGCTGCACATCCCTACCATGATGACACCTTACAGAAACCACTGACATTGAAAAACAACGAGGAAAAAAAAACACACCCAGGTTCGAGTAATGCTTCCCTTTTTTTTTCTCCTGGAAGTCAGTTTGGCTGTGCAGTGGAGCAGAGCGCGGGCCGGAGCATCGCTGATGACACAGTAAAAACTGATTCATAATTAAGTCAGACCAGCCGAGCTTCAAGCTCCCATTATGAGGGCCGAGAATACATGTCCATTAAGAGCCACTTTACGCTGCACTGGGGAGAAGCTGCTGCTCTTAATGATGAAGTTAGCTATAATTTAGCCTTGTGTATCATGGTTTTTCTTTCTCCCAAATGCTGGCATAATGGTTTTATTAATGGAGTCGGGGATCATAGTCTTATAGCCATGTGTGTACACTTTACATACGGGCCAACCTTATTTGTATTTAAAGCATGGTTGTTAATGGGTTAAAAACTGTACTTGAATGAATTACAATATATGCAGATTACCTGATGAAATTAATCCAAAGTAATCGCATATTGCTTTTGGATTCAAAATTCCCCCAAAGTAAGATTGAAGTACATTTTACTTGAAAAACATTCTTTATCAGTTTTTCTACTGTAATTGCATCTACACCAATTTTTATTGAATACTTTACAAGTTAATATTAAACAGATTTAGCTCACATTTGTGAAATATCAATAATCTTTCAAACCCTTTATGATTTAGACACAATATTATCTTTTTTATCTTTTTTATTATCTTATTTAGTCTATTTTTAAGAGTTCTATTTTCTATTTAAGACAGTAGGACACTTTCAAGCAACAAATAGCTCATGGTGTTCTTGAATGAATCAGAGTTTTGAAGGAATCAGTTGAGGGAATGATTCAGTGACTCATAAAACAGCAGTCCGGAAACATATCTCTCTGATTCAGTACTACTATTCATTCCATAATTGCTCATAATAAAATAATTGTAAGGAAGTGGACAGGACAACTGTCACGCTCAGGAAATACGGACAAGAGGATATAAGTTCAAACAGGTGATTTATGAGTGATCACAACAAAACATGTTTCTTCAGCGGTTCAATAGAATGTGCATAGATGAGCAAAGGGTAAACACAACACAAGAGCTCCGCTGGTCAGTAATACTGTAAGTTCTCTTCAGTGCTCAAACAGTGGTATAGAGATCGAC
>JAUCMU010000104.1:19075131-19090388 GCA_032275025.1 Enteromius treurensis
GTAATAAGGAGATTGGTGGCAGCTGCGATCGTTCGTGCGTGCTCCTCCTGAAACTCGATTAATTGCTTAATCGTCATGTAGTTTCATTAATTTAATCATATATATGGATCAAAGACAAAAAAGGCTTTAACCAGAAAAATAAGAATACTGCTTTAAATTGTTTAAATTTAAAATAAATATCACACATGTTTTCCTGATTTACTAAACCTGCTAAAATGTCCTTTAGCACAACAATCTAGTAAGGGATATTTACAACAAAAACCCGTTTATTACACAGAATAATTACTTTCACCCCAAATATGAATTACTTGTAATTTTGGATTTTTTACATTTGCCACCATCCTAGGTTTTACCCATTTGTCAGTAAGATTTTTTTGCTCATTTAAAACACAATCAATTTGATATGCTTCCTTATTCTTTTATATATTTTAATTTGTAAGATTTTCACATAAATATTGTGTTACACTGAATGACAAAGTAACATTATTTCAGACAAATTTATTTTGTTCTCCCTAAACTTAAAAAGTAGACACTTTACTTACATTTAACGTGCTTTTTATATGGACATTAAATTACTTACAACGGAATTGCTATAGCTGGTCGCAGCTTCACTTGAATATTTTCAAAAATAAATGAAAAATATGTCTTTCTAAAGGAAAAAAAAAATTGTCAATAATCTTGTAATAAAATGTTCTTTGTACAGTATTTAGAAAATTAATTGAAACAGTAATAAATTCAGGAACAAAAACAAACAAAATATTTTTGTTAAACTTGACTTATATTTCTTATATTTTTCTTCAAGGACACCCTTGTCTTGAATCACTAACCCTATCTAAAAAGAATACTGAAAATGCAATTAATCCCAGAATAAAACTTTGCAAATGAATGTTAATTCTAGAAAAAAAAAAAATAATAGTACTTTTTGAGAATAGTCAATTTTGAGAAATTAAAGGTGGTTTTATTATTATTTTTTGATAAAAAAGTTGAAATATTTTCTCTTATTCTAGTTTAACATGCAGAGACAAAAGCAAACTACTGATTTTTCTGAAAAGTATGATGCTTTTGCAACATTGCACAGTTTACAGCTGGACATGTTGTCATCAAATAATGTGAGTCTAGGGGCGGGCCTTTTTGTTTTTCCAACCAATGAAAAGCAGGTAGAGTGATCTAGAAACCTGTTTGAAAACAGTAATAATTTAGACTCCAGTGGTGCAGAAGTCACTTGACCTTTAAAATCTTTTAGCCAGAATCTGAATTTTATTATTCATACATACAGTGCTAGTTGGATATCATTATGTTAAACTCGCATCACCTTTATTATCCAACAGTGTAACCTTGCGGATATTTTGCGAGTGATTATTCCCTGTGCCGATGTGCTATTTGTCGTATGCGGCTCGGTGTGTGATTGGATTTAGCAGAGAGCAGGGCGGCTTTGTGAGCGCGGAGAATGTGAGTGGGCATCCTGGAAGCTTCTGTGCCGCCACATAATGCTTGACTGATGTGAGCAGTGAGAGACAAAGAGAGAGAAAGAAGCGGTTGCTGAAAGAAACAGAGGGAGGGAAGGAGAGGGAAGGGATAAAGGGATGGAGAAAGAAAAGGGGAAACGAAATCGAGAGAGCGATGAGGAAGACGGGCAAAAGAGGCCGCATGTTTTATAGATGCCATTTAAAAGAGCGTGCTGAAGTGGAGGCAGACTGCAATGAACTGTAACCGCGACAAAACACCAAGACAATAAACAAACAAATTGGTTGCCTAGGAGTCGTCAGTGTGCCATCGCCGCCCCCCACCAGAGCGAGAACATCCCCTCATCCTGCACGGTGTGTTCTTTTGAGATTAAAACAGGAAATACATCTCTCGCAGACTCATTCTTTCTCTCTTGGCATCTGGGGTTGGTTGGGGCTCATTTTTCTCCTTCTCTATCTCTCTACACCAACTTATGTCCCCGGAGGAAAAGGTTATTGCTCAGCGGCTGCTTTTTCATGGCTCATGAGATCTCAGTTATGTTTCATTCAAGTATGAACTTGGTATCAAATGTTTCCTCTTAAATTCTAGCTGTAGTTGAAAAACTGTATATATATTAATAATAATTTAAAATAAGGTTTATTAGATAACATTATTTAACATTAACTAAGAATGAACAATACATGTACTCCATTTATTAATCTTACTTATTGCTAATTTTTGCATTTAGTAATGCATTATTAAATCACAAGTTGTGTTTGTTAACATTAGTTAATGCACATGAACAACAATCAATGATTGCATTTTTATAAGTTAATGTTAACAAAGATGAATAAATATTGTTAACTGTTTGTTCATATTTTATTTAATATGTTAACTAATGTTAACAAACTTTTGAACAGTATTATACTGTAATATATATATATATATATATAACTATATATATTTTAAGTAAAGACCTCAGTAAACTAATTTTTAGCATAAATCTAGATGAATAATTCTACATTTGATCTTCTTTAATTTTTAAAGTTTTAATAATTCTGCATTTGTCATCCATCTTACTTTTTTTTTTTGATATATTAAAACGTTTAAATGGATTTTGTTTTCATATGTGCTTACATCTCCAAAAGGAGATTTGTATTGCTCAGAAGAAGGTCCATTGATTGTTTCATTGATTAATTCATTGATTGCTTATTAGAATGCATATTAATAGCATATTTATCAGTTACAAAGCACTTATTCTACATTTCTAATCCATGCATAAACGTAACTTAACTACCTTATTAACTATTAATAAGCATCAATTTAGGAGTTTATTGAAGCAAAAATCATAGTTAATGGTTTGTCAATAGTGAGAATTGAGGCGAGAGGGCGAGAGCTATACAATAAGTTCACACTAGTATCTGCTTTTGATTGCACACTTTTGTATATGAGCAAATCTGAGCAATTTGACATTGTTTTTCATTCTTCACGTGACACGTGATCTTACCGGAATCTTTTTCTCAGGATAGTTCTCCATTTAATCTCATTGCTCTGATCTCATAAGGAGATCTCAGTTGAAAATGTGTTTTCCTCTTGTTCTGTCTCCACCTCCCATTTATGTTCCTACACACAGATACCCTAAATACAATCGTGTATGTGCTAGTTGTGTTACACTGCAATAACATGGGTTGCTCTCTTTATCTTGAATGTAATTCTTCCAGTCAGACTGGTCTGTGTATGTCCTGCGGTTTGCCCTGGGCTCCATCAGGCCGAGTTTATGTGGCAGTCTTGTTGTGAGGCGCTGTGTAAACACAGTGAAATTGCTCAGGGCCGGATTCCTCTCTCCACACTCTCTTTTCGATCCCACCAGACTTATTTTCAATATGCCACTCTCAAAGCAAACCATATTACCATAAGCTCTCTCAATATAGCAGGGTTGTGCAGGAAAATATCGTCCCAGGCTGAAATTTTGAGGATCAGCTTAGCGTGACTACCTGATTTCAGATGGCACACTCATTAGTTTGCTTTCGCTTACATGTTCAGAAAGCACGGATGGACAAATTGAGATGCGGCTGGCATTTAAGCGGCAATGAATGTTTCTGGTACAGCCATGTTTTTCAATCACTGGGTCTAACAGTGGTGTGACTCTGTGGCTTATTATTATTCCCAAAGCCGGGGTGAGAACGGGTTTTGTTAATTAAACTGTGAAGACGCTAGATTAGGTTGCAAGATCTATTTACATCAAGAGCAAAGCAAAAATGCATTTCGGTCATTACAAATGAAACCCTTGTGAAAAGAGATTGTCGATGCTGGACACACAATTCTAAAGCTTGCATTTTATTGGCATGTGTGTGAGTGTGTGTGTTTCCTGCCAGGCAAAGAGAAAAAAATCTTGTTCTGTTGCCAGGCAAATTTCATCACCAGAAGTGAACTAGATTATTGGAAAACAGGGATTAAAGCATGATATAAAGATATAAGATATAAAACATTTTTGGTTGATTTTCCAGCACTCATTAAGTATATGAATAGTGTGATTTAAAAGTTTGGGGTAAGATTTGTTATGTTTATTAAATATATCATGCTCACAGAGGTTGCAATTATTTGATAAAAAATACAGTAAAAAAAATCATGAATTTAATTACCATTTACAATGACTTTAATTTTTTTATTTTTTATTATTACGGCCTGTTCCAGTCTTCTGTGTTCCATGATCCTTTAGAAATAATTCTAATATGCTTTTCTGCTGCTCAAGAATCATTTCTTATTATTATCAATGTTAAAAACAGTAATATTTTTATTGAAATAGATTTTTCAGAATTCACTAATGGATAGAAAGTAAAAAAAAAAAGAATTTATTCAATATACATCTTTTGTAAATCTCTTTATTTTGCTGATTAAAAGTATGAATTTCTTTAAAAATGGATATCTTTTTGCATGAGGAGGTCATCATAACAAACATTAGGATTGAAATCTGACAAGAACATTTGGTTTGCATGAGAATTGTGTTCTCAGTGCACCGTAGAAGCTCTTATTTAACATATTCCTTACCTACGTCTCAAACAACTGATATTCTGCTGTGCTCGTTTATTGCAATCAGACAGAACACATTCATAACGATCATCTTATTTGTTTACAAAGAGCACAAAATATAATTGAGACATGAGTTGTTTGCAAATGGAGACCATAAACTGTAGAGTTGTGCTCCACCATTACAAGTCTCGGATGTACCTCCCACGTTCCTGACAGCATAATCATGGCAGAGCTGGAACCGGCCTCGGAGGCTGCCATCTAAGCTGGAGTCGTCCCACTTGCCCACCCCTTCTGTGGGTTCCCGCTCCTGCCACACACCCATGCCACGCTTGTTGTAGCATGTCGGCGTTTGGCAGCCCTTTTTCCTTCCCTTTTCTGTTTTCTCGAATCTCCATTATCTCCAATGCCGCAGAACGTCCTGAGGCCTTTACTGTCATCTCTCGACACAGCGCTGAGCGTTCGGGTGGGTTTGCGTTTTCAGATAAAGCGGGTGTTGCTCTTACGTTCTGTGATGGAACAGAAGTTGTTGTAATTGGGTGTTTCTTCAACTATGGACACTTTTGCCCCGTGGAAAATTAATTTCCTCGAAACTCTATACTAAGTTTGTCTAGTAGCAGTGTACCTCACAGGAGAATTTCCCCTGTGTTTCAGATCAACGTTATATCCGCGGTCCAACGGTCTTCCACTGGGACAATAATCCAAAATAAACACAATAATTAGTCACTGAGCAGAAAATGAAGCTTTTGCCATGGCTTGCCCAGTCCTCTGACCTGAACCCTGAGTGAGGTGAACTAAAGAGGAGAGATTCTGCATGAAGGAGTGGTCTCTTTTCTCTTATCAGGTGTTCTCCAAACTCTTCAGGCGTTACAGGAGAAAACTCAGAGCTGTTGGGGAAAGGACATAGCAATAATTGGGTGCCAATAATTGTGGCTAACATGTGTTGGAGAAAAACATTCATTTCATAATGAGTTTTTATCCCCATTTTCAATTGTTGTACTTCAATGATAGGTTAGAATTGTGTGAATTTTTTGAATGAAAGATCAAAAGAATAAACAATCCAGATTTATTTTCACGGTCACCTTTGCTCAGATTTACTAAGGGTTTCAATATTAGTGGAGGGCACTGTATGTGTGTATATGTGTGACAATACAATTTATACATAGATGTATAAAACAAAACAACAGGAGATTACTAAATAAAAAATGAATGCATGACAAATATTCCCAAGAATTCCCAAGAACAAAGAAGACAAAAAACAACAACAACTCTGAAATCCATACCCATCTTCCTATAGCTGATATATACTATCTCATCTCCTTCTCTCTTTGTCTCTATGTTTCGCCCTCTCTCTTGCTCAGGCAGCATTCATGCATCCCAGCAACCGCTGCCAGGTCCGCCCCACGCCTGTAATCATTAGGCTGCAATTTGGAGGCTGGAAATCGCAATTATAGGCTATGGCAATCGGTTGTTATTTTTCTCTGATGCTTGTTATTTCTTTGTCGGGGCAGAAACGACCCCTCTCTGATTGTAATTAGGGTAATACGAGACAATAAAGCACACAATTACATGAAAGGTTTCCACGTTTTGCGCTTGTCAGGCAGGGCTGGGGGCGGGAGTCCCCGGGTGCAAACTGCAGCAGTGAAGAGTTGACAGATTGAAATGGGCGCCCCTGGCAGTTTTTGACCCTCTCATGTCTAATAAATAAGCTGGCAGTGCAGAGATCGAAAGATCGACAGAGGAAAGATTTCGCTTTCTCTTTTTCACCACCTGCTAGGGCACTTTCTTCTGACCTAACATAGAAAGTCTTCAAGTTACTCATCGTCAGACAATTCTTTGAAAGAGCAGCGAGAACTTCAAAGGAGGTCTCTGATCATAAATTCATTCCACGCCGCCTTGTCTTGGCCTTGATCTGTGACAAAGAATATGAAACAGATATCCGAATATTCGCTTTTGTTACCCCCCAACCCCGAACCTCACCCACGACTTGGACTTGGCTCAAGGGCAGCTTTGGGCACATGGCCTTTTGATCAAGTCGTTTTCTCTCATATGTATATGTTAATACGCTATAGCTACATGAGGAGATAAGGCTAGATATAAGGATCGAAGTAATTCCCCAGCTGAAATGGAGCCGTTTAAAAACCTAACGAGCGATCCCAAAAAGATTCCACATCGCTGGCACGTTTTAACGGAGGAGGAAAGTCAAATCCTTCACGTTTCCAATCGAACCTCTCAGTTTTAGCTGTCAAAGACAACATAGGCTTGTTTTCGGGTGTTCCTACGACCATCACGGCAGTCTAATGCTGTACTGAGATTTACAGGACTTTTTAATTTACTCTTTTATTTTTATTTTTTGCTTGGGTGTAAAGAAGAACAAATATGCTTTGGAGCACAATCAAAATAAAGTTTAACCCTATAAATTGTGTTAAGTTGTATTTAAATGAGGCATTGGCTGCTCATTGCTCCGTGTGTGTGTTCACGGTGTGTGTATGTATACTTCACTTATAAACCTATCACTTTTGCAATCGCTTATAAAACTTTTGACTTCCCCTGAGGAACAGGGGCTGAAAAGACTCGCAAAACTTTTGTATTTTCTTGCAGTTTGGCTGTCCCTTGAGAAACTTTGCATTCTCTCTCAAAACGTTTGTGATGGAATGATTTGAGGTGGGAGGAAAAACTATACTATAATGCTTTTTGCAAAAGTTTTACGAGTGGATGTAAAGTTAATGGGACAATTCTAAATGTTTTTCAATGCTCACGGGATTTTTCCATCCTGAGCCCATTGAGATTGTTTTGTAATTGCTTAAGTTATTTTCCCTCAGTAATTAAACATAGGAGAAAGAAATAATAACACTTGCAATAAAAATATCTCGTAATAATTATTTTCTTGTCGCCATCTACTGGTGAAGTCATGTAACAACACTTGCTAGCCGCCATCTGCTGGAGCACCAATGTAACCAACACTGCCTATGGGTGAATTGCATTATTGGCTAAAACATTGTGATATTACTGTAAGAAAGTCTGGATGTGGTGCGTACTTAAAATTCATGGTGATTTGAGAATGATTTTATGACTTTTAAGACATTCTGACAGTGTCTCCTTATTATCTGCAAGGCAGTGGAAGGACATTTTGTGCCCTTTGCATATCTAATTTAAATGTCTGAGTTAAAATGAAGTTTTCTGGAAATGAGCCTGAAGGAATTTTACACTTTTTAACCTGAAAGTTAAATCATATTCATCTCATTGATTTAGATTTTCTGTAGAACCAAGTAGTTTATAGTACAGCATCTGCCAGCCCGACAAACTCTCAAATCACAAACACACACAAATGCACATATGTTGTTTTTTGTGATTTATGGGGACTCTCCATAGGCATAATGGTTTTTAAACTCTACAAACTGTATGTGCTATGGAGGGAATTTATATTGTATGATGTTCATACCATTGCTTGAAGCAACCGCCTGACACATTTTTAAAATAAGCTAAAAACAAATGAAAAACGTATCACTTACCTATAATATTAAGCCTCAAATGTTAACTTCATACATCAGATTGGTTTCGTCTTTAAATAAAAATGCAAGAATATGCATAGTATTATAATGCCATACTAAAACTACAATTAAATGCAAAAAGAAAAGAACACATCTTAGGTCCACAGAATAAGTGGATTTTAAACGATTAATTGCTGCTTTGAATGATTATGTAATTGCGGCATCCGTAATTGTAATTAGAAATTTGATTAATTGTGGGTCTATTACTTTTAAAGCATTTAAACTCATATTCATCTGGAAATACTGGTACAAAAAATACAGGTACAAAAGCTGTCACTGGGGCAGTACCTTTTCAAAAGGTACACTTTTGTACCTATTAGTTTAAAATATGTACACTTCAAGTGCTACTATGTACCTTTAAGGTACCAAAATGGACCCTTTAGGTACAAACATGTACCTTTTTAAAAGGTACCGCCCCAGTGACAGCTGTGTAGCAATGCGCTAAAAACAACATACAACATGCAATATCTTTGAGTTTTGCAATATGAATACCAGAAAAAAATTATTCTGTCACATGCTGTCATTTCATCACATGCTCTCTGCTCTCTATAAATCATGTTCTTGCTACATGCACATGCATATTTGGATTCTTAGTTTTTGGACACTCATTGATCACCAGGAAACTAAAAATGCTGCACATACGGTAGGCCATCTTGAATATTTATGTCACAGTCCCTCTGCGCAAAATATTTTTCAGCCATTACATTCTCCGGGTTTGCTTCAGGAACAATTTTAAGAATAGTCCCACAGGTGTTACTTTTGATTCAAGGCATTGCGGTGGGTTGGATTTCGGAGCAACGTTTTCAGACAGTGTCAAGAATTATTATGTAAGAAGAGAGAAGACAATGGCTTATCTGCAGTGCCTCTGCATCTGTGGAGGTGACTAATTTCTCAGAGCTACGGAACCATCACTTAGAGTTCAGTGGGAAAAATGATAACGTGTGAGAGAAAGAGGCAAAGCCAAGATTGGATGAGCTCTGCTCTACTTTTCACAGGAAGGAAGAGCTGCCCACATCGCTGGAACCTGACATGCTCTCTTTTCCCACTCTATGGCCTCCTGTCTGTTTGACAGCCTGATCCGTGTTTACTTCCTCTCAAAAAATACGGACAAATCATAGACGGCCATAAACGCCCCCTCTGCCTCTCCCTCAATCTTTTTTTTCTGCATGCGAGTGTGTGTTCGAGAGACGCCAACCCTGATGTTCCCTCTCTCCCTGCCGGTATTTCCACTTTCTCAATAGGTGTCAGCCAAGTGGAAAAGACCTGTCAATCAAGTAAAGCATGCACACACACACACCAGTGTTTCCTGCAGAATCTTTTTTTTTTTTTTTTTTAAAACCTGTGCAACCCCTTTTTAATTGGCCCTAACCACATGCATGTATTTATAAGTACAATTAATTTAGCTCATTTATTTGGTTGCATTTAATATTAAAAAACCTTAAAGTGCAGTACCATAATAAGGATTTTTTTCATCATCAGTGGAATTTGAGTTCATGTTTGATTCTTTAAAGGATTGCTCTCTTAAGTCCTCCATGCTGCGTTTTTGTTGTTGTGTGGAGCCAGTGAAGCAAATGCAATAGAATTTTTTTTTCTATGCCATCACAGTCAATTCAGACTGTAAACTCACAACTTGGGTGAAGCATAATTTCTTTTGTAATGGCGCTGCGCTGCACATAATTAAACGTCAAAAACACATGCAGATCTTGCAGTACAAGTTAATTCTTCACCTCCAAAATGACTCTGAATTTTGACAACAGACAGATGTTGCTATTGATTCATGTCCTCAACTGAACGTGTTCTCCTAAACTTACATAAAACTCATTACACAAAACTTTCTAGATGATGTCTTTCCAAGAGGGCCACAATTAAATGTCAAATAACTGTACACTACCATTCAAAGGTTTGGGGTTGGTATATTTTTGAAAGAAGTCTTTTATGCTCACTACGCCTGCATACATTTAATACTTAAAAACTATTTTGTGAAATATTACAATTTAAAATAACAGTTTTCTGTTTGAATATCTTTAAAAATATAATTTATTCCTGTGATACAAATCTGAATTTTTTAGCATCATTACTGAAGTCCTTCAGAATCATTGTACTATTCAGGTTTTTTTTGTTCAATAAACATTTTAAAATATACAGAAAATAGTAATATATTTGTGGAAACTTTGATATATATATTTTTTCTGGATTCTTTGATGATTATAAAGTTCAAAAGAACTGCGTTTATTAAATGCAGAAAACTTTTGTAACATTATAAATGTCTTTACTGTCACTTTTAATCTCCAAACCATAAACCATCATTTACAATGAAAACCTTATGGTTTGTATTTCACATATAATGTTTTATCTTATTTTATGGAACATTAAAAATATACAGAAATAAAACAGAGAAAATCTTATCTTTAATGACCACAGTGATGAATGTAGCTCACAGAAATCTGGCCATAAAGTTGTACGATCCGCATAAATGGGCACTTAGAGGGTTTTTAGTGAAAAAAAAATCTTTCTAGGGCTAAATTAATTTTTAAACAGGATTCTGACCTACAACCCACATCTCCATATCCACAGACATCACTGGAATCATTTTGAAAGGATGCTTGGTTTCCAAACCAAGTTGGTGTCCAAGTGGTTTGTGTTAGTGGTATCTTTTCACTTGAACAAACTATTCTCACACTGAACTCTCTCTTGTGAAGCATGGGGCTGCGAAACGTCATTTCTCACTTCAAAGACTGACTGTAGCACATTATGGTTGGGGCTGTCAAGGAGCATATCATTGGTTGGGCATACTGAATGAATATGCCATATACACTGAACGAGTTGGTGTTTTGCAGCTGAATGACTTGAACACACTAGGACATGATGCTTGTGAGCAAACTAACCAAATGAGGTATGCTGAATGCGAATCTGCTGACAGTGACCGAATAAACTGGATAACTAGTATGGAAAGTTGGTCAAAACTTTGAATGTAACTTGACAATGTCTGAACTAAAATTCAAAACCTTTTTTTTTAAAAGCCTTTACATCTGAAGGTTATACAGACCTTACAGACGGCAAGACAGACAGGCCTAGGCCATATAGAGTGTTACTGATGGATTGAAAGACAGGACCCCATTAATGTGCAGTCTTAAGCTCAAGGCCCTCAGGCTGAGGTAGTGTTCTGGCACTGGGGAAAAGTTTCAATTATTTTGATATATTGCTTTAAAAACTTTTTAATAATAATAAAAAAATGTCTATGTAAGTTAGCAGTTTGTCTCACTACAACATTATTTACTGTAGCTGTGTATGAAGTTATTGTCAACCAGGGTTGGGCGATGTTACCATGGGATGACAATCCCATGGTAGAAACAGAACAAATAGGAACAAAATTAGCGTAGCTGCTGTTCAAACTAAGAAAATTAAGATTTGTTAAACCAGAGCTAAAAGATTAATAAAGAACATCTGAACAGATATAACGGCAGGAAAAGTTGAGATGCGTTATTCGAATGCTTGGCTAAAAAGATGCGTCTTTGTGTCTATTTATCTTTTGATTTGAATGCTAACAGTGCATCTGTGTGTCTTTTCATCCAAAATATCTTAAATTGTGGTCTGAAGATGAGAAGAGTTAACATTAACTGATTAATGACAACATTTTCATTTTGGGGAGAAGGATGCCTTTAAGGCAATCACTGTGCAGTGAGTCCGCTGTTGTTTTGAAGGGTATTTTGAGAAACAGTATCACGTGAATAAGATGATTTGTCTTTGACAGTGTGTTCACCTTGCATCTGGCTTGTTTGTTAACCACTCCTCACTTTCTCTCCTCATTAACACACCAGATGACAATACAGGTTTACTGGTGATGCTTTTTGTTTTCTGACAACCAATGGTTACTCTTTGTTATATATAATGTAATTGAGCTTATAGTTTGCAGTGTAAGATAGCAAGAAAGAATCTTCTGGTGACCAGATTTCGCAAACCTGGAAATATCCAGCACTAGCTCCTGCATATACATCCCCATCCACTCACACCCACATCTGTGAATTCATTTAAAAGCACTATTCTCCATTATTTATGGCCTTGTATCGCAGGCTTACGATTCAGACAATAGAAGAGTGGATGCTTGTGTGTGTGTGTGTGTGTGTCGATGAAGGCAGGAGTGCGCGTGGATGGACATGTCGTTTTGGCCCCTCATTAATGGCAGCGAGAGAGCATGAGTCCTCTCTAATGCATTCTCCTACCTTGTTCTTTCTCCTCCGTAAGCGGCCTTTGCCTTCCCCTGACAGGACCGAGCCGGTTCTCAACACAGGTGTGATGTTCGACAGACAATTTCACAGGCTTTTTTTCTTCCCCCTCCTTTTCTGCCTTCGTTCTCTGGGGTCCCAGGCAGAGCCGCCCCTGTGAGATGGAGGGATGAAGTGGGAAGAGCAAGGACGAGAGTGGGCAGGCGAGTGGATAAAAAGGCCGCTGTTCTTTTTCATTTGTGCTTTTTTTTTTTTTTGTCTCCCTCTCATTTTCCCTCTTCTCTCTGCCAGCTTTTTCTCCGGCTGTCCTGGTTTGGTTCTCCAGGGCCGGGGCCTATATTCAGCCACCATCGGTGTGGGGCTGAGGTTTCTCTCAGATTCTTTGGTTTAATCAACATTCAGCAGGCTGATAAAACAGAAAAATTCAAAGTGGAAATCCAGCTATAGTTGCAGTCTTGGAGTGATGGGAACCGAGATGGTTTTTAATGGCGCATGCCAGTATCTAGAGCACTTGGTGGCCTATTGCTGATATGATACTAATATATGAATACATTTGCAACTGGGCTGAGCCTGTATCAAATATTTATCATGTAGTCATGATAATTTTGATGGCAAAGTAAAATTATGCAACAGCATGAATACTGTAGTGATCTTAATGCAGTTTTCATTTGGTTGTTAAGTTTCTTAAAGAGTTTGTCCGTAGACCGTTTTTGCATTTCTTTCTTGTCTTCGTCTCACAGCATTTTTTACAGAGATACTGAATTGATTTCCCCAATAAAGTTAAATTTAAGTCAAAAATTTTAGTTTTTAGTTTAATTCATTTCCTTTAATCAGTTCAAACCCGTTTAATGAATCATTTAAAAACTGATTCAGTTCTCATTTAGTTCCTACATTAAATATTGTGAATTAGTCATTTAGGCTTTTAGCTTCAAAATTTTAGTACATTTAAATTTTTTTGTAATTATATATATATATATATATTTATATACACACACACAGTAAAAAATATATATATTTATTTATTTATGTATTTACTGTATATATATATATATATATATATATGCTTCATGGTATTAGTTCATGAAATAATAGTTTACTGCTGTCTTTCACACATCATTCTTTTCTAGCTTCAAATCAAAGGTTGAATTATTGTGACTCATCTTGGTTTGGTTTATGTTCTTCATTAGCATCTCTGTTCAAAATGACTTTAAAGACCACTAAAACGTGGGTGAGTACTGTTAATAAACAACCTCCCGTTTCAGAATGAGCCATCAGGGATCATGTGACCATGAACCGCACAATTACTTCCTTGAAGTGACCGTTGTCTGTACATTTCGCTAATGGGCTTCAAATAACATTTCCTTCCTGCAGCCAAACTGCCACTTATAATTCACACCATGCATACGGAATGAGCTAGAATAAGTGTGAATTGCAAGTAATATAGATTACTGTTTACACTAGTAGGTTGCAAATTGCATCTGCCACACTTTGTTTATGATATATCATCTAAGGTTTTGTATTAACATCTGTATATGTAAACATGTATAATGTACAGTGCTGTAGTTCACAACGCGGCTGTTCTCTTAGCCACAATTATTTGCTAAATGACAATAAATAAACATAACAGCAAAACGATCTCTCTTGCTGTCTGGGTCTCTTCCAATCAGACCACTATAATGAGTTAGACTTGCTTAAGCCTTGGCAAATACCTGCAAGTATGTAAATGGCATAGAACGAGGGCTGGTGCACAATGGCTGTCAGCAGACTCTGCAGTGAGAACTGTATTAAACTTGCACGAGAAAATCAATTCGGAAAATATAGAGGCAATTATTTTGTCTCCCACACAGGCTGACAAAATAACTGCCAAGTGAAGCTGGGAGGAGAAATAAATAATGAAAGAGAGAGAATGAGAGCAAGCAGTGAGGAGACGCGACTACACCAGACACATTAAGACTCTCACCACCACCCGCAGCCGCACAAACCCAAACAGATGCTGGAACACGTCTATAGACATATGTGAATTGCAAAGTGGAAATTACCTTTAAAAAGTAATGTATGGTGTGCCGTTCCTGTTAAATAAAACTAATTATTTTTTATCTAAACTTATGGCAAGTGATGTTTATTTAGCAATACTTGCCTTTGGCTGAGGGTTACATTTTATAATTGAAAGTAATTTTTTCCTTACTCTCTGACTATATTTCTCTGATCATATTTAGTCAAATTTAGTGTATTTCTGCATGTTTTTTGTCTTATTGTGTAATATTCCGAATATGATGTTTGCTTTTGTAATAATATAAATCGATTCAATTAGTTTCTGATAGGAACTATGAGTTTTTGTTTTCAGTAAATAAACTTATAGACACTGAGCCTTCTAAATCAAAAATACAAAAACAAATATTTAACAAATATATGTATAAGAAATAATTATATAATAATGCTAAATGTTTTTAAGAAGAAAATTGAGCAAACCTTGAATTAAGTGCAGCTTACCATGGAAGTAAATGGGGCATTTTTTGGAGGGATAAGGTTGCAAAAATGTGACAAACTATATTTTAGAAATGTATTATTTAAAGAGTCCCTATTATGAATTTTTCAAAGTGACCTTTCATACAGCGTGCGACACGGCTCTAAGAGAATGAAAACACTGCAAAGTTTTAAATCTGAAAGTGCTCTGTGTATAAAGTTATTGTCTCTCATTGAAACGAGTCGTTTTTAAAACAAGTCTCAAGCTGTTTCATGTTGACATCAACATGAATCATTAAATTGCCCCGCCCACTTGTCTTTTTGTGCTGGTCTGAGTAAAAATGCAAATTCATTCTTTGCCTCTAGATGCTGCTTTTGGAGCACTGAAAGCTCACAATCAACCAAATTACCAGAAGGGTTTGGAAAAATTCATTTTAAAAGGGTCATCTAGTGCCACATGCACTTTTTCAAGCTGTGTACACAACCACCCTACAATGATAAAGATCCACAAGTATTTTTATTAAATTAAAAGAAGAATAAGTTGCCCCTT
>JAUCMU010000104.1:19090488-19109211 GCA_032275025.1 Enteromius treurensis
TTTTTTTTACCCTGTTGAGATTGAGAGCTTGTCTTTTTTTTATCACAAAAGCTGTGTAATAATCTTTCAAAACGTTGCCTTTTGTTTTTGACTAAAATAAAACAACAGATGTTTGAAATGACATGAGAATGAAAAAAATAATGACAGAATTTTCATTTCTGGGTGAGCCATTGCTCCAAGTAATAAGTCTTATCTTTGTATTGCGCACCTCTTCTTTCTTCATTTAAATGTTCTTCAGTCTCCTTGAGTGGCCTGCGTGGTCCTGAGGGGCATAATTAGACTTACATAAGGCCGCTTTCACCAAGAAAGCAGAATCATAAAGCAATCTCCAGAATGATGTCAAGGGAATGCGCATAAAATGGCTGATTTTTGCAAACAAGAAAATAAAAGAGCATATTGTGTTTAAGATAGCTGTACTGATGCCCGTCATCGCTGCTCTGACAGTGGTGGAGAAGAACGCGCCAGCTAAGCTAGTGCCTGGGGAGATGCTGGCTAATTATGCTCGGTGTGTAGGTTTTGTTTTTAGGGAGGGGAGGTGCTCAGTTCTATGCTGTATTTGCTGTGCTAACACAGAAGGCTTTGATCTTTGCCAGTCTAACAGCCTCAGTGCATTTAAATTGGCAGCTTATTTATTGCTTGATTGCTGCAGCTCAAAGGATTCAAGGAACAGGTGGGGCTTGTGCAGTTGGACCACATAAAGTGGTCTTAAATGACAATGCTTCAGCAGAAGGCCCCTAAAAATCCAGCTGTCTTTGAAAACCATTAATGCGAGCCTCAGTTTAAAATGATTTGGGCTTAACGGAAAAACTATCCAGACATGGCTATTCTAGATTTTGTGTTTCAATGTCAGGGTGTTCAGCCTGAAAGTCCATGAAGATTCTGCAGAGCAGTATATAAAATTCCTATTTTAACTAAATAATCTCTATATATTTCAAAATAAAGTATTTTAAATTTAAAGTAAAAATAATTAACCATTTTGTAATCAATGTTTCGCAGGTGCAAAGTATTTTCATTATTATTATTGTTTATGTAATATCAAAATAAAATGTAGTAATAAAGCTATAGTAAATATTCTACTTGTTACATTTTGGATTAGGGAACACACAACTAGTTCATAGTTAGAATTGGTCCTTAAAGGGGTCATCCGGTGCCACATGCACTTTTTCACAGCAGCGTGTCACACAGACTGAACTGATGTCTTAACTCAGCCCCGCCCTGAGTGAGCGGTCATTAGATCGAGACGCAGAGACAAGCAAGACTCCTAAGAGATTGAGGTGTTTTGTTGTTGAATGTATTAAAGAACATAGCAGTAGTCATTTACTCCCGACATCTGAGAGACTGAAGACGCAGAGGATTAACGCTACGTTTGGTTCTGAAGGGAAATGCGTTTATGTGCGCATGAATCATTCATGATCAAGCCTCACCTACAGAAGCAGTGTGTATAATGTATTTTAATGAATCTTTGCAAATCGCGTTTTCTAAATACTAATGTGGATTTTTTTTTGTGTGCAGAGGTATTAAAAAGTCCTGGTTTAATGTAGATCTTTTGCTAATGAAAGATAATGTACCGTTTTGAAATGGCTTAGCTTATGAATATTGCTTAGATTATGCACAATTAATGATTAAAAGCTTTAATAGAGTAGTTCATCTGATCTTTTTGTAACTGCTTTGAGTGCAGGAAGTTTTAGACTTGTTATTTATACCTAATATTAAAATTTTTCAGTAAACCAAGATTGGATTCATATATCACTGGATCATTTTTTTGCAGCAGTTATCAACTGTAGTAAAGGTGTCCTCAGAGGACTTCAGTATTTATTTTATAGCGTGCATAAACCTTTTGATCTACTATACTGTATACCTAGATATTCAGCAGTCCCACGTTAAAGCAGGAACTTTTTCTATGTTTTGGCTTGGAGTGACAATGAAATAGAGTTCAAGAGAAGCTGATTGTTGGCTACGTTGTAATGAAAATATCCTTATTAAATATCCTTTTGATGTGCACATGCATTTATATATTTAAGACGAATATGTTATGCTTATATATTAAATATATATACAGTATATATGTACACACACACTCAAACACACACACACACACACATATATAAATAAATTATCTGAATAAAAATGTATACATGTAATTGCATGTAAAAATAATTATATATATATATATATACATATGTGTGTGTCTTTAAATATACATAATAAATATACACAGTAAACACACATCTTATGTACACAAAAACTTTTGTTTTTGTTGTGATTAATCATTGCCTAGCACTAATATATACTGTGTATATGGCAAGTAACCAAATAACAAGTGAAGCAATGTAAAGTCTGACGGTCATGATCTGATAAGAAACCAGTTCAGAGTAAATAAACAGTGTTTTTGGTTGTTGTTTGTTCGGTTGATTTTATTCAGTTTATAAAAAGGCAGTGGACAGCAGAATCTAAACAAGAGGAACTGATTTGCTTTAACAGGCAATTTCATTGTGTAAGTGAAAGCGTTTTTGCATTGGTGTAGTGGATGTTAAAATGTCCCTATACCGATCTTAAAACAGAACCTACGTCCTTGGAATGAATTATGCCGTTTCTGTAGAATTCCGTTTTGACGGCATTCGCAATTAACAGAGAGCTTAAAAGCATTTTGTTGGGCGCACTTTTGGAAGAGCTGATGGAAATTACTTTGGGCTGTCGTGTTGGGCAGAGAATGAGCCAGATGAAGGCTCGGGATCCATCAAGATGAACTCATTAACTTGTGCTCTACGGAGAGCTGAAGAGTGGACGGAATGTATGATTTTGGAGGCGTGTCTAATTGACAGGCTCCTCCCATTTTCAGAGGCTCTGTCTAGCTGTCTGTCTGGTGCTCCCTAGCTCTCTTTTTTCCCTTTCTGCCTCTGTTTCTGGCCCTTTGGGTTGGCTGATGTAACCGTGTGACAGAATCGTGCAAATAGAGGAAAGAAAGAAGAGGATGGAGGGATGAATTTGTCAAAGAACGAGTGGGAGTTTGTGAGGACAGAAAGACACCAAGTAGGAAGATCAGGTGATCTGACTAGACCAGGAAAGCACGACCAGTTCTCAAGGGCTTAACTGTGTTCTCAGGGGGCTGATTATTTTTGTCTACATTTCAATTTGACCTTAGTGGTTATACATGACTGGTGAACCGTTCATGCAAAGACAGTGAGGCGGACCGTTATAAAACAGCGGTAACCGTCCACAGTTCTACTTAAGCAGTGAATTCTTGTCAATAAGTGAATAAATTTGTAGTGTGTGCAAACAAGATGGTGAAATTCATTCATGGTTAATTTTCACCGAAGTCGACATTTTGTCCTCCCACATCTATTTTAAAGTGATTCAGGGGTGAATTTTGAGTGAGAGCTCTTTAAACTCAAATCATGCGGTGCCCATGTGTTTGTGAAGGTTGTTATTTGATTTAATAGCCAGTGTGTCAGTGAGCTTTGAAATATTCATATGCTTGGTTATGACAGTTCCGAGTGCTGGAATATGGGTACGCATGTGTTCATGACAGCTGACGCAGAGATAATGATAAAGGTGACAGAAATAGGGACCAAGTCGGTCAATTTTGTACCATTGAGTGACTCTTTTATTGACTTACTGCTGTTTTTCAAAGAAACCACTGTAGAAAACTATATGATAAGTGAGTTATAGTACCACTTACAAAAGATACTAGAGCTGGGCAGTAAAGGTAAAGTGATCTCAGTATTTCCCAAACCTTGCTAGATAATTTGGTTTATTTATATTTCAGGATGCTTTATTTAAGATCTCTTATCAATATTTCTTATTTATATAAAGTGCTGGAGAGGTAGAATTAGTACATTTATTTATTATTATATTACTCGAGAAGGTTTCTATTTTCTTTCAGGAATTCTTCTTGAAAAAAGTATTTTCAATAGTTCTACTTGAACATGTTTAACTATACAGTACGTTTATACCTCACAGCCATTTTAAACCGGCATCTTTTGCGTCTATAGCTTGTTGAATGAATTGCTGTGAGGAGAGAGATGTGTGAAAGCATGATGTAATGAACAAATGCTCTCCGTTGTCTGTCAGAAGGCTCTATACTTTCTTCCACTCGTCTTTGCAGACTCTCGATTGCATAGACGGGAACATGTTCTCGGCTTAAACATTTGAAACTGCAATTAGCGACGTGTCATGATTAATATGTCCATTTAAACCATAATACTGTCATATGAATTATTTAGGGATTATGTAATAGAGCAATGTTCACTAAACAAACAACTATTCTCAGCACTTAGTAGTGAGCTGCATTTGATTTGCATACCACCACACCATCAACGAACCTATACCCCCCCAAAAAATAAAAATACCCTCTTACTCTATGGGGGTTTGTAGGGCTAGGTCATAAATACGTTACATAGGATGATATTTTACCATCCCAGTATCAGGCGTTATTTCTACATGCTTGCATGGGAATAAATGTACCTTGCTGCACTTTTTACATATCTGACACCTTTTGTTCCTTTTCACACAATATCATGTTATGACTTCAAAACCATATTAAAATGCTGGGAGATTTGAAAACTGCTGCTTTTGGATGTTAGCATCACACGTATCCAGCTTCATATATATGAGTTTTCATAGAAGGTAGGTTTGTTTGGTAGCTCACGGAGTACAGAGATGTACTTGAGCATGCATTTGCTATGCATTTTTTTTTAAATCAGTTTACTTTTAGCTTACGTTAACTTTTAGCAACAGTCCAACAATATTTCAGTTCTGAACCACTGCTATACATATCTATGTACATGTAACAAAACGTGCCAGGGTTCATACATTGAGCCTGTGTACGTATTTGCGCCACTTAGTTAAAACTGAGGTGAAATGTGCAGTAATGTACGTAAAAACGGTGTTGCACAAAAAGGTGCAACAGAGGTACATATTTTTATGACACCAGGTTGGATTATTGGTTCTATAATGATGATAAATATATTATATTACAAAGAGGAAAGTATGCTGTTACAGTCAAGTGCACATTTTAGATTTATTTTTATTTAGCATATAATAATTTTAATTATAATAATATATATTTTTTGTTTAATAGAATGAGTAGGCCTAAGAGACATACTTTAGATGTTCAAATCTGGTGTGTAAGTGTGCAAAAACATCAAAATTACATTTAACAGTGTAGACCCTTAATTTCACTTCTGTTGCATTAGCATTAGCGATTATCCTGTGAATTCTGGTATTTTGGGACATTTTTAGCAGGCATTGCCAGTAACCATATAAATTGTGTTTAGAACCGAGATGATGCTGTTGATCACCTCGTCTAAAAATACAGCAATCTGCTGAGAAGTCATTTGAGTTGAGTGCATTCGCACAGCCAGATTTCTTTATTTTATTTGGTTTTATTTCCTCTACTGTTTATTTTTATATTTTAGCATTGTCTAGGGACTTGATTTGATCTTAATGATGTGGCATCAGATTGTATAATGATGTGTTCATTCCTCCGAGCCACTTTCTTGTTTTTCTTCCTGTACTGCAGAAGAAGAGCACTGGAGAGGCCACCCGGTAAACAAGGCTAAAAATAATGACTCCTAAGCAAGGTTTGATTCGGCCGGCTCTGTCTTCTTTTCCCACTGGAATTACTCTCAGAATGCGCACAGCACCAGTTTTTTCTTGCATTTTTCCTTTTCTATTTCTTAGAAACACACAAATGCCCATTCAACGGCTTTTGTTTACTGAGCTAAGCACTGGCTTGAAAGTCCACCTGCACTTGGCAAAAGGATTCCTCTCTGTGTGTGTGCATATGTGAGTATATGTACACTCCGAACAGTTTCCAGATGTTTTTTTGTTGCTCAAACCCTGATTTTAGAGCAGAGATGAAGATGCAATATACAGTAGTAGGGATTTGCTTTATGGTGCTTTACCATGTGATTCAAATGGTAGATTTAAAACTGCTATTTATATTGCTGTGTTCATACCACTCAGAAGTTTGGGGTTGGTAAGATGTATTTTTTATGATCATCAAGACAAAGCTGATTTTTTTCAAATCAGAAATCATTCTAATATGCAGATTTAGTGACCAAGAAACTTTTATTAAATGTAAATTGCTTAATTTATTTGTGGATTGTTTTAGGATTCTTTGAGGGTTTTGATATTTAACCTTTTGTAACAGTGTACGTTTCTTTACTGTTAAAACATACTGTAAAAGTTTCTTACTGAGAGAAGATATGTTAATAAAAAACATTATATATATTTTTATAGTGACCCCAAACTTTTAACATACCATCTCTGTATTTAAAACAATTATTTAGTCACTTTGTTGATTTTAAGTTTAACTTTAAAGTACTAAAGAATCCTTTTAAAATCTTTGTAGTAATTATTTTTGGCCTCTGTTATACTTCCTCGTTGAAGTAATAAAACGCCCATGAATGATTAAGAAATTGAATTATTACAGTATATTTTAAACGACAAATACTGAAAGATGTTTGTTGTTGGAAATGAACCCAAAATTGAACATTGTCATCATTTTTAAAATATTTTAATTTTTTTTTGGCCGCACAGTCTATTTAGTTACCATTACCAACATTCTTCAAAATATCTTTGTAGAAAGAAATGCAAATCGTTTTGGAGTGACATGTGTGGGAGTAAATTTTCTCAAAATGTAACAATATCATAACATAGTAAACGCTGGTACTATAAAACGCCAACAATCTCTATGTTAGCAAACTCCTCTATTACAGGGACACCCTGGGTAGTGACATTTAGACTTATGATTCATAAGTGAGTGCTGCACACAAGTATGTGATTTTACTTTGATAACTGTAGCTTTTGACTCAAGCTTTTAAGGGTCTTTCAAGTTTGAAGACTTCCCAGAAATCTCACGGTAGACTGGCTAAAGCATTTCCTGTGATGTAAAAATGGAGCTGTAGGATGACAGAGTTTGCTTTTGCTGAGATGACGCTCACCTCCCTGTAGGTTTGATCCATTTGAGAGCCTGTCTCGCTTGTGTCCTCCGCCGACGAATTGAAACGGCTTCGTTTCCCCCAAAGCTGAGACATCGGCAGATCAAGCCATCTCGTCTGCAGGGCATGGACTCTTTCACAGCTTCACAATAGTGCCGTGATGTTCTCCTACCTGTCGTGTCAAGAGTTAAAAGCTCTCGTCTTTGTGGCGCCTGACTACAGATTGTGGTGGTTCTCTGACCCCCTGCCCAGGCATCTGGCATGTTTCGGTGCTAATGACTTGCTTTTGCGTAATTAGAAATGTCACGTTCTTCTCGCAGACAGATAAGGCAAAATGACAGCTAATAAATAAAAGCCGGAGAAAAAAAAAAAAAAAAAAGCAGGGTCCTCTGGATTAGAGAACAGATGCTAGGGCTGCTTGCGTCGTGCTGTATTTTTCCCGCTCTTGGCGGAAGCCCGCGAGGAACCTTGCCAACCGATTAACAGCTTCGTTTGGCAGATTTGTTGTTTTCGCACCCTCTGATGTGAAACAAAAAGGAAGTATGACATCACAGAAAGCTTGAAAGGAACATGCAGAAACCGTGGCTGAAGGCTTCATTCCGTGAGTTGCCCTCTCCGTCTAGTCTTTCCCCAAACTTTTGAGAAGAATGTCAAAGTTCATTGATCTCATATCCGAGTACAGCAGCGCAGCGTCTTGAAAGAAGAATCTGATCATTAAAGGTCATTGATCCTTTTCTAACTCAAGAAAGACAATAGGTGAGCTTCGAGCTCAAACCTCCGGCATCATCTGGACTAGCTCTCCTTCACCACATCGCTGGTTAACATTCAGCTCACTGTCACTTCCAGCCTGACGGGTCACAGCGTAACGGAGAATTAAAGATTTGTTTCCCTGCAAGGATGGAGTATCTGCTTTCAAGCTAATGAGAGGGGCTAAGGGCACTCCTGTCCTGTAGAAAGATCTTCAGCATACTCATCCAGAAGAACAGCAGTGCCTGCGGTGCAAGCTTCCATGAACAACTCATGGTACCGCCTGAACTTCAAGGCTGTCATAAGATAGTCTTGAGAGAGGCGTTTTATTGTAGTGGATGAATAATCATGGATTTTATTTTCTCTTTTCTTTTCTTTTCTTTTCTTTTCTTTTTTTCTTTTCTTTTCTTATGCTATTATTTTATTTTATTTTATTTTATCCAAAGAAAAAAGTTTAGTTTACTTTAGTTATTTTATGCAGTTAAGTACAAATTAAACTAAACTACAGGTTTTCCTCTATGAAATCTTTTTCGTTCTCAAATTGCAATCATTTTTAGGCATACCAGCGGAAGCAGTGTATTTTTGGTGAATAAACCAAGAATAGATGCACATCTTTATATAATGTCCTGTAAGTTCAAATCAAGCTCGTTTTCTAAAATGTGATAATTGCTGATGAATTAGTTGCTCAAAATGACAAATGTGCAGATTTTCCTCTGAACAACAGTGCTGCAAAATGCAAGAGAGATACTAATTATGCTAAAAATGAACCCATGGCACACAAACTGTTCACGGCGGGAGAATGCTAAATTTGCTGCAGTCTTTTGTTTATTTGATCCGTCAGTTTCCCCTGTTGTTTGCAGATGCAGTTCTGGAGAAAAAAAAACCCCTCCAAAATAGGTTGGGAATTTTGCTGCTGTGCAAAGCAACATAATGTTCTGCCTCCAATTCCAAAGAGTTAGATGTAACGCCTGATACATTCTAATGCTAGTATGCTAATATGCTTGGGGTTTGTTGCTGTCAGGAAATGAAAAACGGTTGGTCACACATTGAACTGTTTCCTCACCTTATCTCTGAGCCCGGCCACAATACCGTAATGAAAACCGCAGGCTGTTCCTTTCAGAGCTTGGCTTTCTTACGATGATAAGGTAGATGTGAATACAATGTGAAAGGCTAATGGATAAAGATGTCCAACAGGTTCATGCTGTCATGCGACTGAATTAAATAATGCCACCATAAATCAAGGAACGCTGCTATAAAACTTTGTCTTTGTCATTGCACTATGCAGGCTTTTTGTGTATTATGTCTACTCTGTAATCATCACCCTGATGAATCATCTTTATGATGAAAAAGCACAAGATGCTTCTAAAAAATTTTTTCAGTAAATCTTGCTAAGAAAACCCTCCCTTTTATTTTTTTGCCATCGTAGCCTAACTTTAATGCACTGCTTTGTGCTACAGACATGAATGATACCTCAATTATTTATTTATTTATTGTGTAAAGAGGTGCTTTTGCTCTACGTGAAGTGTTCAGACTGGGTTTTCTGGGTTTTTCAACACAGGCATTTTTTATGGGCATTTTTTAATTTAAATTAAGTCAAAAACCATGTTTAAATTTGTTGCATACATACAAATTGGACTTTATCGAAAGAATATTTCCCTGCTGTTATTGCATTACAGACACAGCTATGTCCTTGCATGACACAAAATAACTCATGGATGTATAGGCAAGGAGTATAGGAGGTAATGTGATTTCATGTAAATTGGCTTATAGGGTTAGTCTAATTCTTGCATTAGTAATAATAGTAAAAAGAGTTAAATAAAGGTAGGGGTTGGGGGTTTTACTCGTCGGTATTGTTTTGTTTTGTTTTCAGGCACTGCCTATCTGCGATTATGGATCTTAACTAGGTTTTTACTTTGTCAATAAGAATGATCTTGTGCTATTCTGAGCGTTTGCTTGACAAATGATTTGGACATTCAATGAAATTCATTTACTTTATCTTTTGGATTGAAGGGCTTATCGTCTTCACATTAAATGTAAAATCAGATAAGCCCTCTGGAAATAAATCTGTAGAGAGGACATTATATTTATGAATTTTCAAAATACAATTTTAGAGCTTCTGCCAGCACAGAGAGGAATTTACTTCAGTATTATTGTAGTAAATATTTGACTGTACTGTTTCATTGCAAGAGATTTGATGGAAATAAAATAGCGTGCCATTTGCATTTCTTTAGGCCTGATATTTACTCTTTGTGAGGCACTTCTTGATGCACAAGATTGGTTAAATATAAAGGTGTTATTCATAGCACAAAACCAAGCTGCTCTTTTCCACACAATTAAATTAACTGGTGGTGTTTTTTCCAGTGAACAGTGGCTTGAATTCTAACTTGTTTTTCTCTTATATACCTTCCAAAGTCTTGAAATATAGCGCGCAAGTCGAAGTGTTTATTTACCTTTTTGACGCATTTTTGGCCCAGTTTCCATCCACTTTCAGAGCAGCGTGAACATTCTTCACATCATCTCTTTTTGTGTTCCACAGAAGAAATACAATCAAACAGGACTGGAATGACCTTAGAAGATGTAAATGATGCCAGCTTTAATTTTGGGGTAAACTAATACTATACTGGCACTTAAAGGCATTTGTAGACATATTACCCATTTAACTTGCATTTAAGGGCAATGCAAGACATCTAAACCTTGAACCTCAGTGTCCTGGCATATTAGAAGACACCTTAGGGCTGTCTGTGCACAGGCCAAATTTCAATGCCACGATGTTAAAGTCTGTGTGATATTGAAAATGATGTCAAAGCTGCCTTGGAGGGAAAGGGGAAAGGAGCCGAGGATGTGAGGAACATGTTTCAGGACCACGGACAGCAACCCAAATAGGCACTACATATTAGCAAGTGCTTAACGTCTAGGCTCTGCTCGTTTCCCAGAATTATAGAATTGGGTGCAAATGGTTTCTACTTTTTTAGTGTTTTTTTCAGTTTGCCGCTGGCACTTGTGTTAAGTGCAGTAATGAGGCTCTGTTGACGGGGCCTTGTAGTCGAGCTAATAGAGCATGGGATGTGTTTGACCAGCTCATCTCATTAATTGTGGCTGCGGTAGACACAAATGTGTGACATACTATTACCACCTCGACCCAGATTAAGTGGACTATATTTTAACATTCAGAGGTTAGCGGTATTCGCTCTCTTTCAGATTGTCCCGGTCACTGTGACTTTTTAAAGTCAATGCGAAATGTATTCGCAACCCATTTTAGTCTCATAATATGACATGTTTCTAAGTGAAAAAGGATATTTAAATTAGGTGAAAATGCAGGTTGGAGTTGTTTTTATCATTAGGATCATGACTGGTGGTCAGAGCGCGGGGACTATAATGAATAATTATAAAATTAAACGATTGCAAGTTAATGAAAGATTATGATTATACTTTGAAATACTAGTGAAACGTTCGAGTATTCATGTGGAGCAAATAAATAGGGACGATTTTGATATTTAGGTCTGTGTCTCTCTCTGTTTTTGGCATGATCTTCTGCCCCATTTTTGCATCTGGAGTGCTGAAAGGATTCCAGGCGCAATATTGCCTTGAAGTGATAATTTATTTAGAGACAATTATGCATATCAGTGTTTTGCATACACATATTAATAATTGTTGTATATTAAGTTTAAAAGATTGCTCTGGGTTTAAAACAAGTGCTATCAGTAGCATTACCACAGATCAGTTTGTGCTTTAGTTTGTTAAATTCACTTGCAATGGAAATCTAAGAGACGTGATGTTCTGAAATGGTTAGAAACAGTTTTGGCATTGACATAATATTTTTAAAGCAGTGTTACAATCAAGTTCTATGGGTAAGAGAGTTTCTGCTTGTGTAAAAGCACCTGTTTTTGATTATTTTTGTACAAAAATGTGATTTGCAAGTGTTATACATCTTAGTCCTTTAGCTGAATTATATACAAAAGAATACTGACTTAAATCACCAGTTTAAATCTTGTAGGTGGACATTTGCACTCGCAAATGGATTCAAGTTGACATGAGGGTGAGTTAATGATGACAGAATTTTCATTTTCATGGTGAACAAATTCTTCAGCTTGAATCCAGTTATGAACTAGTTTAGTCGTTTAAATGCAGTATATATCTCTTTTTTTCTGAAAAGTTAGATATATAGAGAGTGAGAGTTGAGTAAATAAAAGGGAACTGACAAGTGGAAAAATAATGATGGGGGAAAAAAGCATAAACAGAAATAAATAGACGTTTGGCCCTCACCTGGGTGGCCCCTGGGCTACGCCCCTGAACTCTACGCTCTTTGGAACTGCAATTGTGGAGGCAGTGCCCTGCCCCAGGCTACCTGCAAGGGGTTAACTGGCAATTATGTCTGTTAAATGCAATGTCAAGAGCATCTATTCACAAGCAACGAGAACGCTGTTCTCCTCCTAGCTCTTCCCTCTGTTCATTTTACACATAAGCAGGCACAGGCTCATGCAGATGGCTTGCCAACAGCACAATCTTTCTCGGATTCCCTCAGTTGTTCTCTGATATTCAGAAGTAAAACATTTGTTAAAGGAGCATTAGCATTTTGAAGTGCATCAATGAACTGCGCAGTGATGCTTTTTTTTTTTTAAGGTGACTTCTGTGGTTATCTGCAAGGAAGTAAATGGGTGATTTTTATTTCTAAATATATATATTTTCTACATTTTTATTTACAGAATATACAGTTGCATTTTTGGGCAACAAATGTTCCAGTACTTGTTCCAGTATGTCCCTGTGTGACTTCATTTCTTATTTTAACTCATGACTCATACAGTATGTGATAATTTAGGTTTTCTCATACCATGCAATAGCTTTTGTGTGAGCGGAAAAAAATATATAAATATAAGTCTTTTTAGTCTTTTTCTCAGCATTGCTTATTTGCATATATTCAAATATGCCAAAATGTGCCAAATGTCATTGGTTCGCATAAGTTTATATGTGCATATTTTCAGGAACGAGAGATATAATAGAGAAACGTTTTATTGAAAAATGATTTAAATTACAATTTCTCCCAACACAAAGCTAATACTGTGCGCAAGTCATTGTGCTTTTTTTAGTCCCCTGTTCATCCTATTTTGTATTCAGCGTATTAGACAGAAATGCAAACAGATTCGCAACAACATAAAGATTAGGCAGAGGCAGAGTTTTCATTTTTGGCTGTACGATACCACAGCTGTATGTTCAAACATATTTTTGCATATCTGCTACATAAACTTTGTCTTTATTTAGTGCATGGTTTCCTCGCAGCAGAAATAAAGCCTTAAGGTCTTAATTAAATTATGAATAATATATGGAAAGAGTGTTTATTTCTCTAGTAATGTGTTTCGGAATCGTGGTGATAACAGCAAAACATTTTGTGTGTCATAAAAGCAACCTCCAATTTAGTAAAGCCCTGGTAAACACAGCTTTATGTAACACGTTCATTTATGATGACATCCAGTAATGTTTTTTCATAAGGCTGGAGGGGAGTGTAAATCTGTAGCAAGACTGCTATAGGCAAAATAAATATTAAACTAAATGCATAACATCAAATTCGGTACTATGTGCATAAATTAAGGTTGAAAACTTGAAAACACTTGGAAGTGCAAAAGACTTGCAATAAAAAGATAGACCCAGAATCTTTGGTGTTTAGAAAGAAGAAAAGATGTCAAGCATGCTGGTTTCTTTCTCTGTCAACCCTGAAAGAAATGCATGCACTCGTAATAAAGGTTGTTTATTGGCATCCATTAAGAACCTTTAACATCAATGGAAACTGTTCATTGCACAAAAGCTTCTTTGTAATTGAAAAGGGTTCACTGAAATGTTTAAGGAACCCAAGTAGCTGGCATTACTTTTGGAAACTTTATTTTTAAGGGTGCTTTAAACACTCTCTTTTGTATTTTTAGTTGGTTTTGTATAAATGATTGTATTTGTGATATGGTACATCAGTTGTAGTTTCCTCAGCATCTTATGCTGGTCTGGCTGAGGAGCTGATCTGGATGAATCAGGAGTGGCCTGTAAAAAAAAACAAAACTGCGTAATGATCTTAAAGAATTCAGGATTGTGGAAGGTTAACAACTGAAATAAAGGAATAAAGGCTCAAAATTGCTCTGAGAATTAGCTTGTCTAAACATGCCAGAGAACTCAATTACATATCTAATTAATGTCAGCAGCGTCTCACAAGGCTAAGAGCTGGAGCAGCTTTTATAAGCTGCCCTTGAAAATAATTTCTCATATTGCAAAGAGGCAAATATGCGGATTCTGTTCAAGTGAATGTCATCTGCGAGGCTTTTAAAATTAGTGCTGCTTGCTAAAAACATATCACGACATATCAAAATTCCTGGTAGCCCTTCGGGCAGGCACTCTTTAGTTTTTGGTTGCCCCAAATAAATTTAAGTAGCCTGAAAAAAAATTAAAATAAAATGCACTCTTGTTTAACATATATCAACTGTTTTGATCCACTTCAAATGTTGACTATTCTATTCTATTCTATGCTCTATTTACAGTAGTTTAGAAGGCGCTGCGCTCCTTTTTGCCTCAAAGTGAAAGTGAAAATACTTAACCTAATTGACAGTGGCTCCCCGATGCTTGAAAATTACATAATTACCCAAATATATTTGTGAAAGAATGTAAAAGTATTGAAATAAATTTTTTCTCCCTATATGATAGCTTGACGGGCAGGGCTAAGATGGATTTTGGTAGCCCGACTGGAGGACACAATAGCCCCGGGACGCCAGGCTAGCGATTTTGCAAGCCTTGTATATATACAGTATATATATATATATATACAGTATATATTTATATATATATATATATATATATATATACTGTATATACATTAGTCCCATGGAAGTAATGGAAGCTTAACTCATCCTGCACCATTTGTGCTCCATACATGAATAACAGCTCAAATATATATATAAATATATATATCGTTTTTTTTATTTTTTATGCTACTGACAAGATAACACATGCAAAAAATAAATATATTTTATATTTCACTGAAAGATGGTGGTGTTTTCATCTGGTAGATAAAACCCCCCCAATACTGGTGATTTTGATTTAAGTGGTCATGGATTGCATATATGACTGTAAATAATGTGATTTTATTTTTAGTCAAAAATGAGGACACTCTGATCGCACTGGAACAGAGAGTGGGCCGTAGAGCGAGGTGGATTGAGTGTACTGCTCTAGAAAACCATGTCAGTCGAATATGTTTGAGCCCATAAACCAGCTTAGGGTATCAAAAAAACTTGAACAGGACAAACACAATAAGAAAATCCATTCCCACTTAAATTGTTAGTGTGTAATAACTTGCTGATGCCAGAAATCGAATAATCTTAGTGTGGTGGCGAAAGTGTAGGCCGTGGTAATTCTTCTGCTTTTATTTGTTGTTCTATTATTCCTTCTGCTTACTCATCAAGTGGTGTTTTTTCCCATGGTAGAGGGGTGCAAACAGGGCCTCTTTAAACTCAGATTATCCTGTTAACCCTTTTGTGGACTCTCTCCCTCCCTTTGCCTGCTTCCCCTTTGCAAGCTGCATTGGTCAATAATGTAAGACTGCATGCTCGCTGCTTCTTGACAGCAGGGCAGCAAATGGAGCAGCGAAACCTGTCTGCTGGTACTGTGAATAATGCAAGGAGCCTGTTCACCAGGCAGCGCTGGTCCAGGGGCACACCGTCTTCTCTCCGCTTGCTGACTAAGACTAATGTGAAGAGAGAAAGATTCCCGATCCTAGATCAGCATTCTGGCTCTGCAGACCTTCACAGCAGGTGTTTTAAAGAGGCCTATTAACACAGCCCAAGCAGGGCTGAGAGTTCGTGCTTTGCCTTCCCCTCTTTCGCTTAGATTTAATTCTCGGTCTCTCAACCCATTAACGTGAATCATTTGTTTACTTACTAAAAGCTTAGTGCTTAATAAACACAAGCTGATAGTAACTGTCCACCAGTTTCTGGACATGTCTGCCACATCAGCTACTGGGTAATTGTGCATGTTATTTTTAAAGGTCAAATAATATTAGGCAACTATATTATAAGTTAATTTTTTTTAAAATCTTTTATAACATTAATAATGAGACAATTTTAGTTATAGCACATTTTGTACACTTTGATAATTCAAACTGCTTCACATAAATAGCAAACATGAAAAGTAAATTAATATTGATTTACAACCAGTTTTATAGTGTCAGTTTTTATTACTCTTTTGTTTTCATTTAATTACAAATTAATGATTTAATTATAAAGTTTTAGTAAATGTATACATTTAATTTTATTGTGGTAGTATACATTTTTCAAGTTACGAAAATGTTTGATGGTTTTAGTTTTAATTAGTTATAATAACCCTGGTTATAACTAAATAATTGCACTACTTGTTGATTTAGTTGATTTAGTGCTATGGACTGAGATATTCCTCCTAGAAAATAGGAAAATGTGCATAATTGGAGTGACATCGGCCAGTTGATATGTGTGTCTGATATATTGGTCAGCTGCTAGGCCTACTCATTAATACTCATGTTTTTTTTTCATAGGTTTAATTAGAATATATAGAGACATGTGAAACCTGGTTGCAGAAAGCAGAGTGTTTCAGACAATGTATGTCATTTATTGCATCATATTCTTTCATCTGTGGCTTACTGTTATTGTCTGCACAGATGACAAGTGCTACAGAAAACACAATTATCGATCAAACTCACAGTCAAAGAGTAAATATCACAGTACATCCTTCTGTTTGGGGCATTTCTTCGATACAGACTCTGCAGTGTCCAACGCTTCAAGGTGGTCTGCTTGTGATGGGAGAGCATGGAGGTCTGATGTTAATTGACAGTAAAAAGTGTTTCCTGTTTGAGTCTATGAGAGAGTGCAAGAACAACAGCATTACGCCCTGCAAAATCAACTGCTGAACATGTTAAAGTGTAAGAAAAGGATTTCTTTTTGTTGCATAGGCCTTGCACAGACGTGCATTGTGTATAGACCCTCTCCCCATTGTTTAATATTCTCTGCAACTTTTATGGTCTTGCAATTTTAATATGTTTTAATTTGGCCTTTTTTTCAAATGTATGTAATCAAATGCAAAAATGAAAGCAAAAGAGCGAAAGAGACTTACTACAAAAAAATAAATAAATAGATAAAAAATCTGACTGATTTCTAAACAGTACTTTGTTTACTTTATACAGTATATAGTGACCACCCAAAGACAACGTTTGAGAATTAATGCTAGGTCATCAAACATGGTTACAGACAGCAGCATCTACATCGCTAAATTCATATATCAGAAAAAAGTACAGCAGCCAGTCACGTATCTCCATCAGTAACCCACAAAGATGGTTTGAATTAAATACAAGAATTTCCATTTTATAGACCATCAAAGACAAAACTGCTAAATAAAAGGATCCCAAGCCCACTTGGATGAGTCACTTGGCAAGATGTTTAACTCATGTTGGCCTTGCATTTTTCTTTAAACATCAGTATGCAAACAGGAAAGCAATTTATCACAGTTTTTATATACAACACTACTGCAAGAATTTCAATTCAAGATTTCTTTTAATGCCTCTAAGCAGGCATTTATTTCAACTCCTAACTCCATCTCATGACAATTTATGGGTTTCTATCGTCAGCATTAGAGCTTTCAGACTCCAGGGTTCACAGTTAGGAGGAGGAGTATTTTCTTATGACTGACAAAAACAGAAGCATAATTTTCTGCTCAGGCAGACACAGTGTCAGCTGAAAAGCACAGAGGGAAGCCTGGAGATCCACTCAGCATGCCTTTGATCGCATTACGGCTCTTCTGGCCTTCAATATGCTTTCAATTTGTGTCAGATTTCCCCCTCGTGCTTTAGCATTAGCATTTAGCAATCATCTGCTTGAGTGAAATCTCGGTCGGCGGAGGAGAGAGCGGTCAGGCTTTGATGAGGGAAAAAATACTGGTGGTTTGCAAACAGGGAAAGTGGGAAGGTTTTTAAAATAAGCCAGAGCCAAATTTTCAGATCAAAGAAACAGTTAAAAGCAGCCTGGGTCGCATACTGATTGCTCTGCTTATTCAGAATGCACTTCACTGAGGTCCTAGAGACTTTGGCTTGGAAAATGCTCTGGATGACGTATCCTAGCTGAATTTACATGTTAAAGGGCTTTTTTCTTATCCTATATGTTCACGTGCAGAGACCACTGTTAAGTAGGACATTTGTAGGTTGATTTTTTTATTCCCATTTTAATACATTGCTCTTGGTCTGACATCGCCTCAGGCATTTTTTAATTCCGCAAATAGAGTTGCAATGACATCACCTTTAAAATCAAATGTAATAAATAGAAGAGCATTACTGTAAGAAAATGTCCTAATGAAACAAGACATGATAAAGCGCTAAGAGATAAATGTGTATTCTTGGTAATCAGTGTTTTTATGCTAACAAACTGAGTTAGTCCCTTCTACACCGTGCTCTCATTGGACCAGCTTACTGCTTTTCAAAGTATATTAATCATATAAAGATGGGGTTGGGTGTAATTGATGACTGTTGCTGTAATCTGGTTGGGACACAATTTTAAGCTGTTGTAAGAGAATGTGTTTTGATCTTTTATGTGTTTCATTTGCATTTATTCATGCATTTTTGTTTGTTTATTTGGTAATTTTTTTTCCCACTGTACATTTTTATGAACACGTCATGATAAGGTCAGGTTTGTTAAACTGGTAAATGCAAAATCTAATTAAAAAATGGGCAGATACATAATTGAAATAATAGGATTAAACTGTATAATTAACTGATAACTTAATGTAATATTTGGTTAAAAAAAAAAATCAGGTCAGAACATAATAAAAGGGTTACAATTTAAATTTTTCAGCATTTAAAAAAAAGTCATTAAAATATAATTCAGAGTGTATAATCTGAACGAACCACAATGTTATTCCTTATTTAATTAACTAATTTAATTATAGCTCTCTCCTGTAAAAAACAAACATATATATATATATATATATATATATATATTAGGGGTGTAAGGGTTCACAAAAACAACGTTTGGGTTCGATACAGTACAGT